>PVJL010000993.1:0-311208 GCA_004026885.1 Lyroderma lyra | reverse complement strand
GGGCGGGGCTCGGAGAGAAGCGCCGGCTTCAGGGCTTGCAGAGCACGTACCAATTCCTAGGGACTGAGACTCAGGTCAGAATGCTCGTTTGTGGGTCTAAGATGAGAAGTACAACCGTCAACAAGCTCATTTACCTGCTTCAGCAGCTCTCAACTGTCTTGCCCTGTGAACCAAATACCTGGCCATTCAAATTACCCCCAGAAGCTTGTCATGAGTGGCATGCTGAGTTGGGGTGCATATCAGTTAACCGATGAGAGGATACACCTACCCAAGAATAGGAATGGAGACGCCCATGGGGTGGCTGATGCTCTCCATGGGACAATGTTTGAAAGGCTCAGCCCGCCCCTGGCTGAGGGTTTTCTTTCTCCTGTTCTTAGCCCGACTCTGGCCTTGTTTCACATGCCCTTTCCTGAAACATGAATGTCAAGTGAACAGGTTCCCACTACGTGGATTCCAAAGATTCCTGCTTGGTCCCCTAGGATCAGGTCACCTTGATTACAGTTTCTGTAGTCCCAGATGCCTCTGTTTCTCATCAATAAGTAATCACTTGGTTTACCCCCAGCCTGCATGTGTGGGTTTTCCTGATTTAATTCCCAAATGGAAACGTTTCATCTGAGTTCCCGGGGGAACAATCCAGCATGCTGCCCCCTGTTAGCCTCTCTGTCCTGCTTTTAATGAGCTATTGAGAATACAGAGAACAAACTGATGGTTGCCAGCTGGGAGGGGGGTTGGGGGTCTCAGTGAAGAAGGTGAAAGCATTAAGAAGCACAGATGAGCAGTTACAAAATCAGAGTGCTCCGTGAAGACGTAAAGCACAGCACAAGGAACAGTCATCAATACCATGAGTAGGGTGCCAGGTGGGTATAGGCTTATCAGGTGGGTCACTTCCTAAGTTACAGAAATGTCTAATCACTATGCTGTACACCTGAAACTAATATACATAATAATATTATATTGAATATCAGCTGTAACTGAAAAATAAAATAAAATAAAATAAAATAAAATAAAATAAAAAGGAGCCATTGAAAGAAGATGAGACGATGCATGTGACATTCTGACGCCAGTGCCTGGGATGATGGCATGCTCGGGACGCTCTGGTTTCCTTTCCCCGGGCGTACTGAAGTGTGTTCCGTAGCTCTGCATAGCTAATTACACCATCACAGGGGAAAGGGGCAGATGTGATGTCCCCAAGAGAACATCTGCTGAGTGACCGTAGGAATCCAAACCCTAACCCAGTCCCAAACCCCTAATGGGATTCCACATGTGGGAAAGCCTCCAGGGAGACTTTGTGAGTGGCAGGCCCACCATGGAGGGGTGTCCTCAGAGGGGGGATGTGCTGGCACCTTGGTGGGGACAGTGATGGGCTCGCACAGCTGACGAGAAAGCTCTGACCAGATTGCTCAGAAAACCTCTAACTCAGAGTTGTAGAGATGGTCATGGACCCACTGGAAATTCAACTTCAAATGGAAACATATTCCAAGATGGCGAACGTGGCTGGGTATCTCTACTTCCTGACCGTGGGAGCAGTGATGACTCCTGGTGTTCATGCTCCTGAGATGGAGGAGGGACTGTAAGAGGGAAAGAGAGCAGTTGGCTTTTACTTTTCAGTGAGAAAGGAGAATTACAAGGCACTCCTCTCAGAGGACATTTTACCCTTCTATATCCAGGGCCCCAAAGAGGGTGGCAGCCCCATCCTGTGTCCACAGAACTGTAAATCATTCACCACGGACAAGCGGGGCAGCCAGAGATGACCGACATGCCCATGGTTCTGCATATTCCATCTACAGCATAGAAGCTTGAAGAGTGGGCTTTATGGCAAAACGATGACCCTCACCTTTAGAAATGATGAGAGAGCTGGAGTCCAAGGGTCTTTGCAATGACTATCTCAGCAAAAACAGTTCTTTGTGGACCACCTATTAAATACCAGCCATTAGCCATCAAGCTGTGTATGTGTCTCCTTTTTCTCTAGAATACCAGGAGGTAGGTGTTATCATCCCCATTTGCTAGAGGGAAGGCTGAGGCAATGAGGCAGGACTCAGAACATCTGTTTCAAGGGCACACAACAGCATAATGTAGCCTTTGGGTAAATATTTTTTAAAAACCACAATTTCTGGAGGTGCCCATTGAGAATTTCCCAAATTATGTGAACAAGTAAAAAAAGAAATCAAAGAACTCTTGCTCTTATTTTTTCTTTTTACCAGAATTAATCATTAACATTCCTAAATTTCCTCTTTTTAAATACATGGGGGTCAGGAGGCCTGGGTCCTCAGTTCTGCTCTGATCCTCAGGCTTCAGTCTGCCGTCTGCAGGCCACAGAAGTGCGTTCTGGGGAGCTGGCCTGCAGTGTACCCCGGAAATCTAGGTGCTGGGGTCAAGCAGACATATGTTTCTTCATTCTCGCTCTGCCCCTTGGACAGTTATTTAAATTGCTCTGAGCCCCTTTCCCTCACCTGTAAAACCTATCTCGAAGGTTCGTGAACGAGGATGCAAGAACAAAATGGATGTAAAACCCCAGGCACAGCCCCGGTACAAAGTAAAAGGTGAACGAATGGTGGTTGCTGTCGTGACTGTGAACTTGGATAATCTGGGCCTCCGAAGCGAACGATTTAAACAAAGCTCTCGCTTTCAGTGATTGTGGATTTATTGCCCAGAACCGTGACTGAGGAAACCTCATGCAGCAGACGATAAACTCATCACGATTCACTCTGCAAACGAGTGTTTCTAGCTTTGCGGAGCTATGCATAAGATGTGTAGAAAGAAAAAAACCAACCAGCACAGATTTAAATATGGCCAGTCATTGACTGAGTGTGGAAAAGGAAGTCAGGGAAAATGGAAATAGATAACATCGACAAATAATTAGCATTTCAGTCTCTGCCTTTCGGAATGAAATGTTTTATCTAGGTATGGCCCCCTAATTTGCATTTCACCAAATTACCATCACTCTGGCTCTTTTACTGGAGGGACCTGGCCCAAAGTTAAGCAGCAGGAGGCCAAAGGAGGCATGAGGGACCCAGTCTCGTGCTCAGGGGAACCTAAGTATTGTTAAACTGTAGATTCCTCTAGACCCAAATGAATGAGAATATCGGTGGTTGGGAGGTGAAAATAGGCATCTTTAACAAGCACCCTTGATGCAGCCAACATTTTGAAAAACACTGATCTTAGGCCACGTCATAATCACTTAATGTCATCTCTGTGGGGTTTAGACCAGCGGTGTCCAACCTTGTGGCTTCCCTGGGCCACAGTGGAAGGACTGTCTTGGGCCCCACAATAAATACACTCACACTAACGATAGCTGATGAGCTGGGAAAAGGTCCGTGCATAATTTTCATCATGTTTTAAGAAAGGTTGTGAATTTGTGTTGGGCCACATTCAAAGTCGTCCTGGACCACAGGTTGGACAAGCTTGGTCAAGGAGCAAAAGACAAGCAAACAAACCATCCCAGGAAGTGCACAGCCAAATAACAGAGGTGAAAAGAAAGTACAGTGGTGTCCCACGGCGGGAGGCAGGGATCAGCGCCCTGAGGGACACGGAGGGACAGTTGTCAAGGTCTTCCCCTGCACGTTTTCCTGGAGGACGAAGTGGTAGAGGTCCGTGGATGGATGGGACAGAGCACACAAGCAGAAGCAGTAACACAAACAAAGCAGAGAGATGGGAGAGCCCCTGGCACATCTGAGAGGCTGCAATGATTCCTGGTGTGGCTGGAAGGCAGAGGTGAAATTTGGAGGGACGCCGGAAACCTATCTCCTCAGCTGAGCACAGTTAGAACTTCCGCTGTCCTTCCTCAGGGAAGCTAAGCCATCGCAAGCTTCTGGCATTAAAAAGCATAAACAAACCTCTAGGCTTTATTATGACTTTCCTTTTTCCCCTTTTCCTGATTTTAAAACACACTTCTATCCTACTCCAAATCATAAGTAGATGCTAAATATAGTTGTGCTTTGAGCCTGCTCCATTTATGCTGCTGAGTCAGTCTTTCCAATTGTGACTTAGGCTCAGACTGTGATTGAAGTCAACTGAGTCAATTAACTTCAGTCAAACCAAGGATGTATCAATACTATCCACAAAAATCCCCATTCTTATTCTGATGAGGTATTGTTACAATGTAACTATTTTAGTTACATGCTCATGAATCACCTTTTCAAGTTGGGTCTATTTCACGTGTCTCATGGTATGTGATGTATCACCCTCAAACCTAGGGCCCTAAGATAATAACCTTTGTATCTGCTCACTGTTGCCGAAGCCAGATGGGGTTTAGCTGGACCAGGCTTCTGAATGGAGGGCACTCACCGGCTGAACTCAGCTGGGTGCGGGCGCAGCGGATACGCGGGGCGGGAGGGTGTGTCTCAGGCCTCTTCACACCGTCCCATTGGCAGTGCAGTCAGACCTCCTGTATGACAGCTCAGGCTCCCGAGAGCTCCAGAGCAGGAGGTGCCAGTGCTCCTTAAGGCCCAGATCTGACACAATGCCCCTTCTGCTGCCTTCCACGAGTTAAAGCACAAGCACGTCATCGGCTCTGCCCAGATTCATGGGGAGGGGACTACACAGGGGTGTGAACACCAAGAGGGATTGTTTGTTGAAGCCACCAATGAAACAGACTGTAATAGCTCAGAGACACTGTCATAGAGCCAAGATTCAAACTCAGGTCTGTTGGCCCCACACCTAATGCTCTTTCCATTCTATTCTACCAGCATTAGAACCTTTCAAAGGTAGGCTCAACGACCTAAGTACGAAGATACAACCATGATTTTGCTCTGGAAGGTCCCAAGTGCTGTCTCTATTGAAATATTTAAAATGTTCAAGCCCCCACACTCATGTTGTACCCTGTACCTCTGCCTGCATCCCTGACAAAACTATTTAAAATCATCCACAAATTACTTTTGGAAGAAGAGACTATTTTTACTGTTGGACCCAGATGTCACTATTCTCTGATCAGGACAGCCTGTATTCGGTTACCTCCAGTGGGTGGGCTGTGAAACCAAAATTAGGTCCTCTGAGTAAAGGTGCTTTGTGAACGGCACTGGGCTGAATGCACATCAGACATTATCACATTCCTAACCCTCCTGGTTTCTGGAGGTCCCCGGCATGCCGAGAGTGACAGGACTGCCCCGCCCACCCACAACACGCCCTGGGGGCAATGGCGTGTGGCAGCACACTTTGCAGACGGGCAGAGGCAGTTTGAAAGGCAGCGTGTGTAAACCTCTGTACCACCACCTGTGCTCTGACGGGTCCACCTCCCCTGTGCTGTCGTTTCATCCTCCTCTGGGGCTGTGAACCCAAAATTCCCATTTTCCCAGATCCATTCCAACCTGGCCACCGATTTCAGTATTCTTTTTCTTCAGCTTTCATATAATTTTTAAAAATCTACTAAAATATAGACTCTAGAGAGCTGTGCTATTTTTATTTAAAGCAAAAGCCATCACTGGAACTGCTATTTAAGATAAAAACTTTTGGGAAACAAGGCATTCAACTATTCCTATAGCATCCAGGGAATCAGGTATTTCTGTGTGACCCCAATAGATGTTCATGGAACTAGTAAACACCTAGAAAACATTTGCAAATCAAAGCGCATAGGACATAGAGGCCAAGGACCTGTGTATCAGAGAACCACCCCGGCTTTCATCGTACGCAGCCCTGAGGTTCTCAGAAAGCAAGCTCCTTGCCTATGAAGTGGGGTAAGGGAATGCGTGTCTTCAAGGTGTAGTGATGGTCAAGTGAGATCATCTGTATGCAGTTTGCCAATGAGACAGCTCTAGAAAAATTATAATAGCTCTTTCTGAGCAGACAATGCTGAGGTTCAGAGGTAACTGCAACCAAAGATGAGTGACCAAGCAAGGCGTGCACACGCGCGTGCACACGCGCACCAGGCTTGTGGAACATGTAAAGCACGAGGGCAAAGGCGCAGAGACAAAAGTCACAGTAGGTGTGTGAGCCCGTTTCTCACTGCATTCGAACACAATACAAAGACTCAGCAGGGTCAAATTTCGGGCTCTGGAGGAGAAGCCTGTCAGTGGGTTGTGGGGCTTTTAAGTGGTGTGACTGAAAGAGCACAAGACCCCCAAGGTGTGATCAAGGACAAGGGTGCAAGCCTCAGGGTCCCAGCAATGTGATGTGGCAGGACCTTGGCTCCACCCTAACGTCACCATCTCAGCACTTAGCAGTTGGCAAAATCAAGAGACTGGAGTCCAACCCGGGGGGTTTGCTGTATACCACAGCCCAGGTTTTCTGGGTTGGGGAGCACCGCCTGACCGACTGCCACTTCCCATTTCCATCTCAGGTTGCTCTGTCTGAAACTCTCAGCGGCAGCTGGTTCCTACGTTCTTCAGAGGCCAGCCGGGTACTTCTCAGTGGAGTAATAAGGAACATCCTTTTTTCGCCATGTCAGGTCTGAACTTTCTGAGAAACACAGACACGAGGCAGTTGAAGATAAACACAGCGGCCGTTTGCTGTAACGGCCCGGGCGGCGGCCCGGGTCAGGCGTGAAGCGAGCACGGCCTCCCAAGTGCACGCCGGGCCGGCAGGCGACCAGCGCGTCCCAGGCAGCGCCTGAGGCCAGGGGCCTTTCCCACCGCAGCGCACTGTGTGCTAATGAAGTTAGCAGTTTCTCTGCAGGGGCAGGTCCCAAAGGGGACCCCGTAAGTGACAAGTTCCCAATTGCACCATCAGAAGCAAGATATGGTGGATGCACACAGCCCAGGGAAGGGGAGCAGCAGGTTAATCACTGAGAGGCTGAAACTATTACAACAGATGGCCCATGGAGAAGCGCTGTGAGACGAACTACTGCCTTCTAACGGTTCTGAAGAACCCAGAGAACTACAGTCGGTCCTGCTTCACGAGAGAACAGAGGCGCGTCTAACGTCCTCCTTCAAGTCAGGTCCCCGCTTCGGTCCCAGGGACGTCTAACAGCTATCCGTGTCCCGTGCAATGTCTCCTTCAAACCTAAACCTGTGGGATGCTAATCAGTGACTAGGACTCATTTGGCAGATGAGCCGAATGACTTGCCTAGGATCAAACAGCTTGTGAAAAGAACAACTGAGACTTCAGTTTAAATATTTCAATGAAATTACAGGAGGACCTGAAACGTCATAGGGTGCAACCAGCTTTACACAACATGCAAAAAAAAAAAAAATGTTGCATTTCTGTGCAGTTATTTTAGAAAGTAGGTGTGCCACAAATAACTTCAAAGCCCTGTGTTTAATCTGGGTTATCTTTTGCCTTAACTTTCAACAAAGATGTGTCTGATAAGCCGAAATCTCAATGCTCAACACTAACTACAGTCACCCTACAAATGCCCAAATAAAGAGAGAAAAGAGGATGTTTTCACTTTCCCATTATGCCTCAGCTCAAAAACATTCAACATGTTTCCTTCTTTTTCAAGTATTTAACCACCGAACTGAAGACAGGAGCAAATCCTAAAAACCACCTCCACTACAGCCATTTACTGAGTACCTTCCACGTGCTCAGCACCTCCCCCGGCACCAGAAATCTATAATCTCAATTCTTACAGCTCTGTAAGCATTACAGTAGACTCTCAGTTGACTGGAAACCACGGGGGTTAGTAGATGCTGGATAAATGTACCCGGCACTCTCAAGCAACCAGTGAAATGCTCAGGCAACTGGCACAAAAATAAAAATAAAAAATTTGTGCCAGTTGCTTGAGTTCTGGTTAACAGAGAGTCTACTGAATTATCGTCTCCATTTCATACCATTGGGGACATTCTGAGAGTTCAGCAAGGTCAGTCCTTGAGTTTAAGTTCCCACAGCTAGGGAATGATTGGCTTAGAATGGCGGGGTGACAAATAACAAGTACTATTAACATAGCTTCAAAAAAAGCAATGGACTTCAGCTGTAAAAGTAGATGTCCCTGTATCTTCTGCCAGGTCTGTCAGCAGCAACCACTCCCCCGAGAGGCTCAGAGGCTGAAGGCTTAAAAATGCCACTAAAAATGGGTGAGGAGTTTAAACTACTCATGTACTTTTAATGAGTTTGTAACTCTCTTATCAAGTCTTCAGGAATTCAAAACTGATACTGATGCTAATAAAAAGCCATATAGAAAGGATACCCTGTAATGTGGTATCATGATAAATACCAAGGACACAATAGTAAGTTACATATAACCTTTGCCTCAGTGTCGATAACACACGAGAGATGAGACACAATGTGATAATGTACCAACAGGGAGCCATGGGATCACGGAGCATTTAACTTACTAGCTTACACCGAATAGATTATCTTGCCCTCTAAGATTGCGGTATTTCATTTATATTTTTCCTGAACTGCAATAACTTAGGGTTTTTATGTAAAAGTTTACTTACATTAAGTCTTACTGCAAAGATTAATATGAATTGTGTCAAAATGACTTTATTGCCCAATATGCTGTATTACGTAAGACCAAAAGCTGTAAAATAATGCCCTATAAGACCTTAGCACCCTTGTGAACCATGGGGTCACTCAGAATCACAGAATTCTGGAGTTTGCAGAGTACTCTAAGATTGTCCAGCTCTGTGACAGCAGGATATCCTCAGGGGAAGGGACTGAATCTCATGACTCTGTTGGCCCACCTCCCTCAGCATCTGGTTCATTACTGGACACCTAACACACATGGTAGGAGAGAATGCCGAAAAGGTTTTCTTTTTCTGAACTGCATTTTGAATTTCTAAACTTTGCAGAGAAAAAGAGAAAGGATGAATTTTAAATCAGTTAAACTTTTTATTAGCTGTCTGAGTGGGAAGAATATTGCAGGAAAATATGATAACAGAACCTAAATATAGCTGGGATGTAGCCTAGAGTTTTCAGCCTGTTTATAAAACATGCCAAATATCACATGGCATGCAAAGGGTAATGTGTTAATGGCAGATAGGCAAAACATTGGCTGCAATTTCTGGGAAAGACTAAAGAATCTGACTAAGCTTTTGGCAGAGCTGCTCTGCCACATACTTTTCCTCTTGAAATGTAACTGCTTAGAAACAGGACTAGAAATTCACGAGCAAAGTTTAAGCACCTTAACTACTGTTCTCCTAAGATCCTTTGTTTTCCACCCCGGGAAACAGAAACATCAAAAGTACAGTACCAACTACCAGAGTGTTGACTCTGCAAATTGAAACCCCCAGGTATCCACCTAGCTTCTCCAATTGCCTACATAATGCAATCCTATAAAATTTGAAGAAAAAAAAATGGGAGCCACGAATCTGCAATCAGAAGAGTTGTATTTAAATAAAGGTCTAGCCACTTACTCAGGTTTACAACTCTCTTACCTATAAAACTGGGAATTGTAGTGCTCTTCCCTCGTTTGCTATAAAAATGCTATAATTACTAAGATATTCTGATGGCTCATCAATAGTTGCTATTTGCTTTTTACTACTCTGGACTTTGAGACTGTAAGTATAATTCCCTTAGGTTATAGATGAGAAAAAGGCTCCACAGACATCAGAGTGAAAAGGAACCTAAGCAGAGAGTGGGTGTTACGAAGTCCATGCAACCGACGCCCCACTTGCACAGCAGTTAAGAACAGGCTTGACACTTGGACAAAGCTGGATTCCAGTCCCCTTATGAGCAGTGACCTCCCATGTCTGCACGTACCCAGTACGAAATAGGGATAGTAACAGCACCAACTTAACACTGTTGTTCAAGTGATTAAGTATGATAATGTGTGTAAAATACCATAGCACATAGCAAAAACTAAGTACTTAATAGAAGGGAGCTAACATTATTTACTTTCGTCATCATCTCACTCGGGTTCCACAGCCAATTTATGAATATTTCCTAAATAACGGATGGTAAAGTTGGCTAGCTAGTTTCCAAGTCCATAGCTAAGAAGCCACAAAATACAGACACAATGGTTGCCAGAAAAATGGGAGGAAAATGAAAACCTCTAAAAACCAGATTCCTGGTACTACGTTACGGCATAATAACACGTCCAGGAAGATGGTGTTTAGCCACTAAGAAGAAGATTACATTTCATTCCCTCTTTTAAATGGCAAGAAAATGTAATTCTAAAATTAGATTTACTTCAAAATGGTTTAGACAAACTTTTGCTGTAAAATACAAACTAGAGATACCTTCCACGTTCACCATCCAGAGAAAAAGAGTAGCTGAGGCGTTATGATATAGAAAGCTTGGGCATCTCCGCTGCAAGTGCCCTCGGTAGGATCTGCGCCAATCCCTCCAGCGAAAGCATTTTTAGACACCCTATTAAAGATCAAGTGAAGTCAATATGGGATCATTCATTCCTCTCCCATAATTTGTAGCTCAAGTGTGGATTTCAGCGAGGTGATACGTGGTTCCAGGTCACTGTCTCAGTGACAATGCTACAAGCCTGTAACAAATCCGCACCTATTAATCCTACTTCCATTATCGACACATCCCTCTGGCAACCCAACAACCAGGCGGTCTGAGATTAGGAAGAAAATCAAATCTCAAAATCAAAACCACATTCCAAATTTCTTAAAAGATTTTTTTTTGTTCGATTCTTTTGTAAAAACATTGGTCACCATTTAACATACAGTGGCAACAAAATGCACCCAGTTTACATGCATCAACAAGTCAATAAATCATTAATACATGGACAACATGAATTTCAAACAAATAATACTAAAGTAGCTCGTGTTGCATTTAACCATTACAGTGCTCCCAATAAAGAAAGAGCTAATGTAAGAAATAAGAATTCCAGTTTCAATCTGAAATAAGCTTCTGCATGACAAATTACAGAAAACAATGATCATATAAAGTTAATTACATTAAAGGGAACCATTTTCCAGAAATCACCTTGTGCAAAGCATCCTACTAATGTACAATAAGATCTTGAAAAAATGGGTACCTTAGGTCAAGGACAAAAGGGCTCCAGTTTTTGAAAAGTAATTACCTGAATGATGCAAATTTTTATTGTGTGCATAAATTAAAATATCTTTCAATATGTAGGTTCTATGTTCCATGTTTTGACACCCTAATTAATTCTGTGGACACCAGCTAAACCAAGAGATATTGTAGGACGGGTTATTTTCAACAGCAAAAAAAACCCAAAAACCAAAAACCAAAAAACACACAAAAAACCTCCCCAATAATCAAAAGCTCTTTCTAAAGTCACAAGCAAGGGTTCTGAATATAGGATTTAATTATGAAGAAAGTTTAAGCACCACAATAAAATGCTTTTTTAGAAAACAGAAGACTGACAATATACAAGTTAGGGACAAAGCACATAAACATTTACAAAAAAATTTTTTTATAATAAGCATTCTAATCCTCTCATCTGAAATAATAAAAAAAATTTTGTTGTTGTGTATATGATATTATGTGGAAGATAAAAACCACAATTCTTTTTAAGATATCAAGTTCTATCATTCTAATTTGATCAAATGAGACTGTCATATTACTTGTACATAAGAATGGTACATATTTATTTTTCTATTGTATAATTAATTTTTTCCCTCAAACATCCATGATTAAAGAATAGCACTAAATTATTCTGAAGTGCACAGAAGAGAATTTATGACAAGTTGTCCTGAGGGGGAAAACACAGGTCCTCTGAAAATAAAAAGCTCCAACTAAATATATGCAAATAAAACTTTAAAATAAGATAGCTGTAAAAACGGCCATCTTATTATAAGTTTCCCTTCTTTTGCATCTATTTATCAATGTAAATAATTTCAGGGGTCCAAATAGTAATTTTAATGTCAGTTTTTCTCCTCCGTGATGTGTTCAATTAATTACTCTTGAGTAAGAGTGATTTTTGAGCATGTGTAACAGACCACATGCTAACAAACTTTAAGGGTTCATGAAATTAAACTTCATGGTTCATACACGGTTATACTTAAGTTAGAAATATAAGACTGGAAATAAGTAACTTCACCAAGAAAATGACTTAAACACCACAAAAGAAGAAAGATGACCAAAAAAAAGGAGAAAGGATTTTGACTCATGTAACTTTTGACTACTAGACTATATATAGCAAAAAGCAAATAATAAAATATTTAATTTTCACCTCAAAAGAAATATAAGAAATCCAGAAATAAAATTCACTAAACAAAATACAATGACATCAGGATTATAAGTATGAAGTGCTCGGGTTCATTCAATTCAGATGAAAAGACACTTTGGGGGAAAAAATCCTTCCCAAATAATGTAATTTGTACCTCATTAACTTTACAAACATCATTTCAATTTGATGACACTATAAACCTACTTGACAGTTCCCATTTTCTATTTCTTGAAAAAAAATATTTTTAGCCTCTTTATTTCCAAGTGTCATGTCAAACCCCTTCATTCACCCCAATTTCACAATCCCCATTAAAAATATCCTACGGAAAAAAAAATATCCTACGATAATCATTTTCTTTTGTCAGGAGTCAGAAACCATCATTATTCAAAATTGAGAAATTAAAAGTAAAACAATCAATTAGAAATAACATACTTAACATATATGGTTTTATGTGGGGAGACCACATAATTGCTCACTCTGATTAACCTCTCTGGTTCTTGAGACAGTAAGGTCAGAAAATTAAAATGAGTAATAAAAATACAAAATACTCAAAGTCTGCAACCATTTTGAATACACGTGGGAGTTAAAAAAATGACTGGGAATTACATGACTGTGAATGTTTACTGTGAAACAGTATAAAATTGATGTTGCCAAAAAGAGAGTAAAAAAATCTTCAACTGACATTAAACATCTTAAGTAATTTGGAAAAGTCTCCAGGTTGACTTGTAACTACAGGGAACAACAACAGAAACTGCTTTCATGCATGTACATGTTAAGTAACAAATAAGCAAACCCCAAGTCAGTACAGTACGTTAATGACTGGTACTTAAATAATATTTTGATATATAAAGAAAGAGAAGGAAAAGGTAAAATGTTGACTGCCACGGATGAAAAAGCATTTCAACAATTTACACAAAATGATACTGAACAGTTTTTTTTAAAAAGATGACCTAAGAAAACCAAGCCACAATAAGTTAGTGTTTTCCATAATACATGCTGAATTATTTGATCCCATAGCTATACACTGTTACTGTCTTAATTCTTAAATGCTGTGACAGAATATTTAATAATTGAGGTACATTTTAGTTTACAACTTTTTATAGGTACTCTAGGAGGGTTATTTTTTGTTTTCCAGTTTTTCATCTTCTTCACCTACTCCAAAGAAAATCAAAGGAAACATTCCTAGAATGCAGCCAATAGTCACCCCAACAGCTTTGCCCTAAAGGAAACAAAAGAAAACAGTTTTTTGAAAGTTATTTTATTCCTGTAAGAGGAATCCTTGCTTAAGTATCTATGATAAACAATTCCTATACACTATAAAATTCGACTGTGATTGCATTTCTGTTGGTCATAGTAACTTAAACATAAAAATAAGCTACAAAAATGTTCTGGAACAAATGGTAAAGTTCAAAGCAACCAGGACATTTTACTTTTATAAAATTGTCATAAAAATAACATCAATTAATATTCAAGTAGAAAAACACCTTTTAAAAATTGTACATTTTTTTTAATGCCAAAGGATAGGAAGACAAGGGGGGGGAAATTTCACCTAGATTCTTATTTTATCTTAGATAACATTTGTATTCATTTATATATGCCAGGGAGAGTATATTCTGTTCGATTCCTGGCCTCCCCTTACACACGAAATGACCATTAATAGACTCCTCTCCCACTTCCCACCCGTCCCGTTAGAACGCCTGTTACTATCACCCACGGAAACTAAGGCTTTCCTCCCCGTCACTTTAGAAATGCTCGTCAATGAGTTCCAACCCAATTATCTCCCGGGCACACAAAGTCAACAGAACAGAGAGGGAGGTAAGAAGTGAGATATCCTTTTCTGGTTCCCTGATTCAGGTCCTGAAACATTTTTCCATTGTAAAAACATTTACTTATATATAATGATCAGGTCTTATGATACTCTAGGCCCTATAGTTATAATATATAGTTATTAATAACTACATTCGGGCTAAGCTGAGAACTTGAGTACATCTGTAATATTGTTCTGCAAGAAAATATTTTCAGAATTTCAAACAATCAAATTACAAATGAGTTTTAAATACAACCTACATGAGTTAGAACCTGCATGTATACTGGCATATGTTCTATGGCTAAATTTCAGAGTTAGCTTATATCATGCCATAACTAGATGGCTGATCAATCACCAACTTCGACTACTTCAGGTTGTTTATTACCAAATGTTACGGTACATCGCAGAAGATGTGACCCTAACATAAAACAAGCAGAGCCAACAACTAAGGAATAGAAACCTTATACTTGTGGAGCAAACACACACACACACACACACACACACACACACACACACACACACACTTACACAGCAACAGGTCGAAGGCGGAGTCTGAGAATTTACACTTCTAACAAGTTCCCAGGTCATGTTGGTCCTGCTGGTCCTGGCATCACACTTCGGGGACCACTGCCCTATACTCAGCTCCCCCATGGTTTTAACTATCACTGACCTTCTTACCCAGTGCTGCCATCTGTCTCCATCTTAGCACTTTCAATCTCTTTTATACTGCTTGGCTTTCTTTTTTTTCTTTAATTTCCATGACACCTGCAAACTTCTAATACACTAAGTATTTTATTTGTCATGGTTTTTAGTTGTCTCTCTTCCCCTAGCTAGAAAGTAAGATCCACCAGAAAAAAAAATCTTGTTTTGTTAACCAATATATTTAGATCTCCTAGATCTGTACCCTGCATATAGTAGATGAACAATAAATAATCGTTGAATGAATGGATAACAACACCCATCATCTCTAACTCAGACCTCTCTAACTCTTGACCTTAAAGCCT
This sequence comes from Lyroderma lyra, assembly GCA_004026885.1. Classification (NCBI taxonomy): domain Eukaryota; kingdom Metazoa; phylum Chordata; class Mammalia; order Chiroptera; family Megadermatidae; genus Lyroderma; species Lyroderma lyra. The sequence goes on along the minus strand of PVJL010000993.1, from coordinate 296,429 downwards.
GATGACTACTATGTGTCACCACCTGAATGTCCTACTAGCACCTCAAATTCAGCTAATGTCTAAAACAGAACTCATTCTCTTCCTTTACAAACTTGTTCTTCCTCCTCCTTGACTTAACTGGTGACGTTGTGTGATTCATCCAGTTTCCTTCCTATTTAAAATTCACTAGCACTCCATCACCTTGTTATGAGGTTCAAGCTCCTTAGCATAGTTTATACTTAAATAGGAAAATGCCTGTCCTGTTTGATCCATTCTTCCTTTTCCAGTGTTGTTTTCTACTGCTGCTTTTATCCACAATTACTACATATATCCCAGGATTACCGAATTTCTTGTATTTTTCTGAACATGCCCTGTTTTTATCATGCCTTTCTACTTGCTAGTCAATATACTTGGAATTCTCTTTGCTCACCTAGTAAATGTCTCACCAATAATTTAAAAATCAGCTTAGATGTCAAAAATCACCAAGAAATCTCCCCACCAAAAGCAATTTCTCACCACAGTGTTAATTCTCTTACCTGTGCTATTGCTGTATCTAGTGGATAATTCTTTTATTGCACATGTCACAATAAATTGTAATTTGTTTAAATGTCTTGTTCTTTACCTAAACAATCCTCAGAAAGAACGAAGTTTATTATGCATTTTATGTCTAAACTGATATTCCTCAAGATTAACTGAATCATATGAAGAATTTTTTAAAAATCAAATACAGCTACAAAAACTAAGTCAATAAAAAAAATTATTCTCCAAGAACTGCCAAGGCATGGCCAATTTTTGTTAAAAAAGTCTACTTAAATCAATTTTAGTCTCAAATTTCTCAAGGGACTGAACTATACAGTGTCTTGCTCTGGATACCTGAATTCATTATCATAAACCACATAAAGTACTTACCAAATGTGTACTAACACGTGTTTGCCACATGTCAACTTGCTTTGGCGTGAGATCAGGAATTGACAGGCCTAACCTGGAAGCCAAAGCTTCAACGTACCCTGCAAGTCTTTAAAAATACATGAGCACAGAATATAAGTTTTAAAGAGACAAATAAATGTCCTCATTTGTATTAGTAAAAAAACTAATTACTATAGAGAGAAACAGGATAATCTTCTACCTATATGTACTTGGCACTCTAGAAATGGCATAAACATTATTTTACAGCTTTCATTTTTTGGTTGTGTATAAACACATCCAGTTTAAAACTATTTTCACATTAATATATTTAATACATTGGAAAATTCATGGACTTAGAGAAATTATTCCCTACCATTACTTTAAAAAGGCCAAGATATATATAATGTTTTGCAATAATTATAATTTATACATTTATTCTAAATTCAAAGTAAAGCAGTTTTAACATGTGATATAATAACTGTCACCAGAAAGCAAAAATTTCCAAAATGTATCAGATTGATATAATAAGAAAACAGCCTAGTATTTTCAGAGTAATCTCAAAAATTTATCAATTCTAAATCACCATCACTTATTGGATACAATCTTTATGAACTGTAAGAAAGAAAAATACTGTCAATTAAAACTATGCCTGCCATCAATTATAAGATGGATCTAATGTCAGATATGTTAAGTCTAAAAAAACTGCATCTAAGAATTGATACAATGTGGTAATTTTTATTTAATTACATTTTTAAAAGGCAGAGAAGAAATATTTAAGTATAAACACTCACAACAAAATCTTTATCTCTGATCCAAAATAATTCTATTATGATGCAATTTAAAACTAAGTGGCCTTAAAATCTTTTTTTTTTTTTAGCTCATTAGCTATCATTCGTGTTAGTGTATTTTATGTGTGGTCCAAGACAATTCTTCTTCCAATGTGGCCAAGGGAAGCCAAAAGGTTCGACACGGCTGGCCTAGATTATAGGGCTAAGTAGACTCCTATTAAATCAAATCCATATCTCAAAACTTATCCACTCCAATGACCCAAGGAAAGAAGAAACAGAACCAAAAACTGAGCACATATTTACCACAATAATTAGTCCAATTTATACTTCCCAGGCTTCCCCAACCTTAGGAAGGAGCCCAGGCCATCTGCCACTTGGAAGAAAAAATTTAAAAACAGAGAGATAGAAAATTGGCCTTACTAAGTAGTCATCCTCAGTTTGCTTCATCATTCCTGGAGTAGAAAAGGGCCAACACTAGTCAAACACATGTATGCTTTCGCGATTGTTCCCTTTGAAGGTTCCTCTACCTAGAAAGCATGCTGTTTCAGTGTCCTCACGTTTGAGCCACACCTCTTCCCTTGGGCTTAGTGGGAGGAGCGGGAGGAGTGTGAGGTGGGATAATGATCAGGGTTCTTAGTTTATTCCTGTCTCACCTTGGAAATGTATAAAAATACATACTACTATTTAACTCTGCTTATATTAAGGTAGTTTTAGAAAAAAATTTTGCATATATATCAGAATCGTTTGAGAAGACTATTAAACATGAGTGTCAGGGCTACACCCCCGGAAACACTAATTCTATGACTATGGGATATGACCCAGGCATCCACACCTGCTGCACACTAAGTACTACTGATTCAGAAACATTAAAATTTAAAATTTAGTTCTAAAACACACACAGGAAAATTTCTCTTTTTTTAACCCTCTCAAAGGAGAATGGAGAAAAGAAGGAGAGCCAGTTAAGTACACGCATGCACAAATGAATAAATGAGTAAACCTACCCAAGTCCAGCTAAATCCGACACAAGATTTCCCAAAGCGGCAGCTAAAGTAGTGAAAAATGAACACATGAATTGTCAGAAAAATCATTATACTATCTCAATATGTAATCAATGAAGCACTGGTCTGGAAGAGTTATCACATTTCTCAAATTACAACAATTATGTCCAAAGTAACTCACTGGATAGCTCTGAATCTCAAGATTTCAAAACAGAACACAATTCTTCTGAGACTACAGTATTCTACTTCCATCAAGCAGCAGGCTTTTGCTGTTGCAGCAGTCAGGCTCCATTATGGCTTCAATATTAAAAGACCTGCACAGTATTTTGTAGTTGCAACTTTAAGGTAGTATTTGTTTAAGGGAATTTGATTATTTGGAAGATAAAGAGTAAAGCCATATGTACAGCTCTGAAATTCAAGAAAATCAAGAAGATACATCTCTTTCATTAACTAATCTACTTTGTTTGTTCCACGCAATAAACACAACACAGAAACATTCCCAAACTTCACCATCATGAAGAACAGTGTTAACTGGGTCAGTCGAGGTGGAGAGTTGGGAGAGGGAGAAGACAGAACCATTTTGTACTTTTCTACCCAACTTTAAAGTAAGTAATTTAATAGAGAAAATGGGTAGAACGCTTTTAGGGTAATACTGAATTCAGAGAAAAACTTTAACACTGTCAATATAGATTATTGTTACCCATTAACTAACACAGAGTACCTGAAATATCTCAGAAAAAAATGCTTTATACACAAAATTAAGAATTAGAGGACTAGGATATAGGAGATAAAGTATGAGATATTTCAATGAGTAAACTCATCCCAATAAATTATCCTCTTCTAAACCTAAACTACTGAAATGTTAAATGTTTTATAAACATACAATTGAATAATAACATTACTAGTATTAAATACCTGCCATAGTTGAAATTCCCAAAATAATTCCAATAGACATCTCAATATGGGTTCCCTGAAAAATGATTACAAATAAATTACTTTTAAAAACTAAAGCTGGAGTTACTATAAAAGAATATCAAAGCATTAATTAAAACAGGTAAAATAGTTAAACCAACATGTTACTTTAGCAAAATTACATATATAAAATATGTAGAAATAGGCACACATAATGCAGTAATTCAGCTAATTATTAAACATGTATATTCATGCAGAAATAACATTCATTAAAAATAAAAATATCAATACACATAGCAATACAATTAATTATTAAGGATCTAGTATTTATGTTTTCCTATCACAGAGGAAGATGTTTTAAAGCTCTTTAAACACAGACAACCAACTCACCTAAATTTTAAACTCTGAATGATACAGTTATACTATTGGTATTTGCTCTATAAAAGATTAAAAAGACAGACTAAACCAGTATCTGGGAACCCAAAAGCGCATAGACTTCAAAATTATCCTTATACCATTTAGTTCTTTAACCATAAAGTAGTAGACTATATGACTCCTTTATAAGTAACAACAGCATTTAGTACAATAGATGTGCAGCAGAAGTGAGGCTTCATTGTATTTCCACTGAATTTATTTATTGAGAGAACTTAAAGACTTTCTATATCTATCTCATTCCTCTTGTGAAAAGAAGAACTCATATTTTTACTTCTACTTTAAAGAGAAGGAACTGAAATGAAGAAGATTAAATTATTAAAATGGGTTATTACATAGAAAAAAAGAAATCCTAGGATCTGTTGTGTTAGTTCAGTTCTTATCCTTGGGTAATGCTGCATTATATGAACTTAATTTTTAAAAGCTTTATTGAATACTGATGCTTTAAAGTTTTTACATCACAATGATATTTGTGGAGGAAAAAAAAAAAAAAAAGAATGACCTATCTGGTATGTAGAAATGTGGATCACTCATTTATTTACGACACTTAAAGAGAAGCTGAGCTAAGTTTTCCTCAATTTTCTTTCCACTAGGCCTTGTGGTTCCATCCCTTTAAGATACAATTCTTTATATAGTCCAACAGCCTGATGCACAAGTTACCCAGGCACTTAAAATTACAAGATTGTACAAGTACCCAAAGGAAGAGATATCTGAAGAATCAAAGAACAGGTACAAAGAATAAAGAAGTGTATCTTTACATAGGGATATCAAAAAAAAAAAGAAAAAAAAAAGAAAAAAAAAAGCCCAAAACAAACCTAGAAGAGAAGCATCTGACAGCTACAATGTATAAAAAATAAATACAGCATCTTTAATATCAATAAATCATTAAGAATGACCCAAGGACAATCTCTTTGCATGTACTTAAATGTACACTAAGGTTTAATCTTTTGATTAAATTTAAGGACACTGAAGGTCCTTCTAATAGCATGAAAAGCCTCAAAAGTTAAGGTCGATTTGAAAGTGATAAACTATTCACTCCTTTACATTTTTCCATGGTTACATCAAATTTCATGTTAACAGATGAGTTAGAAATTATAAATAAATCGAATACCAGTTGTCTTAAAGTTGTACCTGGTTCATCACCTTAATACAATCAATATACTTTAGAATTCTAATAAATTCTATCCTAATTGAACTGTAAGAAAAATAGTACAAAAAAACACACTAAATTTCAAAAAGCAATCCCAATAACATAAAAATATAATAAAAAGCTATGAAACCAAAAGCTTAGTATGAACAGCAGCCAACATTAAAGGTGAAATCTATCATAAGAAGTTACATACAAATTTATTATAAACTAGGGTAGCAGCAGTTCAGAAATAACCCCTAAAAGGAAAGAGGACATCAAATGTCTACGGCATGATAGGAAAGAAGAATCAAATAGCTTCTTAACTTACTAGCTTAAAACAGAGCTGTCCCACAATGTTAGGAGGCTATTAGTGTTATTGTGTTTTTTTTTTTAATTCTTATAATAATGATCACTTGTTTCCCTTTTCATAGATTCTGTGGTTATATTGTTTATGTATTTTAGTCTCAGCAGCCTATTGCAAAGCCTCTTTGGAAAATGATACTGTCCCTGAATTAATGTGCAGTTATCATAGGATAATATTTTTGTCATACCTGTTATCCTTCATCAGGTATTGATGTGCAATTATCATAGGATAATATTTTTGTCATACTTGTTATCCTTCATCAGGTATTGAAGCCAGGGGTTTAAACTTTTTTTAGTATCATATAAATAAAAACCTGGTGATATAGTTTCTGAAACTAGATTTCAATGTAAACAAGGATTACTAAATTGGAATCAACCATGTGGGGCCTGCAAGCACAGTCCCTCTCATTTTATACTACTACTGAGACAGCCCTGAGTAACAAAAAAATGGTGAACAATATTACAATAATTGGACTCTAGAATGTGGGTGTATTTTGTTTGGGTTGGTAGCTTGATTTAAACACAAATATATGTTATTAGATGTTTATTTCAAAGAAATGATAGGACCATGCTGTGACGATCCTATTCAGGATCCAAAAAAACTTCCCAGCTTGCCTATTCTGATTTCTATCTAAAAATCTACCGGAGACCTTCTTTCTGTAAAATATATCAACACTCCCTGGAACCAAACAGTCTTTCAGCATTTGAATATTTAAAACCCTATTGAGGTTAAAAAAGAAAGGATTATAAGATAGTAGTATGGAGGTACTACCTGCCAATAAAGAGAATCTAAGAGTGACTTCTGTAAAATTCCAAGAAATATTTGCCACAGAGAGACTTTAATTTAAACAATCTATTCAAGGATACATCAAGTCTTAACTACAGCTTATCAATTCACTTTAATGGAGGTTTTTATTACAATTAGATTTGATTTATATTAACTATTTAAATAATCTATCCAACTTAGATTTCAGTAATTTCAGAAAAGGCAGTGTAGTTTTAAGTGGCTGAATGACTTTCTCATATTCAGATATATAAATGGACCAATTTGATTCTTTTTGAATCTTATTATTTTTACTTTTCAGTTGGCATTTAATATTATGCCAATTTGATTCTCACATACACATTAGGAAAATGTTTAAATCAGTTAAAATGTTAAAAAAAAACTTAGCATTCTGAAATTATATTTTAGAGGCTTTTGCCAGACTACTCTGAGAAGTAAGGAGTTATCTAATGGGTGCTTATCACCTTCAAGTTGTGTGCATGCTAGAGTATCTTCTGTGACTGTTTACCCTGTAAGTTTCCTCAACCAGGTGAATGGCCAGACTTTTTGGATATCTGATCAATCTGGACATAAAGTGAAGACTATACAGCAAAGAAAACCACTCTTAAATGAACCAGTTTAAATATGCTTTAAGCAAATTTATAATCTACACAATGCAAATTATCTTTTTATCCCTATTTTGAAATCAAATATTCTATTTTTGTCCATCTGTAGTACTGTGACTTCCAAAATACACACACACACACACACACACACACACACACGGCATCTCTCATATGTATTTTCCTTATGTTCAATAATCCTAAAATCATTTCATTTTTTTTAAAGAAGTCTCTTACACAATAGCTAGAATTTATAGAATTTTTTTAAAAGTTAGGGTCAATAAGAGAAGTGGATAGAGCACTGTGCAGTTTCAGAATACTTGCATTTTAATCATGGGCTTATTTCTGACTTTAGAATCTGGACCCAGTATTGGTATCCATTTACAAAAGGTGTTAGATAATGGTAAGGAAGGTAAATCAGACTTTTAAGGAATACTCTTACGTTAAAATGACCACAGCAAAGAACTTTTTTAACACAATGGAACAAAGATAGAGGGGGTATATATATTCTCAATGTTCTGAACTGAAATTTAAAACACCTTTGGGTTAAATGGATAGACTATACCAGAACATTCTTTAAAACATTTTTGCATGGGAAAATGGAGCAAGGAACTAATCAAATAACATATGTGATGCGAACTGCTGATACAAGTAAAGAACATCAGAAAATTTTATATACTTTTTTCTTCAATAAGAATGTTCAAACTAGAACAGGATAATACAGATTCAATAAATATGTGTTTATTATTGTCATTGCTTTATCAAAAGTTTTAATGATTAGCATATATAATGCCTTAAAATTGAGCTGTAGTCTAATTCACATATTATAGTAAAAAATACATTCATTCATTATGATGTTAATTAAAACTTTATAGTTACAATATGCAAATGATCAGGAAAATTTAAACCACATAAATGTCTTTATTAACTCAAAATAGGAGAGAAAGAACTTACTGCAACAATCATAATTGCATTATCCAAAAAGCCAAACCCTATGAAAGGTATCGCATTGTGGATGAATACTGGAAAACATCAAAAACAGAAAAATATATTTTAAGTTTTCTATAATTTTAAAATGAGAAAAACAGACCATATGATCAAAGTCTCCTAAACAGAACTGATAAGCTTTGGAATTTGCTTTCCATTCCCCTTAGTCAAAAAATTCTGCTCCTGCTCTAAGTTTAGCTACTTGGTAGAAGCTATCCTAAGGAAAAAACAAAATAAAAAACACATAACACAAAAGTAACTGTGTTAGGCTTTTGTGTTTTCTTACTGGCAGCAAACACACATACAAACGACACACAGTTAACAGAACAAGTAAGTGAAGACATATTACGAATAACATGTTTTACCTGTTTCTCTGATATCTAAAGACTGATACCATAAAATTGATATCCAAACTAGAAATAATTAAAAAAAAATTCCCTGAATCAAATTTCAGGGAAGTTACTTGGTCACCTTTACTCACTAAATTTTTTAAACAAATGTCAGAAAAATGTGATTGACTCATCTATATTAGACACCTATGTGCAAAATCTTTTTCCCCCTCATAATACATCAGTACCCCTGAACGCCTTCACACATATAAACACACAATATTTTATTTAAACCAAAATGTGACTTAGCCCCTTCTTACCAAAGGCACACCTTACCTCATCTATTCAGTACATAATCTGAATAACCTGCAATGACAGATGTATAACTAGGAAGAATTAATACCTATATATTTTTTATACATTTAGCCTCGCTTTTTTCACATTTGCATCTTCAGCACATTGCAGAATACCTAGTGCACAGTAGATGCTCAATAAACATTAGGTGATTAAGTTGAGGACCACTAACCTGGAAAGGAAGAGAATTCCAGATTGAGAGAACTGAAGGCAAACTGTGAAACAGATTAAAAGCTGGGGATAGTTAAAAGACTTTATTCTAATTAATCTATAAATTTACAAGGTATAATCAACATCAGTTCAATTGAGGGCTTTTTTTTTTTTTTGATAAACATCAAAACTCACGAGTTTTATACCATATCCACAAAATAGTCCCTTAAACCAATTAGTTCTATGTGTTTAGTTTCAATAACTTTAGAGTCTTTTTTTTTTTTTATGCAGTAAGGTCCACAGAAAGTATAATTAAAATGTAATCCAGAAATTATGACAATGTTATGTTTCCAGAAATTATGAAGGAAATTACTGTAAATGAGTTCTGCACCAATCAGGAAAGGCTAAAAACCAGTCCAAAAAACCCCACAGAAAAACAAAAAACACTTCCTCACGCCTAAGATCAGGGAAAACAGTATATACCCTAGGTAATTTCAGATTCCTTCTGTTATCAAGTAAGAATGTTCTAGATAAAAAGCATCTTTTCAATTATAAAGAATATAATTTTAATTGCTATAAAAGATGATAAAATCCAACAGAGCATAATGAAATGGGATTTTTCAATTAAAGAGTCTAGTCTTAGTTCTTGACTTTTTGCCTAAGTCTACTTGCTTAACTAACTAAACATTCAAAATTTTATAATAAGCAGCTCCCAAAACATAATACACAATCCCAATTTCCAAAAACATAATACAAATTTGATAGGTCAAAAGAGTATAATGGTATTTTTTAAATTTACAAAATGGAACATTTACAGTGAAGAAAAGCTTCTTAAATAAATCTCTGGAAGAGGACTCCCAAATCATCTTCTCAATAGTCTTTGAAATGCAAATATGATAAATTAACTATGAAACTTTTAGGATTACTTATCATTGTGGGGTTACTCTGATGGCATCTCTAAAACAGGCCACTTACAAATATCTTAAAATTTGGTGTTAAGGCTATTAAACTAAGATTACACTAAATGCTATCCCAGTAAAAACTTGGTCAGTAAAACCAAGACTCACTACTATAATGATCACTTTGAATTATGAAATATATCATGTTTTTATGTTTAGACCTAAATAAATATGTCCTATAAATAAAATTTTATTGTCAACCCAAAGGAAAAAAATGTAATTCTCAGAAAGTTAAATAAACATGTACTGAACACTCCACTGGCACCTGAGATACAAAGATAAAGCCCTCAAAAGTTTGGGTATAATAATAACACAGCCCTATAAATGGTTAATTTTAATATGTCCCCAAATTTCCTAACAGTATTACACAGTGCTATGGATATAGAGTGTATGAGTCTAGGCTCGGAGAATCGGGAAAGATTACCTGTAGAAGTCTTAAAGAATTCTTAAGTTGTTTTTGTATTTGGGAAATTTTACTTATTTCTAACGTAAATTAGTTTCTATCTCTGAGAGGAAAAAAAATTACTAAATAGATCTTTTTTTTAAATTATATGTTTGCTTTCCAGTATATAACGACCTTCCAATTTGTAATTTCTTCAATTTCTTTTGGGAAATACTATTCTATAACTCAGCAGGTGTTAGCAATCACATCTAATATTTGGCTTTAACTGACAACCTACTCAAACTCACTGCACTGTTAAATAATTCTCTTCTGCCACAGTCTTTATAATAAGCTGTTTTACATTACTTCAGTGTTAGCCTTTGAACAATCAGTCCTGTCATAATAAAGCAAGCACACCAGCAGCATCACAAGGTTCTTCTTCCCAGTAATTTTAAATGAACTCAACTTTCTTTGTTACTACAAACAGCAAGCCAAAAGTATTTTCTCCACCAGTGAATAGTTCTACCTAGCCTTGGGCCTAGAAATTCCAGTTTGGCAATTGCCCAACTTAAACCCAAACTAAAGTAAAAATCTCTCATCCTGAGAATTAAGAAAAACTCTTTCATAATTCTATTTTTAGATGGTAAAATATTTAAACAATAATAGATATGCTTAACAATATTAGAAACTCCATATTATTGTGATATGTCTTAAGTTTATAAACTTTTTGCTTTGGCATAATAAATAGGATAATTCATTCTATCTGGAAAGATTTAATTTATGGACTCTTTTGTACTATCAATGAATGACAGTTATTTCAACTCCAAAAATTAGATCCACAATATATAACAATTATAGAACCATTACCATATCTCAGCTGTCCTGGAGTGGGTGGTGGAGCTTCCAATTTTTCTAAAGGAGAAAAAAAGGGTGTGGGGGGCAAGAATTAGTTACTATAGCATGACTTCTTTTTCATTACAATGAAAAAAACACCAGCAGATTTACAAAGTGGGCAAATATCACAGTTTATTCATAAATTATCTTTAGGTTAATGGAATAAAATTATCCATACAGAAAATATTACTTGGTATGGATTAAATTATAAGCTATAAAACAAAACTGACCTTTAGTTACAAGCCTGCCATGGACTCTATAGCCCTGAATAAATCATTTGCTTTTTGTTTGGTTTGGTTTTCTAAGTCCTTGCATCTATATAATGAATCTGTTAACATTAAAGTAAAAAAATTTTTTTCAAAAATATAACTATCCTTTTTTGAGATGGCAACCTTAAATGACTTAAGAAATATATATACAAATGAACATTGAGAGCAGAAAAAAGTATATTCAGATAAACCTATATATTTTTTAAAAATAAGAAAACAATATTTTTATAACAATGTATTATACTAATGACTTGACTGGATTTTGCTCTGTTCCTTAATTAATCTCCCTTAATAATATACTAAATATTTTGAGTTTTGAAACCCATACTACTGGATAATATAGAATATTCTACACAATCAAATGACCTAAAAAAAGGAGGGTGTTATTCAACAAGCAACAATATACTATTTACAATAGGTATAATAAACACACAAAGTTTTCCCAAGTATATATCAAAGTAAATATCTTCAGGAGTTCCCTGTGGTGTGGTGGCTTAAGGCTTCGACGCTGTCAACACTGTGGCCTGGGTTCAATTCCCAGTCAGGGAACTACCCACATAAAACAAACAAACAAACAAACAAACAAACAAACAAAGTAAATATCTTTAAATGCCATCATTAAATCTAAAAATTAATAATTATTACCTAAAAAAGCAATCTACCTAATCTCCTAATAATAACCATTTCACCATTTGTATAAGTACAGGAGTGAGCTATGGTAAAATAGCAGAATATTCTAACCTTCTTCATCTTCATCCAATCCAACAGAATTGATTGACAACCTATAGAGAAGAACCCACACCATGGATTGCTCTGCTCTAAAGATGTAGACAACCAGATTTTCCAAGGAAACATTACAAACTAGATATACATTTTCTAAAATATTTATTTATAATCTATGACAACATAAAAACTGAAGAATTTAGATTTAAAAAAATAAAAAGCAAATAAATTTCCATTGATAAGCTATATGCAAAAGGAGTATGGATCTTATTTATGAATGCTATTTTACTAAAAAACATAGAGTACCATAATGGCTTTCCTGTAAGAAATACACTTAAACCTACAGTTTAATCAGTTATCATACTCAGAAAGTTCTGAGAATACAAGTTAAAGTTTTGTTTTTTTCTTTTTGAGAAGTGTTTAAAAATGAAGATATGACAATCTTTGTAGAATTTTACATCTGATTAAAATGTATTCTCCGACTAGCAATATTACCTCAAAATTCACTTGGAAAATGTGCAAATGATTTTCCAAATTTCTAACAAGGAATACAGAATACCACTGTAGTTTACAGAGTTCTGGTGAAACATGTGAAAGTGGTTCCATACCAGAATTATTCACTAGTTGCATTACTCTCACTATCACTACAGTTCTGACACTGAAAAGTTCCTGTCAGTTGATTGGAACATCTTGAAATATTTAAAAATTCAACAAGCAGGACCTTCCCAATAAAGTGAGAGTATACACAGTCCTTGCTTTTACTTCTTCAAATTCCCTAGATATCGAACAAAATATTTAAAATACCTTACAAGTCCTAAGGATAAGGGGTAGGCAAATGTATAATGTATAACGTGTAGCAGTAAAGAAAAAAAATCAAATAATGTAGACAGTATCCTAATCTTTCTTTCCAACTACACACAGATGTAAAAATTAAAGGTAATGAAAAAATAATTTTGTTAAAGACAGAGAAAGAAATATAAAGAACAGGAGAGAGAGCAGAGAGGAGAAGCACAGAGATGACAGTAAAATCACAGCATAGATTCCACCTCGTTTCACAAAGAACCTGAGGAGTAACAAGAGGAAACAGGAAAAGAACATTTCCTAGAAATCAGAAATTTTATTGGAAAGTACCCATCAAAAAAAAAATGTTTTTTTTCCCCAAGACTGAGTGGAGTGGAACCCAGTGACAGGATAGCTGGGCACAGACTTCCCACATTAGCTATGTACTTCAACCCATATCTGAAGGGACCCCCTTCTAAAACTGAAGATTGTTCTCTCTCCGGCTAAACTCAAAAAACTGCTGGTGCCGGGAAAGATTCAGAGCATTCTCTGCACTGGAAATCTCTGCACCGAAGAGAGTTACAACTTATCTCAGGACTCTGGCCCGTGATGTTCATATTGTGAGAGGAGACTTCAATGAGAATCTGAATTGTCCAGAACAGAAAGTTGTGACTATTGGGAAGTTCAAAATTGGTATGATCCATGGACATGAGGTTATTCCATGGGGAGACATGGCCAGCTTAGCCCTGTTGCAGAGGCAGTTTGATGTGGTCATTCTTCTTGGGACACACACACAAATTAGAAGCATTTGAGCATGAAAATAAATTCTACATTAACCCTGGTTCTGCCACTGGAGCGTATATGCCTTGGAAACAAATATTATTCCTTCATTGTGTTGTTGGATATCCAGGCATTTACAGTTGTCACGTGTATCAGCTAACTGGAGATGACGTGAAAGTAGAATGAATTTAATACAAAAAATCTTAAAGCCAGGCCTGCCTTGACTTTTCTGCTGTTTTTTTTTTTTTTTTAATTCCCCTGTTCAAATCAAGTAATTATATATTTAAGAGCCAGAAAAACAAAAACAAAAAAAAATTTTTTCAATAATAAATCAATCATTTTGAGGACTCTGATACTAAATTATCTTCTTTACTATATTAACTTGATCAAAACAAAATATGTATCAAAAGTAAAAAACACTAGATGTATGATACACAATGGAACTCAATCTTGGAAATAAGTTCAAGGCTTCAGCAATACACACAGATTTTCAAATGGAATGGCTGTCAATATAACCTCCCTAAAAACAGTCACAATAAACCCCAGCAACTTTTTTCCCTATAAATATATCTTCACCTTAATAATTTTCTTCTGACATATATAAACTATCCATACTTACAGTAGAAATATATCCTAGTTTAATGTGTTATTCAGCAGACTTTGGAGTCAGAAAAACAGTTCTTTCAGTTACTGTGTGTGTGTGTGTGTTAAATTGTGTGTGTGTGTTAAATACATCACAATTTTTCTCTTCCTTTTCTGGTATTAAAATAAGATGACCATTAAGAATGTACTTCACAACACCGTATCTTCCAACTATTTTTAGCTTGAAAAATTCTAGTTCTACTTTCAATACTAGCTGAGTAGCCTTCTATCAGACCAGTCAACTACAGACTAAAATATAATATAAATCAATAACCACCTGAAAGCACTGGAAAATGACCAAAAATAGGTTGATTCTGGAGAGGAATCAACACTCAGAACAATGGAACTAAATGAGTTACCTGCTTGTTGCAGCTTTTGGCCTGAGGACAGGCCTCAATCCACAACTTGTGGAACAACTAAAATGTTAACAAAATTATCTTCTGTCTTTCTGGCCTGAAGAAGCAGTGGGTAGGGGGCAGGATAACCAGAACCCCTGGAAAGGAAGAGGGGAAGCCTGGAAAGCAGAGTCAAAAAGGAGGAGTCCTAAATTCTGTGTACGTGCAGTTCAAATATATGCTGACCTATGAACCACACGTGCAGGAAAACCTCCAAAAAAAATCCCAGTTAAAGGTAAAATATCTGAAGATTTGAGCTGCAGCCCGAAAAACAAAGCTTACGGTTTAAGCCTAACCATTAATTGTCTGCTAAAACAAATAAACATCAATATTTTTCAGAATAATAAAACAGAATCCAGAGTCTTTGTAACATAATAATTATAGCAATGGCTAGAATACAATCCAAAATTACTTCACAAAGACACAGGAAAACATAACTCATTTTAAGGGGAAAAACAACAGAGACCAATCCAAATGATTCAAACGTTATAAATAGCAGGATAGGACTTTAAAGTAGTAATTAAAATTATATCCAAAGACATAAATGAAAATATGCTCAAGCGGAACTGATAAAAAAGAACCTAATCACAGCTCTAGAACTGAAAAATACATTATCTGAAAATTTAAAATTAACCAAATAGGCTTAAAAGCAGAATAGAGGTGACAAGGGGAAAAAAAGGAGTTAGTGAGCATGATGATATATCAGTAAAAATTACCCAATCTGAAGAACAGAATAAGATGATTGAAAAATAAGGAAGCAGAGTATCAGGGACCTGCGGCTAAGTATGAAAGAGTTAATATATGAACAACTGGAGTTCCAGAAAATGAGAAGAAAGAAAAGGACCAAATTTTTAAATAAATAATGGCTAAAATTTCCCCATATTTGGTGGAAGACAAAAATTTCAAAAGATTCAAGAAGTTCAGTGATCCCCTAGCAAGATAAATATGAAGGAAACCAAGGATAAAAAAAAAATCATGAGAACATTTTAAAAAGACATTAAATATAGAGAAACAATTATTTGAAGATGCTAAAATCAAAATAAAAAGCTGTCAGTCCAGTAATACATATCCAGAAAAATTATCCTTCAGGAATTAAGGCAAACTATATCTCAAATAAACTAAAACTATGAGAATGTACTGGCAGCCAACCTGTAAAACATGAAACATAAAAGAAAGTTCTTCAGACAGCTATTGCAAATTGCTCATTTATACTGTATTGAATCAAATAAAAATTATTTGAAGTGGGACTATCTCTTCTTCAGATCTCTTCTGGTCAATTTAAATATATTCAATTATTATCATGTGTAGACAAATCTTCTCCTTATACAAAAGTACTCTAGGTATTTATTATAACTCCTGGAAACAGAAGAAAAACACTTTGCATGTTTAAATATAAGATTTTTCAATATTTTCAACACTTTATTGCTTCAGTAACTCAGAAAGATTAGAGAAAACAATTTAAAACATTTACAGTAATTTCACTTTTTTAATCAAATGACACTTTTTTTTTAGAATGTACAAAGAATGAGGTGCCCCAGTTGGTTTTCTAATTAACTAAAGCAACCAGGAAACTGTTGCAGCTTGTAAAATACTGTTACTACCCAGGTAATACTGAATTCTTTAAAAAGAAATACTTCGTTGATGAATTGGACTATTATGGTTGATCAGAATAATCATTTTAGGGAGTTCCCTGTGTGGTGTAGTGGCTAGGCTTCAGTGCTCTCAATGTCGTGGCCTGGGTTCGATTCCCAGCCAGGGAACCACCCCCCGCCAAAAAAAAAATCATTTTAATGCTCAATTATTACCTACTGAGGAAACACAAAACTGAGAAGCACTGTCACATAAAAAGGAAATCAGAAGAGTCAGGAAAAAACACAAATTAAGGCTTTTTCCCTCCTATTTCAGGAGTAAAGATACAATTAATTCAGCTGCTTTTCATATTTTGTTATATAAATCAAGTACAGATATCTAAATTTTATACTGTACTCAAAGAAAGGAGAAAGTCTCACTAGGAAGAAAAAGACAAAGGGAGAAATGAGAAGAACAAGATAAGAAAAACAGATGAGGAACAACTGCTGGTATTTTTTCTTTTAAAGAGAGAGAGAGAGAAAGAGATTGATTTTTAGGGAGCCTCGGAAGGCCACAAAAGACTCCTTAGATACGGGTGAAGTTGCTGATGCATGGGTTTTGTCAGTCCCTCTACTGTGTTTCTTTGTTGATTAGCCAAACAGTGGTCTAAATTTGACACCTTTGCATCAGACTCCACTGTGCACACAGATACCTCCTAGTACGCAGCACAATGCTAAGCACTATGGGAAAACCAAATGAATAGAAATCATCTCCAGCTCATGCCAGAAGCTCCCAGGTTTTGTTGCAGGACATGGGTCTATGGTTTCTGTATCCCAGGCCATGTTCTAAAAGTTTATTTTAAAATAAATTCCTGACCAACTGTTTATCATTATCTCTTTTTTTTTTTTTAACCTAAAATGACATCTGATGAGAAGAAACTGGCTAACTGTAGGTTCTAATAAACTAAACTGCAATTGATGAGATTTTTTTTCTTTTTGCTATATGGGCAAGTAACCAATAATAATAGTTTTCTGATTGGTAAGATTAAGGAGAAGCTTTTCTTAGGACATATACTTGGGACAGTAATCCTACAACCAAGCCTATCCTACTGCAATGCCCATCTGACCTCTATCGAAGAAACAAGTATTACCATTTTAAAGTTCACATTTGCTTTAATCCTGAAAAATTCCTACCAGGTTTTACTAAAATGTTTTATAATACTTCATAACTAAAATGTAACTTCTATTCAAATATTTTCCTATCGGTGCTATAAACATACAGGGTAAGCTTTAATTTACCCTTTATACTAGTGCTTAGAATAAAGTAGAAAATGCTTTTAAATTGTGCTTTTCAGGAGTATACAACATGTACGTTTTAGAGCAGAACAACTGCCTGCCATGTAGCCACACAATGCCATGTGCCCGTGATTGCTTTTTAGTCAAAAGAGTTTGCTGTAACAGAACTTTACTGCAAACATCTTACATTAACAAGTCATATTTATATACACATATATATAATTTATAAATAAACATTTTATTCATATTTACATATATTACAAGAACGAGAAACTGAGCTGTTTTCAACTTGAGATAAATTTTTAAGTAAAAATTAGAAAATAACATTTAAAATACTAAATTCCTTTGGTTTATCTGAAGGAATAAGTTATACTTTTCAACTAAGAAGGTTATTATACATGTTTACTGTAGGAAGTTAATGAGATTCAGAAAGAAAAACTGAAACTACCTATAATTTATCAGAAATAAACATTTTGATATATTATCCTTCAATCTTTTCTCTACAGAGACATTTTCCTTTATCTTTACATATTTTAGGCAATAATTTTATTGGTGGCACTTTATTTCACCATATGATGTACAATAGTTTGACTAATCCCCTATTACTAAGTATTTAGTCTTTATTTTTGTCCACGTTTACAAATAACACTAATATAAACTTGTACCTATTATAAATCTTTTTATGTTCCTCTAAAGGTTCCTTAGGGTAGGTTCCTAAGTGGTATTTCAGAATCAAAAAGAAAAAATGTAAGGATCTAAAAATTTTTGCAAAATTTCTCAGAAAAAGTATGCCACATTATTCCCATCTTGCTGCATTTTCATTTATTTAATGTTATATCCTACTTAAAATAGCTTTCAGAATGTAGGTAAATTGTCATTAAAACAAAATCCTTAAAAGAAATTTTCTGAGCTTCAATCAATTACAAAGTTATTTTAATTGGCAAAAGGTTCCAATATAACAAATAGGCAGGACAGGTCTGATAAGTTTATTGTAAGATTTAACCTATATATCTCTCCTTAATTCTATTTCCCCTTTAAAAATAACTTTTTAATAAAAATCCTCTCCCCGATATTAACAAGTCTTTGTAGAATATTTTTTAGGACAAGCTATGCCTAGTGTGTTTCTTTTTTAAATAAATTATTAAGAGATACATTTTTAAATTGAAAATCAAAATACCTTGGCAGAAGAAATACAAGTGGAACACCTACAGTTTCTTCATTTTAGCTTTGTGATAAAACAAAATGTGTTTACAGTGGTATTGCTGGAAAACAAAATTAGGCCCCCTGGCAAATAGAGTGAGTTCTATTATATTATTTAATAGAAACTAAAATTTGTCATTTTCATTGTTGAACATTGCATTAAATTTAACCATACTTTACAAGGTATAAATCTAAACAAAAAAAAACACAAAATCTGAAAAACAAAGTCTTTTTTTCCATTACACTTTAATGGTGATGATAATTCTAAATGTGATAACTTGTTTTGATCTCTTACCATGGATGTAAATATCAACATAAGATAATAAATCAAGGGAAACATTAAAAATCAATTATAATAATACCAAAGCAACTTCGCCCTGAGATGGCATTAAAAAAAAAAAGTAGTACACACCAGCTCTTTACTTACAAACAACTCAATATTCTGTAAGTGCCCAGTTATCCAGTTTCTGGTCTCTTCACCATTAATATTTGCTCCTGGCCCCACCCCAGCATCTTCCCCAAGAAAGTATAGAAGTAGACTTGTCAACACAAATCACAATTTGGCCCACTAAGAGACTTATGAAAAGAACAAAGATGAAACTACTTTATTTAAGGAACAATTTGGGGACAAAGAGTTTAAATTACCCATACTTCTGAACATTATAAATAGCTACTTAGAATTTTAAAAGAACCAAAAGTTCCAATGGATATAGTAAAATTTACAATAAATATATAACACTTTAAAAATCACAAACTTAAAATGCAAACCATGCATAATGCAAAATAATTTAAGTAAATCATATTAAATGCAAAAAAATCAAACATGCAACAAAAGGAGTTTATAAAGCTACACAGCAATGTTTTATAAAAGAAAAAAATTAATATGGCTAAGAAATATACTTATAAAAACAGACATTCAAAACTGAAAGATGAAAACTCTTTAGAAATAGCAAGGAACTTAACTTTTTAACTTAGTAAATTTCCATGAACAGGTCTTGACTTTTAAAATAAAGACTATCACTATAAAAAGCTTTTTCAATTATATTTAAAAATAAATGCTTTAGCTAAAAACACTTGTGTGTGACTTTTTAATTTTATTTAGCATTTAAAAGTTTATTGCAACATGTGTATTATGTAGCAAGGAAATTAGATCACATAATACTGTCACCTCATTAACCTAGGGAACATAAATACAACCTGGGGCTTCACTGCAACCTAGACTGGCATCCAGTTTACTTAATGGGAAACTAACCAACTCCTGGGTTGAGGAAGACCAGTGGCGTAACAGTTGACAGGAGAAATGAGGGAGGTGACAAAGTGCCCAATCAATCATCATCTTTATTAACCTCATTAATACATTAATTTGTTAACTGTTTGCCTCTGGTTTAAGAAACAGTAAATACTAGAGATATAATAATTTATTTTTCTCATAGCTGTCATTTCATGGAGGTTTTTTTGAGGGGGGATAACCATACATACTATTAATTAGTGGTTGCTTTTAAACATCTAACTTGAATAATTGGGGCAATTATATATATTACTTAACAAAGAACTATATTCCCCCCCTTCATGGCAAAGGAAGACAGATAAAGAAAATAATTGTTATATATGATAATATTCATTTTTTAAAAAAACCTAAAATGTTAAAACCACAGTGCAGCTTTTAAAAAATAGATCTTGTTACATATGCTTATTAGGTATAGAGACAGTACCATACAGCTTTAAGTTAAGAAAATCATATAACTATGTATATCATACATGGATACATTATATTATAGATAGAAGGCTAGGAAGAAATAATAGTTCATCTTGGAATATTAGAAGTGATAGATTTATCTGTGGGAATGGTTACATAGATTCTCCAGATACTCATTTTAAAATAAAACTGCTTACTACAGCAGACTCTCGGTTAACCTGCACCCAGGCCGGATAAATGGAGTATTACTTCTATTTTTTTTTTTCTTTCTTGCCAGCTGCTTAAGAGTGCCAGTTGCCAGAGTTCCAGTTAATAGTCTACTGTACCAGAAACAAGGAGAGATTTTTTCATCAATGCATTACCTTTTTCCCTTTTAGTCATTCCCAAATAAGAATTCTTTCATAGAAAAAATAGTGCTAAATGATCCTTAGAAATCACCTATGAGTGGTTCTCAACATGGGGTGGTATGTCACCCTCGGAGAGGGTTGGAAATGTTTTTCAATGAGAGAATGACTGGAAATGCTTACTGGCATTAGGGATTCCAGACATCCTGCAATGCACAAGCGAGTCCTTCATAATGGAGATTTATCCAGCCCAAATGCTAGCATTGTGCCCACTAAGAAATACTGACGTAATTCTCCACTTTGAACATGCAGCCTAGAGAGGTGAAGTGACTTACTCAAGGACACACAGCTGGGTCTAGAACCCAGATTCTCATCCTCTTATTGTACTTCTCTTTTAGTGAATAAATTCTCAATAGAAAAACAAGGAAGAACCAAGAATCAGTCAAATATGAATATATAAAATATTATCAAAACACTGGCAATGCATTAATATTTGACAGTGAAATAAAACTGCAAATAACTAAAATACTACTAATACCCTTTTCAAATTGCCTTTTTTCTCGACAAAATAATTTCCTTTCAGATATATAATTTTCAAAAATCCATCAAAGTTAAAAGGAGGAGGAAATCAGCTGATTTACAGTTACCAAATAAAACATTTTCTGAGTGGGAAAATTCCATGGGTTCTGCTTGTTTCAAAACTACTGGATACTCCATAGTCTAGTGCTACTCTTCCCTGCTAACCCTGAAGCAACTTATTATAGTGGAGAGAGCATTGAACACTAATTCCTACTCTGATATATATGTGTGCACACACAAACATACATACATACATACACACACACACACACACACACACACACACACTCACACGGGGAGCCAAAAAATGCATACACATTTTAAGAGATGTTATCTATGTATATATTACATAAATACTAATGGTAACCACTTTGAGCACCTCTTGTAATTGCAGAAGTCAAACATGATTGGTATTCATCTTTTTTTATTGGTATATATTGGGTATTACAATTGTAATAGTTTTTTTTCCCTTTCTTAAAATCTGTATACACTTTTTGGCACTTTATATATGTGTGTATGTGTGTGTGTGTGTGTGTGTGTGTGTGTGTGTGTACACACACGTATATACAAATAACTAGTCAGCAAATCTTGAATATATCATAAACCCTCAAGATTACAGTTTCATGCTATATAAAATGAAGAGTTTAGGTCTCTGCAAAGCCTTCTAGTTCTAAGATTCTGAATCTGTATTTCTTCTTTATTGCATAACTAGTAGGATTTAAAAAAATAGAGGGATGCTACTTAAACATTCATGAAGAAGCACACTACACTGAGTAGAGATATAACTAAAGACTGAGTCTCAAAAGGTGATCACTGACAGGTAAGTCCTATTCTCAGTTTAGTTATTATCCAATAGCACCTTATCTCCTAGTGATATCATTTGCCATCATCTGTAGAATAAGTATCAGTCCTTTTCCCCTACATTGTCCTAAAATAAGGAGTAATAAACAATCTTCAAAATAACTCACAATTAAGACTTTATTCTTCAAAATATTCTTACATTAAATGTTTAACTTCTACATACACACTGAGGGTTAAATTTTTAAATTTAGAATTACATTAGAATTGGCAAAGTAGAATATACTGGAGTATTTTTACAGACATGAACTAACATGATGACATACACATATGTGTGTACATGTACACTATATGCCTCTACACTTCTCCGAAGTTCTTAGTTTTGTTTTTGCTCTTGACACTGTGTGTGTGTGTGCGTGTGTGTGTGTGTGTGTGTGTGTGTGTATGCTAAGAAAACTAAGTTGTAGTTACCCTTTATCCTTTTAAAATTTCATTTAGTCCTACATTGAGTTATACTTCTTAGGCAATGTATCTATATTAAATAGTAATAAAAAATAACTAAAATAGAAACAAAGAGATATTTCTCCCCTCTCTCTCCACCTCTCTCTCTTGCTCACTACAATTCCTGCACCACTGCCACACAGCATGCAACATAAGTTAGATATCAAACTGTATGGGGGCTGAATCTTAAAAAAAACTTTCTGAATGGCCTTAAAATGAAATTAAATATGGCTTTCAAACTATTCAAGAATATATTTTTAAAATATATTGTCCTGAAATTCAGGTACTTAAATGCAGTTTCTCTTTATAATATTCTGAAGATTCTCCCACATGGTCATTTTTTCCTATTTTTTCATCCTAAAGAAATCCATAACCTTTGCTGCATCTTATGTCTCTCCTGCTGTGCTTATTTCAATGATTTTTAAAAACAACTATTTAAATGCAATTAAAATAAGTGATTTTGTCTTTTGTTAAAGTCATAAACTTAATGCTTCAGTTAATTAAACATGCAATTATTATTCCATCACATCCAACAAGTTGAGGATTAGATAATAAAAATTCTGTAGACAGTCTAAACACTGATGGAAAAAAAGAGATTATCATTATAATGAAAGCATGCTATTTCAAACCAGCCAGAGGTTCTTTGCTACTTGCAAGAAACATCTAATAAACAACCAAAACTTTTAAGATGGTACTATACCAAAACTATCAGGGGTCTCTGGTGGTGATACCTCCTTCACTCGCGTCACAATGGCAATCTCAGGTTTGGGATATCTGCATGCTAAAAATATTTTAAAATCAAAATGTATTCGAACAATAAAGTAAATAAAATATATATAAAAAAGTATATATGAAATTTTGAAGTGAAATATGCTAAAATATAGGCAGTCCCCACTTTGCACAGCAGTGTGGGGCTATAAAAATGACAGTGCAAGCTGAAATCATGCAAAGCAATCTTAGTAACCAATGGGGAAAACTATAATTGTTCTGTGACCTTTAAAAATTTTCTTCAAAACATTAAGAACTCTTTCATAAGAAAAAACAATTCTGGAACTATGTATGGTAATGGATGTTAACTGGACTTACCATGGTGAGCATTGTGCAATATATGCAAATATCAAATCACTATTTTGTACATCTGTTGCATGTCAATTATCCCTCAATAAAAAAATTTTTTTAGAACTCTCTTACTGAAAGTTATAAAGGAATGTTTTAAAATAGTAAAATTAATGTTTATTTAGCATACCATAATTTAAATACTAGAAACACTAAGAATTTAAGTATTTTATTTCTTTGTGAAAAGGTTATCAAGCAGCTTCAACGGTGCTGGCACTCCTGCACATCACATCACTTACAATAGAAGCAGCATCTTTTCTATGCCGGGGTGAACTGTCACATGCCTTTCTGCGTCTGGATTAGCTTACGGCATTTTATCCTTTGTATTTGCAATGCCACGGAATGTCTGAGAGTTCCTTTAAATGTGAAGTTTGTACCAGAGTCACTCCCTCGGACAATCTTCATCCTTTTCATCACAACCTCCCCACTTTTGTCCAGAGTCAAGTTCCCCTTCTCTGGCTCCTCTGGCTGCGTTATCTGAAGTCTCTCAAATGGCAGCAGTTCAACAACAGGGTCAACATTCCTACATCTTGGGGGACAGCCTCAGCTGAACAATGTTCCCCCAAGACTCTACATCCTGACCAAGGAAGTGCCATCTAAGAGATCCTTTGCACAGATGGAGAGCCCCAGACCCCTCACCCAATCAGGACAACACCGAAGGTCCTCCCATCTCTAAAACTCTCTACAGGGTCCGCAGAGGCTTCCACTGAGACTCATCACTGACCAAAACTGCTTCCTTCTCTCCCCTTCCTAAGGTAAGGAGTCCAACAGCCCTCCCCAATAAATTTCCTGCATGGGAATCTGTATCTCGGAGGCTGCTTCCCAAGGAACTTAACCTGTGACAGGGATGACGGGGCATCGTGTCTGCAACTTACTCTCAAATGATTCAGAGAGAAAAAAAATGCTTATTGTACTATATTTCTAACTTTTCTCTAAATTTGAGATTGTTTCAAAATTTAAAAAGTAACACAAAGTTAAGTGGGGAAAGCATGGAAGAAGAACAGGATGAAGAAAAGCAGAAGAAGAAAAAGGTATGAATGGGGACATGGTTCACCAAAAAAATGAGACCAATCAACAGACAGTATATTCAAGGTAATAAGGGGAATAAAAAGCGATGAACAGAAAGGAATACATCTGTTACATAGCATTTAGACAAGTGACCACTGTCCAGCTATAAAACTGGTGTTGACAATTCACATTTTTTTCCCTAAGGTCCTTAAGAAACCCCTTTGAGAAGAAAAAGAAAAGCTAGGCTAATGCTTTTTAAACCATGATCTTTTTGAAAGATCTTTCTCACACACAAAAATAAAATTCTACCAGTTCACCAAATGTGCCACATTATCCCCTCACATCTGTTTTTCTGTTTCCTTCCATAATTCAAGCATGCCTGAGTTTTTCACATGACCACAACTCTTTCCCACTTTAACAACAAAAACAAAACCGCTTTCTATAACCCTGCTACTCAAAATATGGTCCCTGGAATTTCAGCATTGAAATCACTGGGCCCTACCTCAAACCTACTGAAACAGAAATTGCATTTCAGTAAGATTCCCAAATGATTTTACAGGTACACGAAGCTTTGAGAAGCAAGGTTCTAGTTTCTACTGTGGGATGCAGAGCTACAAAGAGCACTGCCACCACTCTTACAGTAAAACGCAAATTCATGACTTCTTTAGCACCAAGCCTGTGAAAGGACCAAAGCCACAGAGCAAACAACTGGGCTGAAATCAAGAGAGGAAGGCACCCACAAGGACAGAGGGGACACTGGCACTGCTTACTGAGGACTGATGCAACCAGACACCATAAGCAAGGGTACAGCCAGAATAGTAAGGAAACAGGTGAAGGAAGAGTGAGGGCTGGGAGAGCAGTGTGAAGGCACTGGGGTGCACGTCAAGTGGGGAGTCCACACTTTCATGCAGATTCTGTCACCAGAAATCTCACCAGACACAAAGAACGCTCGAGAGGGAGCCGTAAGGTGCATCCATGCAGCAGGGGAGAAGCAGTCACGCATAAGGGACATGAAACTCTACCTGGATCCTTTCTGCAATCTCTCCCATTAGTCAAAAAGCCTTCATCTGTGAGAAGGGCGAAAATATTAACACTGTCACCCTCAGGGCAGGTAGCTGGCCAACCACCCTGTTGGCCAAGGACTGTCTCAGTTTTGGTGCCGACGGTCTTATATCCCAGGAAAAAGTGTCACCCCTAGCTCTTAGGTATTTTAATTTGAAAAACCGAGTTTCAAATCATCTTTACTTCTATAAGCTCCTTACCAAAGAAAATGAAAAGATATTACCTGCTAAATGGCCTGCATATTTTCTATCTAATGGTGCTGAAAAGGGGTGTGATTTGCTTATCTGTGATATTTTATTTTTCTCTGGTAAACTAGAATTCTACAAGGATTGTATGTAAAAAATATATGAGTACATTAATAACAGATATTTAAAATAAGTTTAGACTTCAAACCTATGAGTCAAGATAATCTCAGTAGTACTTGAGCTACGACAGTAGTACTGTCTGAAGTTCCCTTTAAAGAGTTGAATCCTTCTTTATTGATACTCCCTCCGCAAGCAGCTAAAATCTGGCTCCTTCCCACTGTTCTTATAAAACTGCTTCTGACAAAGACATCAGTCTCATTTGTGTTTTTAAATCCTATGGGCCTTCTTTTTTGTTTCCCCTGTCTTCCCCTTACTTGACCCATCTCGAGCATCAGATTATTCCCATTATCTTCTTTATTTAGCATCTAGAATATACTATTTTTCCTTTCTTTGTGGACACTCCTCCTCAGTCTCCTAGTTCTAGTTCTTTTTCCCCTTCCCTTCCAACCCTGGTGTTTCTGAGTTCTCTCCTGAATCTTCTTCTCCATCTATATACAACTGTTGACACCCACATTTTTATCTTCAGTCTAAACTTCCCCTATGCGTTCCAGATTTATGTTATTGCGCGCGCGCGCGCGCACACACACACACACACACACACACACACACTCTAATTACTTGGTATCTCCATTCACATTCGCAAAGGTTACCTTAAACTTGACATGTCCAAAATTAACACTTTAATTTCCATCCCCCCAAATCTATTTTTTTCCAGTCCTCTCCCTCGCAGGTAATAGCACCACCTTCTACTCCATCACTACAGTGAGAAACCTAAGTGATCACTTTCTATTTTCTCTTAATTACCCACCCCCTTTTAACCCTTCAGCAAGTCCAATCAGTTTACAGTCAAAAAAGTATCTTGAATCCCTATAGTTTTCTTCATCTCCATGGCTACCTAGTCTAAGCCACCATCATTCCTAGCCTAGACTACTGCAACAGCTTCCTAAGTGGTCTCCCAGCTCACGTATTCGCACCCTTCAATGTGTTCTCCCTTAGCAGCCAAAGCGCTCTTTAAATCCCACTATTTCAGTCTCTCGTTTAAACCCTCAGTGGCCTTGCTATGGTTTACTGGGAAAGGCCCTGACTAATCTGGCTTCTGTCTACCCGTTCATCTCATCTCATTCTACTTCCCCTTTGCTCATTAACGTCCATGTGTGTTGGCTGTCTGTCCATTCCTACCCTATGCCAAGTCCTTTCCAATCTCAATGTGCTCTTCCTTCCTCTCAGATGCTCTTCCTCCAGCTGTTTGAGTAACTGGCTTCTTCTCAATCCTTTATTTTCAGCTTAAATATCACCTACACAAAGGCCATATCTGAAGTGTCCTTCTGTTTATCCTAACAGCACACACTATCTACTGCTGTTTTATCTATTTACTTCATTACTCATATCTTTCCTCTTCCAAAAGTCTAAGCATCATGAGAGGACTGTGCCAAGTTAAATCACAGATGTACCCCAAACAGTGTCTATTATGTCCAGAGAAAGTAATGAATATCTGCTAAGTAAACAAACTTTCAAAGTTTGGGAAACTTTTCTATGAATAGTCTGTTAGATATTTTTTTGAAACTCATTCAAAACTCCAAAGGAAAATTAGAGTGAAGTTTAAAGATTTATGACAGGAGTCCCAAATACTAGTTTTATGACTTTTCCAAACCCCTCATAATTTATAAACGTTTTTAGCACGATAATTTTACTTTGAATCCCGTTATTTTCACAGTAACAATGTATATTTGCTTTTGTATTGAATGTTGTATGTTGTGCAAACATACAGAAGATAGACTAAGATATGTGACTTTTATTACATATTTGAGGTGTAACCTTTTTTCCGAGCATGTGTTAAAAATCCCAATTATAAGTATCCAGAAAGATATAATAATAAGATCAGGGGTTTCAGAGTCAAACAAAGCTAAATTAAAAACTCTACTCTGTCACACAGGTTGTAGGATCCTGGACAAGCTCCTCTTAGCCTCAGTTTCTTAATCTACAGAACAGAGATTAATGCCTTCTCTCTCCAAGAGAAGTAAACAAAATACATCCATGAAAACTCAGTTCAGTATGCTTGACACATAGCATATACTTAATCACTGCTAAGGAACTGTAGTAAAGATGGTGCTAACAGCAATGACAGTGGTAGCTGGAGAATGTCTTCTATAAAATATAAGGACCATTTTACAATAGAAGTTCAGAAGCTGTGTTATAAAATACCAGGCTGTTTTTAAAAGTACAGGTGTTTTTAATAATACGGTGGATGAAATAATCTACCCTAAAACTCAGGAAGAAAACAGAAAGTCTGAACTAAACCAAGTAAGAAAACCACTCTAATATAAATTTCCCTGAAACTTTAAGATCCAAAAATACAGCAATACCTCAGTCGATTTCCTTTTAGGTACTTAAAACAACAATCCTTTGTACAGCCATAATCCAGATGTTAGCAGAAATACTCACAAGGTTGTCAGTGTGAGATCTGAAGAGTCAAAGATCAGTAACAATGTGACAGATGCAACTGGCTAGCTGGAAAGACAAAGGAGAGGAGTGGTCTGTGACCTTGAAATGTCTATCAGGATTAAAAATGAAAATGCAAGGAAAAGGAAAACATAAAAACATTAAGGAAGAGTGGCAAACAGCAGACACTAGAAACAATAAACAGAGGTGCCAAGAAGGAGAAAAGAGTTCCTTACACAGCAGAAAAGAGTTCACCACAACTACAAGGGATGAATGAGAACAGAAGAGAATAGTCTGAGAGTGCTGGGGGGAAAGAGGGAGGGGCACTATAAACCCAGCATATTTCACTATCACTGTGACTGAGTCCAAAAGCATGCCATCTGAAATGCCACAATATTCTAGAGGCATGTGGTATGATGACTAGTATGTCTACAAATAGAAGTAGCCCCCAAGAAAATTACTGTATTAAAATACAGTAAATAAGTTGGACTCTGACATCTAGTAGAAGCTAAACTGTGCTCATTATACTCTTACTAAAGCAGAGAGAAGTACAATATGTTCAAATATGTTTCCAACAAAAGCCATCAAAGTAAATATTTCAGAGTTTATAGAGCATGACATCTTGCTACCTGCAAAGTCCTTTGTCTAGAAGAGTTTGCATTTACCCACTGGTTTAAGGTAACTAAGTTATTATATTTTAACATATAACTGCTTGTTTCATGTGATTGTGTTCATTTAACTTAAAGCACACATAAACCTCTGAGTCAAAGACAAGGCTAGAGTCCTATAAATGTACATACTAATTAATTCAGCTGACTTGAGAATAATGCTAATAAAACCTGCACTCAGGGATTCAGGTTCTATTTGTTCCAGTTGGCTTTATACTGACATGCCAAAGAAAACCCAACAAGAGTGGTTACCAAACTCATCACTATTTTTAGAAAAAATGGAAACAATCTTCACCAATAGTAGTTCAATATCAGATCATCCCCAACATTCAAGATCATCCATTCAGTCCCACCTGACCTTCTGGATGACTCTATTTATAAAGTTGCAGACTTTATATTATTTCAATTTTCCTATCCACAAATTTGTTTATAAAAACTCGCTTTTCACAATTACTGTAAAAAATAAGCAAGAAGTGACTATTGAAATGAATAACACCAAATTAATTACTGTTGAATTAAATTGTTGAACTTAGCTTAAGACATATTTTCTAGTGTCCAATATTTAAAATTAGTCAAGACTGAGAAGTGAAGATACATCACAGTCAAGGAAAACAGTTACCTGTTTTCTATGGGCAGTAATCCCTAGTAACAGGGCCACCCCACTATGCCCAGTAACTCTATTCAGAATTAAGCTTATTGGAGTATACTGATATAATTTGGTTCTTTCCGTATTAGAAAAATAATTGATTGTGGCAAAGCTTCATTTAACTTATCCAGGTCCAAGACATAGAAGCTCTCAGCTTATTAAAGATCTTTCACTCCTCCTGACTCAATTCATACTTCCTATCATTGCAGCCCTTCTCTCGCTGGGTCTAGTTGGGGCTACTCATCCCCTTACCCCTCTTGCACTGTTTCAACCAAGGCACTGAAATATTCTTATTCACATATCTAATTTGGAATATGTAATGTTTTTCTTGCCCTTTCTTATTCTCTTTGAACAAAAGTCAAAATTACCTCCAATTCATCCCAGAGGTTAATATAATAGCTTAACAGAGTTGCTACTTTCTCACATAATCCTGAACAATGGGCTGAGAAAAACAGGGATACTCTTGTTAAGAGTCCAAGATCTCTACTGGATCAGAACTTCATGAAAAAATCTTATTTGTTTTGAGGTATTCTAGGTATCCACTTTCAGATCAGCTCTTCATCTTTCAGCCTTTCATTTCTCCAAAAGCTCCTTATGCTATAAGGTTAGGTCTCAAAATGAATCTTCTTATCCTACCCTAAATAATCACAAAAGGTGAGGAACTGTAAGATTATAATTTAGAATTATATGGTTTATTTATATGGATGTAAATAAATGGTAAAATAAATTTAAATCTATACAATTATCACACTGAGAAATAGAAAAACTGAAAGTTGATTAAGATCTAATATTGACAGAAAAACTGTTCTGTTCACCTCAATACATCTTATTTAGAATCTCACATTTAAAAAAAAAAATCTGTAAGAAGCTCCTTTTTTCAAATCAAATCTTTCATTGTACTTCCCCCCAAAGCCAGCTCTTACCTCCCTGTGTAATTCTCCGATTAACATTAATTACACCTTAAACAACATGTGGAAGGCAGTCTCTAGGATGGCCCCCAATGACTTCCACCCCCTGGTTTGAACCCCATGTAATACACTCCCACAGTGTACGAGGGCAAACAAGATGGACTGTCTCTTCCACGACTGGGTTATAAAAGACTGTGGCTTCCAGCTTAGATTCTGTCTCTTATCACTTGTTCTGGAGGAACCAGCTGCCATGTCTTGAGAACATTTAGGCAGCCCAGTAGAGAGGCCCACATGGCAAGGAACAGACTTCCAGCCAACAGACACGTGAGTGAGCTTTCTTGGAAATAGATCCTCCAGCCCCAGTCAAGATTTCAGATGATGCAACCCCAGCTGAAAGCTTGATTACAACTGCAGGAGAGACCCTGAGTCAGAACATCCCAGTAAGCTGTTCCAAGGTTCCTGAGCCTCAGAAACTGGGAGACAGTCCATGTTTGTGTTTGGGGCTAATTTGTCATACAGCAATGTATAACTAATACAATGAGGAATGCCTTGGCTCATCGTCCAAACACCAAATTGCCACACAGCTGGCCTCCATATCTGCAGGTTTCACATCCAGGGATTCCACCAGATCAAAAATATTAGGGAAAAAATGATACATTGTTGTTGACATGCACTAACAGTTAAGCCTAGGATGGCTGCATGTGTACTCAACATGTACAAACTTGTTTTTTCTTGTCATTCCCTAACAATACAGTATAACTATCTATGTAGATTTACATTGTAGTAGGTAGTATAAGTAATCTATAGATGATGTAAACTACAAAGGAGGATGTGTATAGGCTATATGCAAATAAGTACACCATTTTATATAAGAAACTTTAGTACCTGTGGATTTTCTCATATCTGTGGGGGTCTTGGAAATAATGGCCCCCAGCAGATACCAAGGGATGACTGTATTTTAAGAATTTATAAAAATAATTATAGAAATAGTAATTGCAAAAATTGGGAAACCAACTTGTTTTAAAATCTTAGCTAAAACTGAAAGGCAACTATAATAAGGTCAAGTTGCCAGTCCTACTTGTAGAAACAACAAACCAACAATGTACTACTAGGAGAATATGGACTGTTTATGGAAAGATATCAGATTTAGCAAATAAGTTGAGACCACACCATCAACTTTTTCTTTTAATTAGAGAGGAAACCAGTTTGTAATTTAAAAATCACAACATCCCACGTAGCTATGATAAGACATCCCACAAAGTCTGCCTTATCTATTAATTCTAAAGCTTTGTCTTGTCACAGATTCTATCACATGCCTACTGATAAACACATTAAAAAGATAAGGGCAAAAGTGCCAATTTCAGCAGTAGTTCTACTGCCATATCAAAGCATGGATAACTTTTTTCCTGTAGTGTTTCCACATGAAACCAAAAACATTTCATCAAACCATACAAACACCTTTTCCAAGAACACATAGTTCCTAAAATAAGAAAAAGCCCTTTTAACAGAATTTAGTTCATTAGAGAGTGCACTAAGTAAGTGCACACACACCTAGCACAAGTCAGGTATTTCAAAACACTCAAAGCAACAGTAAAAGAAAATCACAGGAATTTTTTATTTGTCTGGGGAAATGTTGATTTTAGCAATATGCATTATGAGCTGTATGCATTCACAACATAATAAAATCCTCCTTGCCTTAAATTATTAATGAATAAAGTAATATACTAGTGATGATTCCAGTTACCTCCATTGTAACTATTGTATTGATAGTAAAAATAGTAAGACTGTATTAAAAATTAAAGCAGTAGTGTCAGTAAGTGTCATTTGAATTAAAGGGCAATAATTTAGACTTCAACACTGGCAAAAACAGTTCATTTAAACCTGGAAGTTCTTTAACTTATAAATAGGAACTGAGCATGTGACTATCACATTGTTTCCTATATGCTTGTCTGTTTATCTTGAACAAAGAAGACAAATGACTAACTTCTCTCTCATATATCTTACAAGCTTATTAAGTATAATTGATGCTAACTGATCTCCACTGGCTGAACTTTACAGGTTCGTTCCAGAATACTTAAAACCATGTTAAATTTTAAAATATTATTTTCACTGGAAACTATAGCATCCCTCCTGCAATACTGCTGACATGTGATAAAACAATAAGGTGTGAGGTAAAATTTATCCAGTTGTATTGTAGGACATGCTTTTCAAGAACTGTCATAAAATTTTATTATTAGGGCCCTTCAACTGTGTAACAGTATTAATGTAGAATTTCCAAGGAATTATTTAGGAAAAGATCAAAGCCGGGTTCAAATAGTCTTGCTCATGGAGAAAGACTACTAAAATTAATGCTTCTGCATTTAAGTGTCTATATTGTCAAGAAGCTCATATTAAGAACCAAATTTTTAAAACTAAACAGAGTATGCATGCAGTTTACAAATATGCTAGTATTCAATTATGAGTTCAGGTAACGCATCACGATTGCACATTGCATAATGAATTGATTGCGATGTTCACTTCTCCTGTAAAAGCATCCTGCGTAGACAATGTCTTGAATCATCTGATAACAATGTCTTGAATCATCCAATAGTATAAATTGATCCACAATTCCCTAAACTTAGGGAGGGAAGCAGTTAAAAGGCACAACTAATACAAAGTTTCTGAAGAAGTAGTACAGATAAGTCATGCTTCCATGAGGTAAATAAATCCTTCCTCCATTCTTGCACATAGGCCAAAGAAACACCTTCGAGGGCAAATCAAATGCCAGTGTTCCAAATCAACGTGCTCCAAACGTAAGGAACCTATGGAAAGTTTATGTACCTACCAAGTTTGGAGGGGGCAGGGTAAACGCTTAACTTTCAAACACATCAGAATGTAATATAAAATAGTAGCACTGTATTTTGTCTGTATTCCCATGTTTACACGGCAAAAGTATTTTAACACTGAATCATGTCTTTTGTTCCTTTCATCCTTTTGATTTTCTGAATTTTTAGCTTTCTCAGCTGGACTCAAATTCTGACCTACCAGCCTTCTGCACTGGTTTTAAAAATACCCCATTTTAACATGTTAGCTTAAAAATAGCTTTGCTTTCACCGTTCCCAATTATTTTTTGAGAAGTCTGCTTTGCCTTGTAGAGCCACCTCTTCCCAGAAAAATACCTCCTCTTACTTACTTCACTTTCAGCCTCTGGGGAAACAACAAAACCTGGAGTTTAAATAGCGCAGAACCAAACCTACATGGACTTGCAAGTATGTATATGCAGTTGCTGGTTTGATTCATTTTTTCCATTTCCCAGGAAAATGTTTCCTTCCGCTGCCCAAAGTAATGCAGCTAGACGTGTGTGCAAACAAGCAGCTGAGAGCATCTCCGCCTTATGAAGCAACATGCCTCCTTTTGGATACCCGTACACGTCTTCGTTTCATAACCCTTCAAGAAAGTTTCTTCTTGCCTCTCGGGTTTGTGGCACTTTCGGAGGAAGCACGGCATGCCACCTGCAAGGCTGCATGTTCACAAGAGGGCTCAGGGACAGGGGGGTTGGGGAGCGGAGGTACAGAGCAAATCAAAACAAAATCAAAACAATATCGGTTGGCAATGTGGGCTGAAGCTCGAGCTTCTCAGGTTGGGGAGGAACCAGCCAAGCGTTGGCCCTGGCTGCCTTGGCACGATCGGCGCCTGTCCTACCTGCCCCGGAGACACTCGGGAGGCGGAAAGTTCACCCCCTCGGGATGTCCCAGGCGCGGGGCCCGGCGAGGGGGTGGGGATCCCAGACCGAGGGGCTGCAGGGCTCCCTCGGGCAGGCGGAACAGGAGAGGGCGCCGGGCCCCCGAGCTCTCCCCCCACCCACCCAACCCCTTACCTTGGGCGATGGCAATGGACTCAAAGCGGTGCAGCTCCTTGAGCAGGCAGCTCCTCTCGGTGGAGTGCAGGCTGTAGATGAAGTCGCGCGCGCCCTGCGCCGTGTTCAGCGCCTCCATGGGCTCCTTCTTGGGGTGGGTGCCCAGCCCGCGGGGGCCGCCGGAGGGGCCGCCAGGGGACGCGAGCGCCAGCAGCCCCCGCCCGCAGCGGCACCAGGACGGCGGATGGGGTGCGGCGGCGGCCGGGCCCGGCCTCAGGCTGCACGCGGTCCGGCTCCTCAATAGCGGCAGAAACCGAGACATGGCGGGTTGGGGCGCGGGGACCCCCGTGGCAGTCCAGGAGGGCGATTTCTGGGGAGGCTGAGGCTAGAAGCAGCAGCTGGGCTCAGCCGACCCCGCCCCGATGTCCTCCTGACGGGCAGCCGAGGCGCCGGGCACCATGCACTTTCCGGGCCCACACGGCTCTCGCCTCTCCTTGCGTCCCCGGTCCCTTCCAAAAGGCCCGCGGCGGCTCTGGTCTCTCCGACGACAAAAACTTTGAAGCGGTCGGGCAGGGAGAGATCCCGGAGAGGCGGGCGGGAGGTGCGGGGGGGCGCCTCCCGGTCGAGGAGGAGCGGCGCGGGCGGGCGGGATCGGCGAGGGTTTGTATCTGTCAGTCTGCTCTTCCAGAGGGATGAGTCAGCCACGCGCCGCCCTCCCCCGGCGCCGCCCTTCTCTCCCGCCGGCTTTCCCACCCTCTCGCCTGCCCTGGACTCCACTGCGTGCGGCTTCGGCGCCCTCAAAGCGCCGCGCTCTCAGGCCGCAGCTGCCGCCGCTACCCCTAGCGGCGGTATGAGGGCTGACAGGGCGGAGCAAAGAAAAGGGGCATGGCGGAGGCGGGCCCGCGCCGGCGCAGACTGCACGCTCAAGGGCCACGCTCTCTCCCTTGTGGGTAACATGGACAGGCGCCTGTACCACCTCCGGCACATGGAAATAGAGGCAGGGCGCGCACCCGTTGTCCTGGGATCCGCCACCTTTAAGTCCAGCGTGGAGAATAGCGAGGAAGGGCTTTGAACCCCTTGACCCGTGGGGCAGTGTAGCTGTCACCCAGCCCGCCTTAGCGCCATGCCTAAATCTGCGACTCCGTCCGAACGCTCCCCGACGGTGCAGCATCCCCTCGCCCGGCACGGGCCAGGCGGATACCACTAGCCAGGCATCTCCAAAGAAACTCGCTACCGCTCCGAACGTCGCGGGGTCACAGCACCCTACTCAGGCTTTTGGAGATTGAAGCGCCCGAGCCGCGCTCTTTGCCAAGTCGGCGTCCACCATGACCTGGGCCAGACTTTCCAGTCTCTGAGGCACCTGCTCTGGGAGCTCCAAAAAGTGAGCGAGGCCATTTCTACCCTTTCCCCAGAAGGGTTTAAGACTGAGACCTGGACACTGAGAACACCCTCCCTCGTTCTGATGACAGCAGCTTGCAGGTTGTTAATACTGGAGCACTGGTGGCAAGAATGTCACAAATCTTTTCCAAGTGTTTGTTTTCTCTGTGCCAAAACAGAATTCCGCGATCCCCCACTACTTCCACGTCCAGATCTTAGGCACCTTTCAAGACCCAGCTCAAAGAGTCTTCTTACTCCAAGCTTTCCTTTCTGTCTTCCTAAGAGAGATCTCTGCTTCATCTGAACCTGTCTAATGACACTTAGGCTTCCTGTCTTAGAGAATAGATCCACTTAGAGACTAAATCTGCTCAAGTGTGATCAAGACCTAAATCCTATCCTTATCATATCCACCGCTGCACCCAGCCCTAGACATTTTATGTAGTAGCTGTGTGCCATAAACAGGTACGTGCAAATACGTAAATATGAGTCAAGGGAAGAATGTTACCATTAACTCTTCCTACTGCTGTAACTCAGTGGTTCTCAAAGTATGGTCCCGGGACAGCAGAGCTTGTTAGACATGAAAATTCATGTGCTCCACCCAGACCTCCTGAATCAGAAATTGGGAGTCAGGTCCAGTCATCTGCGTTTTAACAAGCCCTGCAGTCAATACTGATGCACATAGAAGATTGAGAATCACTGCTCTAACTTTAAGGAACATGAAAAATCATTTTTTTTTTAATTTTAAGGCAAGGCCTCTGGTATATTAATGACAAGAATGCACTCTGTAGAAACTGCAAGTTCTTTGAGTGTGGAGACTGTCTTGTCTTTGAAACCCTCTACACCCCCAATGTGTGCTGGGGTCCTCTGCAGAATTACATGAGTTTCAAGTTCTTGGGATTACCACCACCCTCTACTACATATCTCTTATGCCAAGAAAATTCTGACTCACTGGGCTTGGGGTGAGGCCTGAGAAGCAAGGTTTGGAAAAGCTCCTCACTAAGAACCTATTCCCAGCAGCCTCTAGGACTCCTGTTCTGTGTGTGGGCTCCAGAAACAGATTGCTGAAAGTTTGATAACTAAATCAACAATTTTGTAGCTAGGCATTAGTGATAGATTATTACAGTAGTGGTCCCAATGAATCATACCTTACAGTCTTCACTTCCTTGTGTAGACTTATCCCACATTGATTGTGGGCTTGGCCATGCATGTAATTTGCATCATTAGGCAATTAGTGGGACATCACAAAACTGATCTGATAAGTGCTTGCGTGTTCAGGCTTGCTGTAATGTGTTTGCTGTGTGATTTATGAATATTCAATTCCACCCATAAAAAATAGGAGAAACTAAAATGTAGACACAATTTGCTTATGAGACATGTTACACATAAAATAAATGGCTATGAGTTGAACATAGATAAAAAGGATTGAGCAAGTAGAAGTGGTACCTTAGATAGAAAGAGACCAAGTGAATTTTAAATATTAATAAGTCATGGATCACACTACTTCTAGACTGACGACTCTGTCATCCCTAATTGGCTACCCACTAGTGACGCCCATTATAGCCCCATTATGGCCTCATGCAGTCTCTGCACAAGAAACACAGATAAACTCCTAGCTACTCAGCCAGCTAATGGCCAGTTGCAGTTATGACTAGACACATTTGTCCCTACATCCCTGCAGAACAGGCTCCAGGTTCCAGGCTCCTTCGATCTGCCAGTTCCCCTCACTTACTCTCCACTCTGGTCCTTAAAACTATACCATCTGCCTAGAAGACTGGGATGGCAGTGCAATCCCACTGAAAATCCCAGCTGGGTTTGTGTCTCTGTATGTGTGTACAAGAAATTGTCAAACTGATACTAAAATTTATATTGAAATGCAAATAGATGCAGTAGAGCATACCAGAAAGAAGATGAGTACCCCTGAGTTCAAGTCCTAACTTTAACACCTAGATGTATCAATTTGGACAAGTTGTCATTCTAATTCTTGGGTTTTGATTTTTTTGTTATTTCTTAAATTCTATCCCACAGAACCAAGAAGATCAAATGAAACAGTATATATCAGGGTTGGGCAAGATGTTGATTGCAGTCAACAGTGGGCCAAACAATTTTGGGGTGACCACCTGAGTTGAGAAAAAGGTGTCAGAGTGGATGCTACAGTATACCAGGGCCTAACAGCTAGGCAGCTAAATGTAAAAGAAACACATTTCACATGCACACATATAGCTGCTAGAGGCGAAAATCAATACTTCACAATTGAGGCAGCTGTATGTACTTGAGCAAGAGAAAATAAATAACTAGTTGACCACAACACTTGAAAATTAGAAAGGCCCTTGACCAGAGCAAGTCTGCTTAGGCTGGGCTGACCAGACGTACCATTTGAAACAGGACAGAAAACAATACTGTCCTGTTTCAAATGGTACGTCTGGTCAGCCTACCCAGGCCTGATGTATATAAAACACGTGGCACAATACCTACCATGGTGTAGTAAGTGCTCAGCAAATGATAAGTAGTACTAAAAGATATTTAAAAACTAGTGCCATAAATAGTATATCTAGAAGCAGCCAAGGCTCATATAACTTCAGAGCTGAAAGAAAGAGACCCCAACTAGATCTCTATTTTCTCAACATTCCCTTCTCAACATTCCTCAGCAGGCCAACTCCTTGCAATCTAGCTGTCCAGTTTCCAAGGACAAGGCTGGAGATGTGAATTTGGGAGCCATCAGCATCCAGTTATCACTAAAAGCCATAGAACTGGCCACGTTTCCACTGGGGATAAATTGAACATGGAGATGAGGGAAGCATCTGGGGCTGACCCTGGTGCTGTTTGCCACTGAGAGACTTAGAAAAGGCAGAGGAGCCCCTGAAGTAGAAGGAAACCAGAGGAAATGGTATTTATTGTCCTTCTTTCTATTTGTATCTCATGGAAGCAAGACAGAAAATATGAGAGGAGCTATCAATTGGAACTCAAAACTCCTGTGTTCATTACTCCATAAGGCTCATATTACCCATAAACATACCTATAGGCAACAAGGCTATGAATGTCCCACACCCAATATAAAAGGTGCCCACGCACACATACTACCCACACACACCTACCTGACTCTTTCAGGGCAATATTTTGTAACATTTTCCCCCTTACCAGCTGCCCATCATGTTTGAGGTTGAGCAGGAATGGTGAGCAGGGTAAATATAAACAATAGGGCTATGAAATAACTTCTCTTCAAACTTTCAACTCTAATTCTTAGTGGGGCTTCCAAATATTAACACACCGTAAGAACTATTTTTGAAAAATGACTATCATTGAGCCCAGCAGAAAGGTCAGTGGAAAGATTTTAAATATTCCTGTTTGTTTTGGAAGAAAAATAAGGCATCAAGTCAGACCTTCTAAATACATCTTCAAGAAGATTCATCAGATCATCTCTTAACACATACTATAGTTCAACATACATTGCCACCCTTTCTTGTACCAGGCAAATTAAAAATAAAAAGATACTTTGTTTAAGGCCAAATTTTCTCTTTAAGACCTACTATTTTCCATGCTAGAAAAACTACTGAGTATCTGATTCTCGGGGCCAGGAAAGATTACTATTCTCCCCTATGTCCTTGATAGTAGGGGTGGGTGTCATTTGCTTTGTCCAGTGAATGGAAACCTGACATATTTCACCTCTGCATGCAGGTACTTCATCGTCTGTGCTCAACTGTGCAGTTCTTTCCTAACATGGCAAGATTCAGTAGGTATTGAAATGGAAATTCCTGGAACTTGAAGAGTCCGAGAGCCAACAGAGGAGGAGTGTTGCCTTAATCTAGAGCAGATTTTGCATGACCAAGAAATAAACATTTCCGGTAAGTTTTTTTGTAAGTCTTTGTAATTTAGGGATTGCTTTTTACTGCAGCAAAAGCTCCCATTTCATGACTATTACGCCTCCTACTTGGCTCTGTTTCTTACATTTTTAACACCAAATGCCTTGCTTCCGTTCTGCTATTTTCTGTATCTAAAATGAAGACCAGTTCTAGTTTGTTTGTTTGTTTGTTTTTCCTGATTAGAATATAAGTAGATAGGATCCTCCTTTCTTCAGTCTGATTTCAGAGCTTTGTTTAAGTTTGGAACCACAAACATAGATTTGGGAGTCAACAGAACTGAGGAAATGGTTAAATCCATGCAATTGGATGACACTGTCTATAGAAAATGTGTAAATAAAAATACAAGAAGACAGAGACCTAAGAAACCACAACATTTAAGGGATAAGCAGTGGAGGAGGAAAGAACCAAGGAAAGAAAGTGAAATGATAGGGCAAAAGGCACACGTACTTGTGGCCACAGAAACCAAAGGATGATAAAGTTTCCAGAATGAGTTGTCCAGAGTTTCAAATGCAACAACAAAGCAAAGCCAATTAAGGACAAGAAAGTACTCATTAGAAATGATGGGTTGAACACATATAATTATGACTACTTACTAATAAAAAAAATGCATTGCAATGAATGTCAATGCATTTTAAAAAGACACAGCCTTGCAGGTAGAGAGTTAAGGGGAGAAGAACTGGCAGCAACACCGTAATACAAGATGGAAAGCAGATGCAGGAGGCGTAGCTAGCCAGATTAGAGAAGGGTGAAAACTAAGCTTAATGGAACAACGTACAAGAAAGTAAATTTGAGTAAAACCCTCAAAAAAGTGTAGGAATTAGAGGTGCCAGGTACCTGGAGGTAGAGCTGTAATTGAGCCTGCAAACAGACGATGGAGGTGAAGAATTTTAAGGGAGCAGTTACAAAGCTAGATCCCCTCCTTCATTCCATGTAGCTGCGAGATTGCCACTTTTCAGCCCTATTAGAAGTCTAGAAGTTTACTATAGGAGAGACACGAGGCCTGGGGCCACCAGGTACACCTGAGGACAAGGGAGGTGTATCAAAAACGGGACTGAGTGAGTGCTACATTCTGACCCATGGATCCCTTGCCACTCTTCTGCTTTGCTCTAAGAACACTGGTCACTCTAATATCGGGGGGTTCTTCCCTGAGCACCCACTGAAAAAGCTCAGGCAGACTACCCTACAATGAAACCACCAATGAACTAGCTCTACCAATCACAGAGTTTCCAAACAGCTATTGTTGTCTCACACTTGAATACAAAATAGGAGCCAAGAGCCTAAAGTCCGTTGGTCAGTTAAAGAAGAAAAGACTTCAATATGGAGACACAGAACCAAAACAGCCACATTTAAAAAAAAAAGAAGAAAGAAAACTCTGAGGATGTGGAATGCAAAATAAAATGTTTGAAAATGCATCCTATTAACACCTTAACAAAATAAGAAGAGATACCACATCTATGGACAAAGTGGGAGTCTAGAAAAGTAAAAACACCCAGAAAACAAAACATATCACTTGAAAATTAAAAATACGAGTCAAGGTAAAAAATGTAGCAAGAAGATTGGATGATAACATCGAGAATAAAAGTAGATCATAGAGAATATAAAAATACAAAATAGAAGATAATAAATGGCAAAATTGAAGACTTGGGGGAGGAGTTATAAGAGAGTTTAAAGAAGATAAAACAGTTTTGAAAATGTAAGGAGAAAACTGTCAAAGCCATGTCTGACGGAAAGTTTCCAAAGGGAAAGCCATTCAGATCAGGAAAGGTCACTGAGGGCCTCGAACACTAGGTGAAAAACGACAGAGACCCAGTCTAAAGCATGTCATGAAGACACTTCAGATTACAAGGAAGCAAGAAAAGATCCTGAAAGTTCACAGCAGCAACGTCAGTGGTTGTCAAGGGAAATTCAATAAAAAGAATTCCATTTCAGAATGGCTTTAGACAAGTCAACAACAATGCTGTAAGCAAGAAGACAATGGAGAAATCACCTAAAATTTCTGAGGGAAATTAGAATTCTATATCCTGCAACCTAGTGTGAACATAGATGATAATGCCACTTCTGGGTATATATTCAAAGGAAATAAAATCAGTATCTCAGATAATGAGGTCTCAAAATATTTATGTTCCATATGTCACATCAGGAAGAAATGGGAAGATGTGCTCCACCAAATTGGAGAAATAGACCAGGATCCAGGAAACGGGAGGCTGCAGGACGGGTCTAGAGAGTGACCAGCCTACATGGGAGCAAGGTGATGGAAGATTTTGGGAGCTGTACCTCTGACAAAGAGAGGGATTTAATAGATTTTTCTGATGTATTCGAGACACTTCTGAGGAGAGTTGGGAAGTGGATTAGTGGCAGGTACCTAAAAAATTAAGCAAACAAAAACTGAGGCAGTTATGAACTCTAGGAAATAAAAATTATGTTAGGGAGAAATTATGATAAACAAAAAGGTCACAGGTAAATAGTATTTACGGGATTATAATAATACAGAGTTAATTAAAACATTGATTTAATTAAAAAATTATGATGTATCGGATTAGGTGGATGAGGGAAGGGAAGTCAACTTGGGCTGCTGTAAGAAAACACTATAGACCACATGGCTTGAACAATAGGAATTTATTACTTCTAAACAACAGGTTAACTAAGACACAGTATAATAGAAAAAAGCATGGGACTTGGTGACAAAAGAAAAGTTCAAATCACAGCCCCACCACCTACTCTTTGTGTGTCCTGAAGCAGGTTGTTTCATGTTTCTGAGTTTTGCTTTCCTTCTGTTAACCCAAAAATAAAAGGCCAAAGTGAGAGGCAACGAGTGTTTACAATGAGAGATACAAAGAATAGCTATTCTTGGGAAGCACTGAAGCAGTCAGAAACCCAAATAGTATTTGATTGGGAGGCTAAGGCAAGGGGCATTTATGAGAAAGGGAGGGGGACCAATTACATCAATTGAAAAAAGCAATTCACATGGGTGTTAATTACCTCAGAAAGGAATTTCTGTAGATGCAGATGAGCTAACATAGAGTGCTCTTGTAAAGAATGTCTTTAATGTTCAGTCCTACAGTCTCGATGTCTGCTTTCCTGTTAACTTGGTACATGGTTGTCTTGAATACCATGCTGCTTTACACCCAGTGCAAAGGTTATCTCTCCCACTTTCAACATTCTAAAGGTTTGAGGAATAAGACCAGCAAGGCAGTTCCTCTGGAGATAGCAGCTCCGACTCCATCTTCAAGTGGCTCTGTTTATATTATTTTTTACCCTATCTTTTAAAATCTGGAAAGCAATACCTGACGCTTATATACCCCTTATCATTATCCTATAGGTTTCTTTAACTGATAAACTCAGTGGAAACCAGCACAGGCTCCGTGATAGGAGGTACATCCTCTGTCTCATTCGCCTCTGTATCCTTTAGGTTTAGACTGTAAGGACATATTATATGCTCATTAAATATTTTCCCAATGAGTCAATCAGCCAGGTTTAATAACAGTTCAGATGAAACACTCCTACCACCACCACCAAATATCCTGAGCATCTCAAACTCAGATTTGCAATGTAAATAACATATAAATAAGTGGATGGTATTTTATAAAAAAGAAAACACCACTGTAAGAGTCCTCAAAGAAGAACACCTGTAAATCAGTTTTCTTGTTGTTAAAAAGATTAGACTACGTGAACCCAAAGGTCCTGTAAATTATAACAGTCTGATTCCAGGATTATATGTTAGGCATTTGGATTAGCAGGTGTATGAGCTTACTGACAAGTATTTAGGTTCATGGAACTCTGGTGCAATTGACACCCCAATTTAGTAGCGACTTTTGCCAGGATATTAGCAAGGAAGAACTTTGCACTAATTGGTTTTAAAACTTAATGATTATAGCATTCCTGTCACTAGATCGTCTTGTAGCTCAGGGACAGTATTGCAGAGAGACTCCAAATAAGACTCTAAATTCTTCCTCATCAGTACCAGCTTAAAGAACACTGGTTCTGGAGCCAGCAAAAGAACACTGGTTCTGGAGCCAGCACTAGCACTAGCCCCAGCTCTACCTGCACTCACTATCTGTGTGGCCTTAGATACATCATCCAAGGCCGTGAGATTTAATTTTTTCCATATGTAAGAAAACCGTACCGGTAATCTCTAAAATCCCTTCAAGTTCTGAAGATTCATGATTCTAAGAAACTAGAAAAACTTATCAATATGCTATGCTATTCCGGTGCTTTAAAATTCCCCATGCTTCCCATTGTACTCAATAGAAAATCCAGACTCCTTATATTGTGCCAGGCATGTTACTACACCAGGATGGAGCGCGTATTATTCCCACTAGCTTGAATCGTCTGCCCCCAGGTCTTTACATTGCTGGGTCCTTCTGGAAACAAA
Organism: Lyroderma lyra; assembly: GCA_004026885.1. Taxonomy (NCBI): domain Eukaryota; kingdom Metazoa; phylum Chordata; class Mammalia; order Chiroptera; family Megadermatidae; genus Lyroderma; species Lyroderma lyra. Next base: position 252,317 of record PVJL010000993.1, on the reverse strand, counting down.
CAAACAAACAAACAAACAAAGAAAACAAAAAAACCCCCATTATGATTATGGATTTCTTAATAAACTTCAACATACTAATCAGTGTATGACATTATGACATTTTCCAGACCTGACCAGTGTGGTTAAATCTTAATTGCAGCTACTGCTAAAAATATCTAAGGCCAGTTGCTTAACCTGACTTTGACCTTGAAATATTTAAATACTGACAGTGTGTTTGGAAAGCTACTTCCAGTTTTGACTAGTATTTTCTGGATCGCTTCAGGTAAAGAATTTATTGTTTCTGTTAGTAACATTAATCTCTTTCTTTGGAGTAACCTTTGGTGCCTAAGTTCAAATATAATTTATAATTGAGATGGTGATTAAGACAAGAATAAAGTGATAAAGTTTTTTTTTTCCCATAAGGCATGCACAAAAAATATTGTTCTAAGTAGTCCCTTGTTGTTAATTAGGCAACTTTGAAATCATTCCCCTTTGGGTGTCTACAGGATATCAGGGAGGTGTGACATTGGCCATGATTAGCCAGGTCTGAAAGGTCAGTGCATTATAAATCAATTAAGTATTTATCAAATTTCTACTTTTCTATCAATTCTGCGAGGGCAGGGGTCAGAAGGGCAGGGTTTACTCCTCCCACTTGTGTATAACACATTATCTAGAACATAAGAGTATTAAGTTCTGTGGCACGTCTTCAAAAATATAAAAGCAGGATAAGAAAATCCCAAAGTACAAACAGGTTAGTTTCCCTTTTGTTCACAATAGTTTTCTAAAGAAATATGTGCGGGTTTCTTGAGAAATAACTACCTAAATTGAAATGATAATAGAAATGGTTAATAACCATAACATATAGACTTATAATAAATGCCATATTAAATATATAATATATCATTTCCAAGCCAGCCCATAAACTCCAACTGAGCCACTAATAAATCAATCAACCAGAGTGCTATGTTATTTTGAACATTATTAGACAAGCATGGGCGGGTGTTCAAACACATGGTGACGGAAGGAGAACTGACTCTGAGGGATTATTACTGGGCCAAGTCTCCCTCCAAAGTGAAACTTTGACTCACAGCCACTATCTAAACCCCTAGGCAGGAGGCTGAGACTGGGTTGAGAGATTAGGGGAGACAGGCAGCAGCCTAGGGGGCTCTTGTTAGTGGCACTCTGGTGGCAGCAAAGGGGACCAACAGACAATCGTTTGTATTTACCTGGCTCCCAGAAAATACTACTACTAACATTTTAAAATTCTATTCCATGTAGCTTCCTTCATCTTTCTCTCTTTTTAATGCACTTGTCTTCAGTATTTCCTCTCCCTACATTGGCCACCACACTTGATGACTGAATATTAGACTTCTAGAACATGCCTCCAAGGCCAGAAAGGGCAGTTAACAGTTTAAGTTTTGTTTAAATCATCGAATATGATCTAAGAAGCTCATGAACAGAAAGAGTCTCTGAGAACTAAGTGAATTCAGGGGGTGGGACTTGAAAAGTGGCAGGCTCAGTGCCACAGGCCTTTTGACCTTCTTCCCACCCTCTTCCCTTCCCTCCCTCCCGGAGTGCAGCCCCGCACTCTCAGATGGAGCAGCCACATGGAGAGCCCCAGGATGAGGTCTGAGAAAACCAGCAGGGCCTCTGGGCTTTGACAGCTTTGTGAAGCTGCCATAGCACCCGGGTTTACTGACCTCCAGACTTCTTGCTGTGGGAAAACTAAAAGCCCATCTGATTAAGCCAATGTGGGAGAGAGAGGTGTCTTCACCACCAAGGCCTCCGATTCAGTGGGTTTGGGGTAGGGACCAGGAAACTGCATCTTTAACACAAGCTCCAAGTCCTTCCTAGGCTGCTCCTCCAACGACTGTCCTGAAGAGACCCCGCTAGTGATAACTGGGCAGGAGGGGAAGGGGAGCAGGTCAAGTCAAAATTTGCCAGTGCCATGTAAAAGCTTACAGATGATGGCTTAGTCTTTTTACATTATCACCTGCCAACAGGGTCCCTGAATTTTCTAACTTATGAGACATCACCAAGGAAAGAGAACTGATGGTAAAACTATAAATTGCTTTTAGCAGATACAATCACTTCCATCCTCATTTGGCTTTATTATACAATCCTACGGAATAGCTCACATGAGAGCATTTTCTTCCTGAGAATTGTAGCTCTATAAAATAATGGACTTAGACGATCCACACCGTTTGTCCAATGTGGCCGACGGTACAGCTTTGAATGTGGCCCAGCACAAATTTGTACAGTTTCTTATGATCAAATATATGACGATGGAAGGAGAACTGACTCTAGGTGGTGAGCACACAAGGTGACACATAGATGATGTACTGTAGAATTGTAACCAATGTCACCCCAATAAATTTAACAATAAAAAAAACAAATAAATAAAATGCCTTAAAAAAGTGTGGGAAATTATCTATGGACCTTTATTTTTAGCTTATTGGCTATTATTAGAGTTAGCATATTGTATGTGTGGTCCAAGACAATTCTTCCTCCTCCAGTGTGGCCCAGGGAAGCCAAAAGCTTGGATACCCCTGATCCAGACCAAGAAATATAAAACCTATTTGATTCACATAAATACAGTCCAAGCAGTTCCCTTTCTGAGAAGCAACACTAAATATAAGAAATGGGTGCTACCCTGGTTTAACTAAATGAGGAGTTTTAATTGACAGTATCAGTGCAAAAATATTCTAATATATTTCTGCCTGAGATTATCTTGTTTTCAGATATTAGCCCCGGGGAGCTCTACCAGAATGACCATCTTATGTCAGGCTAGTATCCTGACAGTGAATGTAACAAATTTCATATAATTTGTTAGTACTTGTCGGGGAAAGCACTAAACACAAGAAGGAACAATCAGTTTTCTCCAAATCCTTCCCCAGTGTAACCATATGAGAAGATGGCTCATGTGAAATCCTAGGAACAGACTTGGGGGAATCTGACCCTGTCACCTGTTGGTCTGCATCTTCCATGGTTCCCCATCGCCTTCTGGACCAAGGCGTTCTGCAGGGCCCACAGGCCTTTCAGGACCTGACCCACATTTATCGGTCAACCTCTCCTTGAGCACCCCCTAGTGGTACTTTCGGTACTAGCACTACCATCGTCCATTTACTTGGATCCATCAGTCCCGGGCTCTCTCACCCACTCCTGCTGATGCACACCCGGTTCTCTGCTGGAAAGACCGTCTGGGAGGTTACCTAGCTCCAAACAAACTCCTCCTTTAAGGGCTTCATCCTACCTCACTGCCTAAGTGAAACATCCCTCAGATAATGGGGTTTCCTCTCTACTCCCTTGATAACGATAGCGACGCTGTAATTATTCCAGCAGGGTCAGGCTACATAATTTGTGGGGCTCAGTGAGAAATGAAAATGAGGCACCCCTTGTACTAAAACTATTACAAATTTCCTGACAGCAGAGCATTAAACCAAGTGCAGGGCCCTTCTAAGCCCCGGGCCATGTGCCCAGGTCTCACATCCTTAAAGTCAGCCCTTGATCCTGGTGTGTGTCTGCTAAAAACAGTGAAGACAGAAACTCATCCGTAATCCACAGGTCGCCAGGCCTAGGTCAGTGCCCCCTGTTCATAGGCAGACAAAAATAACAGTTGAATAGGTGCACAAATGAATGAATAGGCAATGTTAAAAGTAGTTTTCAGTGTATAGAAGATTGTATGCATGTGTTTCCCATGGGTGCCATAACAAATTACAAAATTGGTGGCTTCAAATAACAGGAGTTGATTCTCTCGGTCCCAAATGCTAGAAGTCCTAAATCAAGAGCCCCACAAAGCCTATGCACCCTTTGAAGGCTCTGGGGAAAGTCCTTACTTGCCTCTTCCTAACTTTTGATGGCTCCAACAATCCTTGCCTTGTAGTGCATCACTCCTTCGTCCCTCCGTATGTATCTGTGTGCGTCCCCCTCTCTTCTTATAAGGACACCAGTCATTGGACTTAGTACCCACCCGAATCCAATATGACCTCGTCTTAATTACATCTGCTAAGATGCTATTTCCAAACAAAGTTACATTCTGAGATTCTGGATAGACATGTACTTGGTGCTGATGGGCACTATTCAGTCCGCTACATTTGTTCATAGGCTATTCTTCAGAATGCCTCAAGACTATATTTATTTTTGCTGATATATGTCTTACAGTTCATATGAATAGTGACTTAATTGTGTTTACCAAGGGAACCTCGAAGAATACATGAAGTTATGCAAGTTACATACCTCCCCACCCACTGTTGAGCGGCTGTTTGTTGGGGTTTCCATTATTTGCTGCCAAACACACTTAAGCTTCTGAACTGGCCATGTCAGTAAGGGCTGTCTAACAGAGATGAATGAGGAAAGGCCATTCCGGAAGGGTGGGACATCCACATCCAAGAACTCGCCTCCCAAGCGTCCACTACTTTGGTGCTGATCACTGCTGCCCTCTAGTGGCGATATTTTAGAACTAAAACACTCTTTCTGGCCATGACCTGGTTTTCCAGCTGCTCTTTTCTCTCATTCATTCATTCATTCATTCATTCATTCATTCATGTACTCATTCTATAAATACTTAATGAGGACCTTCTATGTGTGCTGGGCCCTCCTAAATACAATAAGGAAATAAAATAATGAGGGGGAAGTCCAGCCCCTTGTCCCTTGAAACTTCCACACTTGGGGGAAGACAGCCATTAATCAAATTTAAAAATGAAAAACTACGACAAGAAAGGGCTGTGTAAGAAAGATGGGGTGCTACGAGAATCGCTGGTAGGAATTTGACTTATCAGGGAGACGAGTGGGCAGTTAGAGGTTTTCCTGAGGACGTTCTGACTGACCTGAGATCTTGGGAATAACCAGTTAGGAAAAGCGTTTTCTGGGCGGTGAGAGCAGTTATAAAAGTGAGCTGCAACGAGCCAGGGGAGTCTGGCATGGGAGTAAGAGAAGGCTGTGTTTACTACTTGATACCCGGCACTCTAGTTTCTGAACTGAGACTGTGAATTACGTGACCACAGAATTCTTTTACCTTGAGCAAGAGCTGCAAAGATACCAGCTAACAGGTATCTGTAGAACATTCAACCCAACAACCAGAATACAGTCCTCTCAAGTGCCCATGGGACATCCTCCCTGACAGGCCACATGCTTAGCTATAATACAAGCCTTGACAAATCAAAAAGGATTGAAGCCAAGGCATGTTCTCTGACCACCGTGGAAGGAAATTAGGAATCAATTACGAGGAAATTTTATGAATTCCAAGTGTGTAGAAATTACACAATACACTTCTAAATAACAAATGGCTCATTCAGAAAAGCTATAGGTGGTCCTTCTCATGCATGAGCAGGGGAGGGACTGCCTTAATTGAGTGGGGCAAAATAAAGATGTTTTCTAGTCACAACCCATGAGTTTTGAGTATTTATTTGACTGTTTACATTTAAAACACTCCCAATCAATAAGTAAAACTGCAAGCATATATGAAAAAAAGCCACAATGGGATTTCACTCTGGAACATAAAAAATGATTCAGTAACACTATCTACTAATGAATTGAAGTGAGAACTTTTCATATAAAATATTTTATTAAAAATTGCTATTTTTAAGTTTATAAAAACTATTTAAATAAATACTACAAAGTCTCAAGTTGTAGGTATCATATTATGAATTATTCAAAGCCAATGTATAATAATATTCCTTTATGGTATAACATGCTTTAATGTTTGTTTTATACAATAAAACAAAGCTTATAAAAATTGTTTACTATCTTGATTATAATTCAAATACACCACCATAAAATAAAGGAAGTCAAATAATAGTATGTTACCAGTGAAATAAACAAAGGCAGAAAGTTCACTCAGCAAGTTCTAAGAAAAGTCAGAGACAAGGTCTCGGGCCCTGTCATTGGGACAGAAAGGAAGGATTTCTAGGGAACTGTGGAGCAGGTCAAGTCCGTTACAAATGGATATGGCTTTGTTATGAGCACCGAGGACAAGGGAGAGGCATAAGTAAAAGACAAGTCCCAGGTTTCTGACAGCAGCACCTGGAAGACTGGTTAGGACCTTTCATGAGTTAAAGAGGAGTAGGGAGAGATCACAGCTGAGTACATTTTGGAAGGGTTGAATTGTGGGAAGAATCCATTGTTGTTGCAAGGTATCAAACTGATCTTGGGACAGAAGGTAACCTAGAGAAAAAGAATATTTTGTAAGATAGGACTTTCCCCGTCTCCCACTAGAAATAAAACTAAAGGTAGTTTCCATTTTGTCTGGGACCCAGGAACAATTCCTTTACTGCATCATAGATTTTCTAAAGGTTTTTCTAACATAAAAATAACATTCGGGGTTCCCTGGTGGTGTAGTGGCTAGGCTTTGGCACTCTCAATGCCGTAACCTGGGTTCAATTCCCAGCCAGGGAACTATCCCCCTCCCTCCAATAATAATAACATTTGTTCATCACATGCAATTTGTATCTAGAGAAAATGTACAAAAGAAAACGAAATCATATAATTATATCACATACAGGGAATAACTGTGACTTACTGTTACATTTCACAGCTTGCCCCAATAAACTTGTTTAAATACATAAATAAAAAATATGCCACCATCTATGACATAATTGCATATTTTGCAATTTATTACTCCACAAGGAGTAAACTTGCATGTCATCAAAATTTCTTATGATCTTCTTAATAATTTCATCTAAATTCATAATACTTGCATCTAAAGGATGTACCCTAATTTGTTTATTCTTTCATCTATAGATTAAGTAAAACAGTAAGAGTATTTTAGTTTATCAAACTTTGTCTGAATTTCTGATCATTTCTACATTCATGGACTGGAGTACTGCTTGAATGGGTATAAACATGATCAAGTTTCTTGGTGCCCAAAGCAGTCGAGTTCTTAATAATGATAGTATTTGCTAAGCAATGACTTATGACCAGGAGCTATACAAGATGCTGGGGATTTGGCAGTAAACAGAAAAGGAACATTCCATGTCTATGAGAAGATAATTTGTTACTGGGAGTGATAGACACTTAAGAGTAAAAAAATAAACAGCAGACAAGGGCTAAAGAAAAAATTAACAGAGTGTTAAATAGATGTAACCATTGAAAAAAAGAGAGTGACACTTTCAGAGTATTAAATGAAGGCCCCACAAAAAGATGATCTTAAGATAAATCCACAGCCATTGCACCATCTAGGGGAGGGCATTTCAGACAAAGGGAACAGCAAGCACAAAGTCAAAGGCACAAGAAAAGACTTGGCTCATTTTAGGAGGTAAAAGGAGACTGGTGTCCCCTGAATGGGTTTAGCCTGGGGAACATTTCTATCTCAGGCTGAGATTTAGAAGCCAAATCACACATAGTCTGGTGAACCACGGCACAGAGCTTATTCTTTAGCAAGGCATAGGTAGGAATTGTCTTTCAGTAGGGAGCGACAGGATCAGAAACTATTTTGAAGACTCTCATCCTGGCTGCTAATATGGAGAATAAGAAAGAAGGTAAGAGTCCTAATGGAGAGCCAGTGAGGAGACAGCTGCTGTAATCTGCATGCCAGAAGGTGGCTGGGGAGATCAAGAGAGGTAAGCAAATTTGGTATATATTTTGGAGTAAATGGAGTATATATAAACACATGGCAGCTAACTATGAAATAGTTATAAAACATTGAGGGAAAGGGGGCAGGGAGGTAGGTGAAGATATTTTCTAAACTGTGTGCTTGACAAAATGGGTGAAGGCTGGATGGTATATACATGGAGGCAGTGGTCAAAAAAAAATTAAGACATATTAAGTATGAGTTGCCTATTAGATACCAAGTTGAGATATCAACTGGGAGTGGGAGATGTAGAGTGGTGGGAAATATAAGCGTGGGAATATCAGTAGGAATGAAGACTCAAGAGAGGTTGTTAAAGATGGCAAAAGGCTGCGTGTTTATATACTGATGAGAATAATCCAGGAGAGAGAAAGAGAGAAATTGAAAACGCAGGACATAGGGAGGATTACTGACAAACTTGATTCCTGAGAGAACTCTGGGAGACAGTATAGAACCTGCCTCAGAAGTATTCCAACTAAGGAGTGTGGAAGCTGGGAAACTTACTCACATCATTCACTCGTTGAGGAATGCTCCCCAGAGAGTGGGGTGCACACTAATTCCCCATCATTTCTGGCCTGCTCTGGACATGGGCTAAAATAACTCGGATGAACAGAGAAAGAGAAAGCCATCAGGCAAAGACTAGCAAGTGCCTGCAGTTAGAAGCCATTGGATTGGCATATACAGAAATGGCGAATCCCTAAGTTATAAGGGGCACCAAGAGGGTCTTCTGCTCTGTCCCGGTCGATGTTTTCTCCATGGACTCTGAGTCTTAAAACAGAGACAAAACTGAAAACAACAACTCTGCTAGTGAATAGGTATAAAGAGACAAGAAAGTGTTTTAGTCATCTAGCCTGCGTGCCAGACAGAGAGACCTGAATTGGGGACCTCTCTGGGTCTCACTATCCTAATCTGTAGAATGGTGGGAGGTAAGTAGAAAGGATAGGGCTTCTTTACAATACTTATATTCAATTATTTAAATTTATCGGTGGGTCATTTCCATTTGTCCTCATTAGATATATCAAAGCATTTATTTCAACAGGTATTTAATATTTGCCATCTAACCAATTGAACTAGTTACATTAAATCTCTTTCGAGTATCTACTCTTTACTAGTCAATGTTCAAAGCATTTTATATATCTCTAATCACTTTAGCAATTATCTGAGGAAGTTAACATAAATCGCATTTTATAGGTGAAGATTCTGGTTCTGAGAGGTGATATGATTTAGCCTTCTGACTTCCAAACACTTGTTTCTTAAACTGGAGCGCAGTGAGATGGTGACGACTATCTTTGCAAGGAAAAGGGACAAGGAAGCTGCATCTAATTGCTCATTCAGTAAATACGGTGGCGTCTGATGCTGGCCTGAGAGGGCAGCATGAGACCATGGGAAGCCTTTCCCCAGATTCCTCCCGTCCTTTCAGGTTCATTTCTTTCTTGGGATTCGTGAGCAGCATTGAAGAGAGTGCATGAGGATTCTAGAGAATAGCGACATTTGAAGTTTTTGATCTCGTACAATTCCTTCTCATTACAAATTCCTCGAACAAATAACGGTCGGCAACAATAAAGGTGGCGGCAGCGACGTCACCATGGCAACGACGACGCCATTCGCCACCCAGCGCACCGATAATTTAGTTCCGGCCTGCCTGTTTGACGTCACTTCCTGCCAGGTGAAGCGGCGTGCGTGCCTACCTCTCTTCCCGCTGTGGCCATGGATGTGCGTGATCTCCGAGAAGAAAGTCTCTCGCAGTGAATCCGAGACCATGTGGGGCCAACAGCATGGAGAGGGGAAGTAGGACTCCCGCGGCTGTTGTCGCAGTCGTGACTGAGCCTCGGTTTACGCAGCGATACAGGGAATATCTCGAGAAGGAGAAACTCCTGGATAGACAGCACCGTGTGGAAAAGATGCCGGATGGCACCGTGGCGCTTCCCGTGCTGGGAAAGGCCCTCCCTGAGCAGCACCTGTGGGAGCTGAGCAGACGTGTGGCTCCAGGCAGTACCTGTAGGCTAACGCAGCTCCTGGATCCTGTGCCTTCCAAGAAGGCCCAAGGTTATTCACCTGCCCAAAGGCTGTGTCTTGAGGTGAGTCGCTGGGTAGAGGGCCAGGGAGTGACATGGTCAGCTGAGCTCGAGGCTGATTTGCCCCGATCTTGGCAACGACACGGTAACCTCTTGTTGCTGAGTGAGGACTGTTTTCAAGCCAAGCAGTGGAAAAATCTAGAACCAGAACTCTGGGAGACTGTTGCCTCAGCACTTGGAGTCCAGCGTTTGGCCAAACGAGGGCGGGTATCACCGGATGGCACTCGAACTCCAGCAGTGACTCTGCTGCTGGGTGACAATGGCTGGGTCGAACACGTGGATAACGGGATACGATATAAGTTTGACATAACCCAGTGTATGTTCTCTTTTGGAAACATCACTGAGAAACTTCGAGTGGCCTCGCTGCCCTGCGTTGGACAAGTGCTGGTGGATCTCTACGCAGGAATTGGCTATTTTACGTTGCCCTTCCTAGTTCATGCTGGTGCTGCCTTCGTCCATGCCTGTGAGTGGAACCCTCATGCTGTAGTTGCTCTGAGAAATAACCTTGAGATCAATGGAGTCATGAATCGGTGCCAGATACACTTTGGGGATAACAGAAAACTGAAACTCTCAAATGTTGCGGACAGGGTGAACCTGGGGCTGATTCCCAGCTCTGAAGAAGGCTGGCCCATTGCCTGCCAAGTGCTCCGCAAGGATGTGGGGGGCATTTTGCATATCCACCAAAATGTGGAATCTTTTCCGGGGAAGAATCTCCGGCCTCCTGGAAGCAGTGAAACGGAAATGGAGCATTGGCCTTATCCTCAGCAAATTATCACCAACCAAGGGGAACATGGACCTACCAGCGGTTCTAGGAGAAAAGTGCTGTCGGCAGCCACCAAGCCAGAGTGGCACAGGTGGGCAGAATCTGCAGAAACTCGCATTGCCAGTCTTCTTCAGCAGGTGCACGGCAAACCGTGGAAGACACAAATCTTGCACGTCCAACCAGTGAAATCCTATGCCCCCCATGTGGATCACATAGTCCTGGATCTGGAATGCCGCCCCTGTCCTCTGGTTGGCTAGAGAAGGTGGGTCCTGAGACATGAGGCTCTCCACACATCAGCTCTGGCCTTATTCTCACCCCTCCTGTCTCCTGGTAATCTACTTTCATATGTTGTGGCCCTGAAAGCAAGCTCTAGACCAACCCAGATCATTTTCTGGGAGAAGCAGTATGGCTCCTTGAAATGAGGCCCACCTGTGCCATCATGAATTCCGAATTCTGACCTCAGGTCTGTCTGACCTTGGGTACATGCTTTCAGTATTTTGACCTTGGATTTCCTTATTTGCAAAAGGAGGGTTTCTTTGAACTGTCTCACATGGCTATTACCTAATAAGCAGTTGTCCAGGGGGCACTGGTTATTGACAGTGCTATTTCCAAAATCACTCTGGCTACAATGTGGAAAATTGCCTGGAGCGGGGCCAGGATGGAGCAGACTGGTGAGGAGGTTTCTATGGTTGTCTAGGCATGAGGTAATGCAGGTGTCTTGGACTAGGGTGATGGAGTGGGAGGTAGATAGATTTGAGAATTAAAATTGATGGAACTAAACAAGGGAGTCCAAATCAAGGCATTAAAATGGTGCTGCTTTGTTATGACAAAGTTAGGGAGGGGAGGGGACAAAAATTACCCTAGTGTATTATTAACTCTTATTTCTCTACTTTGGCATTCCTAAATGAGTGTTGGGGGTGGGGTGAGGAATGTCTTAAATATAAGTTTTATTGTGGTAGAAAAAAGGATAAAAATACTGCTTTAAATCATAGGGAACTAGGTTTTCAGCCTTAAGCTTATGCCAATTGCTAGCTATTTTTAAAGTTCTAATTAAAATCTTAGATTTTTTGTTTAAAGGCCTCGGACTCCCTTTCCATCTTCATTTTCTGGCTGACAACATCAGGACCAACATAAGGATCTGGAATGTGAGATGTTCTGCAATTTTTCAAGCCTCTCCTTGTGCCTGTCTGCCATCACCATTGTTTACCCTTGGGATGACTAATTGTAGAGAATCACTGTTTACCTTTGGGATGACTTGGTGTGGAGAATCACTTCTCAGAGCTTTGTTTTGGTGCACTTTGAAGCCATGTGGGCTTGCTTGCCTGATAAAGCAAATACAAAAATGTGGTTTTATTACAATTATGATTGTACCTGGCATTTGTCTGTCTAGGGTTGGGCTGGGCTGCTTGTCCTTCTCACAACTGTGGCAGTAAGGACAGAACTTACGCTGTTTGTGTTACTCCACAGATATTAAATGCCTACTATATATGTGAGCCACGGGACATATATTCACTAGATCCAGATTCTGTCTCTGAGGAGCTCCCGACCTAGCAGCTGAAATAACACAAATACTCAAAAAATTGGAATACAATTAAATAAGTGCCAAATGAGTGATAGCATGTTGTTGGAGCAAAGGTGGGGGAGAAAAGTTCTGAGAAGTAAATGGGGAAGTCTTCAGAGAGGTAGTGTTTGAATTGGCTCTTAAAAAACAGTAAAATTTGGGTAAGTGGAGTCAGTGGAAATAGCTGCTAATCAAAACAAAAAATGGAGTAGAAATTTGAATGCTCAAAAAATGTTTGTAACATTGTCATTAGATTAATTTGGAACAGAGGAAGCATTGAGGGTTGTGTTGAAGGTGGGGGTTGTAAGGATTAAAAAGAACAAGTGTCTTGTACACAGGGAGATGCCAGAAATGTTAGCTATTGTGTGACTCCACCAGAGTGGGGCTGCATGTTCCCATTTTCATCCCACAGACTTGCCTCATTGCCTTAACGGTCTCCTTTTACATGTTGGGTTTGTTCTCACATGTGTGCCTATGGCTTTCTTGCCTCAAACTAAAGATGCCAAGATGGGACTTGAGCCAATATGGAAAAGAAGGCAGGGGAAAACCAATGAGGAAGATGAGCCAGAGAGCCACACACGTCCAGGGGCGGAGGAGTTACTTTCCTGCCAGAAGCTGTGGCTAGGCAGCACACGAATGTATTGACCTCAATGTTCGATGGTGAAAGAAGATTGACATGGGCTCTGAAGTTTTTACGGTCCAGGTGGTCTGCTTGAATGCCAAGATACCTCCTTCATGGTAAAGAACAGATTTTTGCATCTTATCTACTCATTTTATCAGTATTTCTTTGCCACCAAGGAAGCACACCAAGCTCAATAGGCTTCGCTGTGGGAATTCAGAATTTAGGAATACTGCTCTGACTCATATACTGGGTGACAGTTTTTAGTGGGATCCAGAGCATATAAAGGTTCTGTAGCAGGTACAGGCTGCATTGTAATTAGCCTTGTTGCATGGGCCAATCTCCTCAGTCGAGGAGATTCTGTGGGACAGTTGTACCTGTGACAGGCAGAGCAGCCATGGGGTTTTATGGCAGGCTCCAATAGGAGAATCATGAGGTAGACTCTTCAGGTTCTATAGCACGACCAGGCCATCTACAGCAGAGAACCACATGCTACTCCAAAGTGGCTCCTGGCATGCTAATGGGCCATGGTAGGAACTGAGCATCTCATGAGACATCAAGTGACCCTGTAGCCAGAATTGTCCATCAAGAGCTGCATTTGGTCAGGCCCAGCAAGTCAATCCATAATAAGATGGAAGTGAGGCATCTGGAATTGATGGCAAGCAGGGTCACAGGCAGGTGGCCCAGACTCCCATGTCATACTTCCAAGTCTTGCACCAATGTCCCTTCCTCAGCTTACAATTTTGGCCACTTGAGAGGCTTTCATGTCTAGCTGAAGGAGAACAGAAAAGCCAGACAAGGTTCACTGATGGGTTTTTGTGGAGTATGGGCACATGAGTAAAGAACTTGATATTGTGTAACTGTGCCCACCAGAGACAGTCTACCATGGAAGAGGAACTCGACAACCAAGTAAACAGAGACTTGGCCAGTTAACTTCAGCATCTGTAATCAGCAGCTACCCTAGTAATGGCAAAATGGGCTCATGAACAAAGTCATGAGCCTTAGTGCCAGGAGACGAGTAGGCAAGGAAAAGTTACCATCCTGGTTGGGGTAATGGAATCTGATCATCACAAGGAAGTAGGGTTATTGTCACACAAGTGCAGGAAGAAATCTATTTCATACTCAGTGCTTCCACTGTGGTGTCTCTTGATACTTCCTTACCCAACATTAGGAGTAAATGGTCACCTTCCAAAATAAGGACCTCTGAAAACTGGCTCCCTGATAAAATCAATGAGAACATTGGCAAAATTTGTCAAAAATCAACTTTTTCAGAACTCTAGAAAGTACCTAAAGGCTTACAACAATCTGAGGATAATTTATTCAAGAAAAGGGAAGCTTCTGGCAGTCTAACTTGTCCTATTCCTATCCCCGACATCTAATACAATGTTAAGTTGTTCATAACTTTAGGGAGAACATTTCACTGTAAGTGACACGCTGTCCTTTGTTTGGCAGTATCCACAGAGTCCCATTATATTGTTGGATTTTATCATCCTTTTCTCACTGCCCTGTAGTGTCACTTTTATAAACCAGGTGACCATGTAGGTGCGGGGCTGTTTCTAGACTTTCTCTTCTGTTGTATGGGTGAGTTTTTCTATTTGTGTACCAATACCATCTTATGTCAGTGATTACAGTTTTAGACTAGGTCCCAGTAACCGGTATTGTAAGTCCTTCAACTTTGCTAAGATTGTGTAATTTATTTTGACCTTTTGCATTTTGTAATGAATTTAAAATCAGCTTGTGAATTTTTGGAGACAAGAACCTGCTGAGATTTTTTTTTTTTTTTTTTTTTTTTTTTTTTTTTTTTTTTTTTTTTTTTTTTTTTTTTTTTTTTTTTTTTTTTTTTTTTTGCTTTTTGGTATGTGGGTAGCTCCCTGGCTGGGAATCGAACCCAGGCCGCAGTGCTAACAGCGCCAGCGCCGAAGCCTTAAGCCACTACACCATCAGGGAACTCCCTGAGATTTTTTTATTGGGATTACACTGAACCTATATGCCTAGTAGAGGGTAAAATTAACATTTTTACAATATCGAATTTTCCCTCTTGAAGCCTTACATTCTACTCAGTTGAGTGTAGCTCTGAAATGAGAAATGATATTAGAAGCTGGGACTACAGGCTTCCACTAAGGTGAAGGGTCCTCTGCTTCCCATCTGTCAGTGGCATGCTTTATCCATCTTCTCTGGGCTCCTTGCCTTGATGGATGTTTTAAATGTATTATTACTTGTACTCTTGCCCTCAGTAGTATCTCAGCCCTCAGATTACTCTTGATCACTCTACCTATCATCTATTTATATGCTAATATAAATTAAGTACTACTGAATGATTATCAGGTAACAGTCCAAATCAATAAACAATATCTTCACAGTACTCTTGAGTCATAATAGGAGTCATCGCTCAGTGTCGGGTAGTATCACAAGAGTTCCAGTGAGTATTTCTCCTGAAGTGTGTTTACAATATTACCATACTAAGTACTTAAAATGTATTGTTTTAATTTATGTAAGCATGAGAAGTTACTTGCAAAGGATCAGATCTTAGGCTCTGAAATCAGAAAATTTTGAGTTAGCAATCTGGCTCGGCCCCTGTTGTGTTCTTGGTCAGATTTGTTGATTGTTAAATTGGATAATACATGTTATATATTTCATATCTCATCTGAAAATATTAACCTTTTTCTCTTTTTCCCAGCTGAGGATACTGAAGATTAAGGAGTTTTAAGTACGTTGTCCCGAGTCAGAGAACTAGTTAAGAGGCAGAAGTGAGCAAGCATCTATATTCTCTGTTGTTTCCTTTGTTATAATAACTAAACAATAGATTGATCCTGTTCATTTGGCATTTACAAAACCAGAAAATTCAAATAGGTGAATTTTGATGGGCATATCTGAAATTTAATAAGGTGAGAAAAACCTATAATTTAGGATCAGAGATTTTTCTTAAAGAAGTAATTCCTGAGATCTGAAATAATGTTATGGTATATTATTTGTCCTTTTTTGGACTGTCAATCCCTACCCTTCTGATCAGCACTCCCATATTTCATTTGAAGGAAATACATAATACTTTGGTGGGGAGAGGTGGGATGGGTAATTCTAAGTGCTTGTTTCCTGCTGCTTCCTCCCACTAAGAAAACTGTACCTGCCCTCTGGCACAGCTAGGGTACAGATAAATGGTCCAAAGAGCTCCACCAATTGCATGGTTACTCTTGGAACTTGAAATCTGGAGGGATACTGAAGATAGCTCAGAATCAGTTTCTGTTGCTTGGAACAAAGACTTGGCCAATGCAAATATCGACAGAAAATTCACACTAGTTTTTGCACATAAAGGCTTTTAAGAGCTACTAAAAGGAATTTGAAAATGATTAATGGAAGTGGAGTGAACATTGTCTTTGAAAATTTATCTTCTATATTAAAAATACCTAAGCATTCTAAAAACTACCTCATTAATACAAATTTAGTTTTAAAGTAATATTTTTAAGCACTTGCCAGGTTCTTATTCAAACTTTCATTTTATTGATGGGGAAAGTGAGACCTAGATAGTTTAATGAGACTTTAAGTAATGTAAGATAAAGAACTGCCATCACTCCTGAAAAGTCTTTGGCCCAAGGTGGAATTTAGTTGGAATTAGAAATTCTTATACTAATAAAATTTATGCATCAAATTAAGTTGAAACCTGTTAAAATCTTCATAAGGACTGAAGCATTTGTTGAAAGCATTTTTTTTAATATTCACTACATTTAATTTTTTAAATAAAAATTGGAGGAAAGCCTATGAACTATTTTATTTTCCATTCTGTATGATCATAATATAAGGATACTCACTCACCTCCTGTCTCCTTTGCCACTCCTTTGCTTAGTCCTTGCGGACCCCTTTTCTCCATAGTAGCCTCTCTTTTTGCTTTACATTGCAATTAGGGCAGAATAACAGGTGGTTAGGTAGCTAATTTACATCTCATGAGGTTTCTCAATAAGCCTTCATAGTCCTCTCCTCTTACACATTTGCTTTCCTCTGGGAATTTTGTCAGAACCACAAGGTTATTCCCCAGGTGTGCAGTTTAGGAAAATTAACCCAGCAGAAGTAAACAGACTGGATTAGAAAAAGTGGTGATCATAATGATACTGCAATAAACAGACAAGCTACAATAGGATCTTGGGTTAGGGTAGTGACCGTGACAGTAGTAAAGAAACAGGTACAAGAGACTGTCAAGAAAAAAAATGGGTAAGATTTGATTGTAGATTGGCAGTGGGTGAAAAGGGGAAGGAATCAAAGATGACTGAAGCTCT
Source organism: Lyroderma lyra (assembly GCA_004026885.1). Classification (NCBI taxonomy): domain Eukaryota; kingdom Metazoa; phylum Chordata; class Mammalia; order Chiroptera; family Megadermatidae; genus Lyroderma; species Lyroderma lyra. The sequence goes on along the minus strand of PVJL010000993.1, from coordinate 235,491 downwards.
AAGTTCCAGGTAGCCTTGGGTTCAAATCCTGGGTTTGACTCTTACTAGCTATGGCTATACTGGTCACCTGACTTTGTGATCTTGATAATTTATCTAAGCCTCAGTTTCTTTCCTCCTAAAAGAGATACCAAAATAAGGCTGACATACAGCTTTAAGTAACATATAAAACTCTTAGCCCAGTGCCTAATAAGTACACCGTAAGCACAGATGGCATTAGTGGAGGGATAACAGGAGGTTAAAAACCTGAGACTTGGAGTAAGGAGTTTGGGTCTGGGTTCAATCACTCTACCACACATTGAACCTCCACCCAGAGAAGGGGTCGTTGAGGAGTGTTACAAGCCTCCTCCCCTCTGGAGGGTTGTTAACTGGTAGAGGATAATCACCCATTTAGAGTCCTGATATAAAGCAGAGTGCTAAGTGCAGTTTCGTCTACAAGCTCAAGTGAGCCAGTTCATGCTTCCTACTTTATCCCCCTTAATCTGAGGTGGCTGGGTCTACATGGACAGGCAAGAAAGTGTCGGGAAGGGGAAAAAACCCTTTTACTTTACCATCCTAGGTTCTGTGGCCCGGGCCCTTGGTAATGAAACTGACAAAAGATTTACAGTAGGAAAACAGTTTATTAACTCTCGAGATGTACAAAATGCCTGCGATAAACTTAATGGTGAATAACTTGAAGGGGTGGCTACAACTTAGGGCTTACATACCATTTAACAAAAAACAGTAAATTGGTAGAGAACTGTCAAAGGAAAAGGGTTTTAGGCTTTTAGGGGTGGCACACTGGAAATACATGGGGGAAACTAGGTAAGGATTAGTAAAGTGTTGTGGGCGATGGAGAGTCTTAAGAGTTGTCTTATAGGTGGGGGAGAGGAAGACACCTTTACAAATGGAAATTTTGTCTTTAGGCAAGTGTATTTGGCGGGGCGGGTGTGGACAGCCTTTTTCTTGCTTTTCTTTCTTTTTTTTTTTTTTTAATTTTCCGCTCTTTCAGTTGTCTTCAGCTCAAAATAATCCTGTGTCAAAGTGGCAGACTTTGGGACAGACTATTCTGATCTCCTACAAAAACATGAGGAAAGTATGGCCTCTTTTCCCCGGCAGGAAAGAAGAGACTGCCTGGATGTGCTTACTTCAAAGACTAGAAATCAAAGGCCTGGATTCTTGCCCTTAGGTCACAATGGCTCTTGATACCAGTAAAACGTGGCCGATGAGTGTCCTGAGTTCTGTCCAATTTGGGAGGAGGGAGGTAGGACGATGTGAACAGGGACGAGAGGAATGTTTTTCTTGTTAGCGCCGACCACGCCTGGCCCACGGCCACGTAAGCTGGCCGCTCCATGACATCCACGCAGCCCTGTCTCCAGCGCGACCTCTGGCAGCCTCCAAAGGTATTTTCCCTGGAAGGTCCGCCGTCTTTCAGACCCGGCCTGCAATGCAGACGCGGTGGGGTAGGTCCGGCGGGGGCACCCTTTGGCTTTCCTCCTCCCAAGCAGCTCTGAAACACGTTTATGGGACTTTTAATGGGCGCTAATAAAACAGCTAATAATTCCCGCCTGCAGAAGCAGCAGTGCCTCGCTAAGCCCACGCCGCCGCAAGTGAGGCAGCCACCCTGAGGCTGGAGGACGCCGCAGCCGCCGAGTGCCTGCGTCAGCGGGTGGCGCCAAAGTTGCCAAGGCGGTATGGGTCGAGAACGTGGGTGGAAACCATGACAACGCTTTGAGACGTTTGTTACGTCGTGCGTGATGACAGACTAGGGAGCGCCCCTCGCGCCGGTTTATGACGAGACAGCGGCGCGATCTGCGCAGTCTCGCGTTACCGCGAGCACAGCTTCTCGGCCTGGCAACAGCAGCAACGGCTGAGGCTGGCGGGAGAGGTCAACATGGTGGCTCCGCAGGCGGGGGAGGCGGTGGAGGGAGGAGGAGCCAGACTGTAGCCAGCCGGAAACACCGACATCCAGAGGCCTCACGGGAACCGCTACCTCAGCCGCCGCCGCCTGCTCCAGCTCGGGAGACGCGAGCGGGCGGCGGGGCGGGCCGTGAGAGAGACAGGAGAGGAGGGAGGGGCGGAGTCGCCCGCATCGGCCCCCGCCCCTGGCCGCCGTCCCGGGCCCTGCCCCGCGCGGCCCTGCCCGGCCCGGCCCGCCCAGCCCCGGTGTGGCAGCGGCTCATGGCGGCGGTGGGGCCCCCGCAGCAGCAGGTGCGGATGGCCCATCAGCAGGGCTGGGCGGCGCTCGAAGTGGCGCTCCGGGTGCCCTGCCTCTACATCATCGACGCCATCTTCAATTCCTACTACGATTCCAGCCAAAGCCCGTTCTGCATCGGGCTCCAGATCTTCCTTCGACTCCTTGGTAAGGGGAACCGGGTAGCCTGCGGACGGAGACGTGCCCGCAGGCCGTGGGTCGTGTGCGTGTGTGTGTCCACGTACCAGGTTCGCTCTCCACGGGGCGTCTTTGCGGGCTAGGAGGGGGCAGAGGTGACACTTGTGTCAGAGTTGACTGCGGAGCGGTGTTCTTAGCGAGTCAGCCCCGTTCTCTTTGCACCTGAGGGAAGGATGGGAGGAAGCGTGAGAGTGAGCGTGCGGCTCTTGGCCTGCTGTTTCTTTTGGGGAATGAGTGCTGGTTTACCACGTCCTATGCGACGGCCTTGAAAAAAACAGCAGCTTGCCCCCGTCTCGCCGTGTGTGACCTTGGGCTGGTCGTGTTAAGGCCTGGGCCTCAGTTTCCTTCCTTCCAAAGTGCAGGCTATTCCTTTGTTGTCATTTCTGTGTCCACGGGGTCCACATAATGGTGAAGTGTGTGCGGTGAAAGACATCCCAACGAAAGAGACAGGGTTTCGAATGTCAGACCTTGAAATCATTACCAGAACTCCTCACGAAGAAGACGGTGTTTTAACGAGTCCTAAAGTTTGCCCTGAGCTACGTAGAGGTATTGAAAATGATTACAAAAACGCGGCCAGAAGGTGATGAGACTTTTCCAAGAGAGACTTCTGAAAATCCGTGTTTTTGTTGTGTGTGAATGGAGTGTTGAGAAGCATCTTATATTTCACTCTTTATCTTCACTTGCATCATCAGGGCGAGAAGCACGTATACATAAAAATTTTTTTAAGTAATTAAAACGACGAATTTTGTTGATGAGGGAATTCCTGTGATTAGATTTTAGTTAGGCTAGTGCCTTTGGCCTTTTTGAATTATGAGCCATCTGTTGCTTCTTTATTGCTACAAAAAAAAAAGTGGTAATGTTTTGTTCTTAGCAATAAATACATCTCATATTTGTTCGGTACTTTGCTTTAGCAAAGCATTTTCGCTGGTATTATCTAACCTAATATCTAACCTTCAGTCATCCCTCAAAGATGGGTGGTTGTACTCTCATTTTACACACGAGGAAACTGAGGGTCACAGAGATTGTGTTTTGCTTTTGGTACCCAAACTCTTCAGACATCAGTGGTGGTTCATGTTCCTCCTGGGTGCAGCTGCAGGCCAGATACAGAATGGTATAGTAATGATCATGTCCTGGACCTTAAAACGAAAATGTGAACATGCTGTTCTTCCCCACGAGATTTAGCAGTACTCCACCAGCTTCTTAATTTCAGCTATTCCTCCTTACTGCCATAAATGCAATGCCTTCATTTGTGGCAGAAATGGAGCTGTGTGATTCTGTAATGTATACGAATACCGAACACCTGAAACTAACATAGTGTTGTACACCTGAAACTAATGTTATATGTCATTTATACTGCATTTAAAAATAGCATTAATGTTTCATACCTAACATGTTTTGTTTAAATCTGACAGCCACGGGTAAGGGGAGGTTAGTTAATGATGAAATGAATAAGAATGAGGACCTTTTGGGAAGGCATTTTATTCCTGCTGGTTTACTCATCATGATCATAAATTGATAGGCAGTTACTTACTTCAGTATTAGGAAGATGGTCCCAGCTGAGCCTGACAGACTGCTGCCACCCCTGCCCCCCCCCCCCCAAAAAAAAAAAAGACAGAGGGCTGACTTCTAGGACACTTGATCAGATTTGGGATAACGAAGTGCTGCTTCGCGGACTAAATAACGACATGTAACATGGGCTTGAGGGTGGCAAGGAGGGCTCTCCCCATTTCTGCCTTGAGAAGAGTCCCTGGTGAAGGAGGGCAAAAAAAAAAAAATGGAGCTGTGTTTGAGAGGATTAACGTGTTCATTCCCCAGATAGTATAGCTGTTGGCCTTGAATGTTCCTTGGGCAGGTAACTGCAGATCCTCTGAGTTTGGGGCCAGGTGCTTTTAATGCAGTGCTCTCAGAATTGAACTTCAAGTTAGGGACCTTTAAGGGAAAGGAGTATTTTCCTTCCTTAAATAATTTATAATTTAAGAACACTGAATAGAGTAATCTGGTATTTTCTTTGTATTTTACCCATGCTTATTTTTCTAGTAAATCATGGAAGTTTGTATTTGACAAATTAAAGGAGAATGTGACCTCAGGCCAGTTACTTAACTGCCCTGTACCTCCCTTTTCTTATCTGAACCTTTTAAAACATGGCTTATAATGGTGTCTCTCATAAGGTGTTAAGGACAATAAATGAGATAGGATGTAAGCTCTTAGAACAGTACCTGGGACCTACCTAGTAAGAGCTGTTTTTAAGTGTTAGCTTTTAGTAAGCTTGATAGCTTTTTTAAAAATACTTTAATACTTCAATTAAGACCATACTGTGTTGCTATTTATTTGAAAATTTATATCTCAAACTTTATGAGAAATACAAAGTATTTCCCAAATCTATCACCTTACTGTTCCTTATATTATGCCAATGTAATTGTCAATTTTTAACATTTGTAAATGATAAATTTCTTAAAAACTGGTTTTGGTACTAAAAAAATTACCCTGAATAAAAACAAATGTCTTCAGTATTTGAGGCCCATTCAATGAGGCATGTTATGTTGTTACTGAAAGTGACAAGTTTTTGTGTAAAAGATGCCAAAGGATAGTTGAAAGTAATTGTTCTACCTGTTGTTGTTGTTGTTTTTTTTTTTTTAATAATTGTAGACCTCTCAGTATACTACTGTATATAAATCAAAACTCAGTCTCACCTTTTTCTTTAAAATGAAAATTTTAAAATGGAAATCTATTTTCTAAGTAAAAGAGCATTACCAGTTTTATATGTAGTGTCTAAAGAATTTATTCCCTTCCCCCTACAATAAAGTACTACAACTGTACTTTCATTTGTTATAAAACTAATGAGAATTGTAGCAGGTCAGAAAATAAAGCATGTCATTTTGGAGGTCCTATTAAAATCATATGACAGTATATAGAACATTTAACAATATTCAGCTCTTCTTAGGAAGTGTTAAATGCTAAATGAAAAGCAATCCAGTCAGCATAATGCTGAGTTAGCAAATCTAAATCCAAGGCAGAAAATGCAAGCATAGGAGTTTGTTTTAATAGTATCTCTCTTATAATAATGAAATTCAGTGAAGTGGAAATGCCTTTCTAAACATAAAATCCAGGAATTACAAGGGAAATTTTGATAACTGAGAAACTTTTGATGACAAAACTTTAAAAATATATATTCTTAAAAATGACACACTGAGGGTAAAATATTTGCATCATATGATGAAGTCCTTGTAAAAATTCTACTCTGTTAATAAGAAAAACTTACAGTCCCATTGGAAAATGGGCCCACAATAAGCAGTTCACAATTAATGAAATGCAGATGGTCAGTAAGCAAAAGAAACGTTACTCAGCCTCATTTATAATTAAAGAAATATAGTCAAACCAAATTTCACTTATCAGATTGGTAAAGAGTTCATGGTCTGAATAAAAACTAGTTTGACAAAGCTGTGGGGCAATAGGTAAAGTTACACAGTTTTGGTAGGCTGTTACTTCTGTGTAAAACCATGTGGTGCTATCAACTGAAAGTTGTCATATTCCTTTTGACTCAATTCCAGTTCTAAGAATTTGACCTAAAGGTAACAGTTATACTTACACAAAGGCAATGGGCAAGGATATTCATTGCAGCCTTGTTGGTAATATCAAAACAACAAATTGTTCATCTAAATGTCTATTAAAGGGCATCTGTTCAGTGCATTAGGTTTAGCCATACAATAAAATTGTTGAAAAGAATGAGATAGTTATTTTTAGTGCTATTAGAAAGAACTCGGAAAACTGATGTGAAAAAAAAAAGTGAAGCAGCAGTAATCATGACTGCATAGGAATAGACTACAGATTGTCAACAGTGACACTATTGACATTTTGGACATGATAATTCTTTGTTGAGGGGGTGTGGCTGTTCTGTGAATTGTAGAATTTTTAGCAGCATCTCTGTCCTCTTTGCATCAGATACCAGTAGCTCCCTGTTCCCTCAGTTGAGACTGCCAAAAAATGTCTCTAGATATTGCCAGATTACTCCTGGGGGAAAAGGGTGAATAAGATATTTTTTGAAAACTGCTGGGATAGACAAATAGACCACTAGCACAGAACAGAAAGCCCAGAAATAGACCACCTATGTATATATAGAAACTTCATGTGTTTCAGATGTAGAATGGAAATACATTGAGGTAAATCCAGACTGTATTCAATTAGTAGTTATTTAATTGCCCACATGGAAAAATTTTGCTGTATCACTACCTTACATCAATATGTAAACAGTTCTAAGTGGGTTAATCCCTACCTGTGAAAAGCAGAACTTTAAAATTTTGAGAAGAAAATATAGAACATCTTTTTTTTAAATATTTTTTTTAAACCTGAGACTAAGGGAGAATTCTTTTAAAATATATAATAGCAAATTATAAATTAAAGATTGATAAATTCAACTACATTAAAAACCTCTGTTAATCAAAAGGCAGCATCAAAAAAGTGAGAAGACCAGCGACACACCTGTAGAAGATGTTTGCATTACCGATAACAAAGAATTGTAGTCAGATTATTTTTTTAAGTGTCTAGATTAAGGAAAAACAACTTTATAGGTAAATGGCCAAAAATAAACTGGCAGTTCAGAGGGAAATAAACATGAATGGTTAGTGAATCGGGAGATGCCCTCTTTGATAAGTAGTCAGAAATGCAAACATTTAAAAGGTGAAAAAGAAAACCTACTATTATTAAGTATGATCTCCTTTGAGTAAAAAGCAAAAAAGAAGTGTGTGTCTGTGAGGATATTTTAAGTTTTTCAACAAGATAAAACTAAAAATTTGCTTTTTAATTATTTTAAACAAGTATATTTTTATTAAAGAAAAATATGTAAATGTGATTTTATTTTATTTTATTTTACTTTATTTATTTATTTTTTTTTGGTAGTTCCCTGTTTGGGAATTGAACCCAGGTCACAGTGTTGAGAGCACAGAACCCTAGCCACTACACCACCAGGGAACCAGAATATGATATTTTAAAAACTCAAACCCTACAGGTAATAAACAAACCAAGTTTTTGCATAAACAAACACAACAAAACTTGGTTTGTTTATTTACCATCTATAGAGTCTTGACTTTTTTGAATATCATATTCACATATTTCTCTCTAATAAAAACATACTTGTTTTAAAGTGGCAATTAAAAAGCAAAATTTTAGTTTTATTTTGTTAAAAAACTTAAAATGCCCTCTTTTTAAACTATGAGTTTGACAGAAATTTTTATTTATGCTGTACTTTACCAAACACACCTGCAGATTAACATTTCAGAATACTTTGTTTTCTTTGCCTTGCATTTCATTGGTAAGGGCTTCTTTGGCATTGAAATGTTTTTCCGCAGCTTGTTTTAGATTATGTTTAAAGGTAATTAAGGTAACTTAGAGAGTTGTAAATGTTGTCTTTTCTTTTGAATTTTTGGTCCTAAGTTTCCAGAAAAGGGTAAGGGTATGAATGGACTTGCCCCATTAAGAGTTAAAACATTTCATTGTGTAATCGGTGATTTTGTGTGTGTGTGTGTGTGTGTGTGTGTGTGTGTGTGTGTGTGTGTTTGCTTATTTTTGGTAGTCTAAATTTTTGTAAAGGCTGCGAATTCTTTCATGAAGAGTTGATATATATAGCTTCAAAGCTCCTGAATTGATTTTGATGCCTCTTTTGCTACCTTGAGAACTTTAGTGAAACTCGAATCACTGGAGAATTGGATCCCTGAGATGTGATTTCAGTTAATTCAATTCTCCAGTGTCTCAAGCTGATTTTTCTTTATAAAGCACCATTTATATATAGCCTTGATTATTTATGGAGGTCACTCTTAAATGCTAACGAGAAACTTTATCCTTAGGCTTAATTTTCTTAGGCCTACAACATAAATAGGAAGAGTTTTTATGTCTGAAGTTGTGAAAATGGAACAAAAGTTTGATATTATTGATAGCACTCCTTAAAGGCCACTAGAGGAAATGTTGAGAGACTTGTTAACTTGTAAAGCTGACTTCTTTTCTCTGAAATGACAGCTAATTCTTTTACATTCCTTACATAGGAACATGAGTAGATAAGAAAAATTTAAGAACCTTATGTCCATACAAACCTTGGGTAGGAATTCTTGAAATGTTTGGGCATTGTTATATGTTAGGGGTATGTGTAATTTTAATTAAGAAAGAGTATCAGATTGTTACTTGCTAGAACACATCTGAACTTTATGATTGTAGTCTCACTACATTATTTTTCCATCATCCTCTTCCCCCTTTTTCCTTTGGTATATTTGCATAAAGCAAAATAGCACTTTTCTCCAGACATATTCTAAAACCCAAAATCATTCATTCATTTGTGCATAAACATAAGCCTCAGGGAAAAAAGGACTGGTTACAATAAAAAGGACTGGTTATAAATTACAGCAAAGTTCATGAATATTCACAAGTAAAGATTAATTTACCACTTGTGACTAGCAAGTTGACAAACATAATTTATAGTCCCTTCTTGACTTTCTCCCTTTCAAGTGGCATAAAATAGAATTGAAGTTATTTTGGTTTTATGTTGACTCATTATGAGATTAGTTTGTCTCAGGAAAAATACTGACTTGTTTTTCTATGTAAAGTAGCAATGTCCAACCTATTGGCTTCCCTGGGCCACATTGGAAGAAGAATTGTCTTGGGCCACACATAAAATTAACACTAATGATAGCTGATGAGCTTAAAAAAAAAAAAAAGGCTCCAAAAAAATCTCAGTGTTTTAAGAATTTGTGTTGGGCCACATTCAAAGCCATCTTGGGCCGTAGATTGGACATGCCTGATGTAGAGAAAGTAAGTTTACATGTGGCATATCGTAGCTGAGTTAATTCCCTTTCCTGTTACCTTCCATGGAAAAGATTTTCAGTCCTGCTAAGAAAAAAAGTCCATTTTCTATTGAAAGAGCCTATAGCCAGTTGACAGCTCTGTGGAAGATGAGTAGTGATCTGCTCGCCCTGGGAATCAGTCAGGTGGCTCATCAGCAGGTTTATGTATCTTCTAGGTGATTGTGATCTTTTGCTCTCCTTTTTACAAATGACCTGACACATTGGCATAGTATAAATTTTAAGTTCATGGGCAAAGTCATTTCAGGAACTAGCCCTACTTTTATATGCAATGCATTCTGAAATGCCTCTACCACAATATGCAGTGTCTTTCTTGATTACATGCTGAAATAAGGTCAATGGATGTGTAATTTGGAGTTTGTCACTTTTTCTGTATTTCAGGCTCTGGCTTCTCAGCTTTTCTTCGCCTATTCCTAAGTTTCAGTTTCCAAATGGGCTGTATTTTGTGGGTTGTTTTAAAAAACATAACCCAGAATTCAACAGAAACATTTAGTTCCCCAGTGAATACTAATTGTATTTAGTTTCTACAGAACATTTTGGGAATTCATAAATGTACCAAGGTAGGATCCTTGTTTTCTATCAAGGGCACATTATATAAACAGGGTAAATGATACCTACTCAGATGACTACAGACTACAGTATCATGTGTTATATGAGTATTAGGCATTTCACCAAGGTATGCTGAAGGAACAGCCAGAGAAAGTGTGCCCATAAGATGGTTAGGAATGTGTAGATTTTAGTTGATGGTACTTCAGAACCACTGCAGTATTTTGAGCAGAGAAATGAAGAAAGGCAATTTGGTGATGGCTTATAGGTGGGTTTGGACAAGATGAGTTTTTTAGGGACAAACTAATAGGTTGGTGTCACTGACAAAAGGGAAATAATAGGTGTTAGTAGAATTTGGCGGCTAACTGTCAAGTTTGAGGGTGTATGGCTAGAAGGTACCATTAAGAGAATAATGGTACCTTTAACTGAAATTGGAAATTGCGAGGAGGAACCATTTGAGGTGAGTTAGGTTTAGAAATTTTGAGTATTGCAGTTGTACACAGAGGTGAAACTAGGTGAGTATTTGGATGTTTCCATAATTGAAACTTTGGATAATGTTTATTGTAATCTCACTTAAAACTATGCCAGAGCACAAAGAAAGATGGTGCTGGATACACATCAGACTACACATTGGTTACATATGGAGTAGGGAGGGGGATGGTTTATTACCATTTTTAAACTATTGTTTGGTTTTAAAATATGGAATGTTTTTGTAAGTTGAAGAGCAATGAAAGGGGTTAATATTTGGAGAAAATGATTCAGTAATATATCGGAAGAAAAAGGCAATTTGGAGGACATTTTGAAAATATGCTCAAATTTGTGGAGTAGGAAAAGAGCCATCAGGAGCTCATGGTTTGAGGAAAAGGAAGAATTAGGTGTGAGTGTAAAACTTAACTCAGTTTCTTAAAGAACACTTTTAAGGAAAAGAATTCTAAGATTTAATAGGAACAGATGTATTCCATTTTGATTATTCTCAATTCTAATGTTTTTGTAATAGAATTTTTAAAAATACTTTTAATGATTATGAAATTATAAAGGGCATGTTCTTTAAAGATTTTAAAACTTGTTAAAATATATTATCACTGCAAACTCAGCTTGAAGATAATTTAGTAATTTGGTGCCTGGAAATAGAGTATTGCCTGAATTACTTTGGAAATCAGAAAATAAAGGATAAGATTTTTTAAAATAATTTGTTTGGTCTGTCCTGTGGAACTCTGACTTTACAAAACCTTTTTTGACCATTAAGCCTAAATTGTGTTATGTGTCCATAAATTTGAAAATGTTTGTATTTCCTAATCAAAGGAAGAATATAACCATTAGTGGAAAAACATTCTTAAAAATGTTTTTTTTTTTCCAGGTATATTTGCATCCAGTATTGTTCTGATACTGTCACAGCGATCACTTTTCAAGTTTTACATGTACAGCGTAGCCTTTCTATTAGCAGCAACTTCAGTGTTGGTAAATTATTACGCTGCTTTGCACATTGACTTCTATGGTGCCTACAATACATCAGCTTTTGGAATCGAGCTGCTTCCTCGGAAAGGGCCCTCGCTGTGGATGGCACTCATTGTTCTACAGCTAACCTTAGGGATTGGATACATAACATTACTGCAGATTCATTCCATCTATTCACAATTAATTATTTTGGATCTCTTGCTTCCTGTAATAGGTTTAATCACAGAGCTACCATTACACATCCGAGAGACTTTAGTTTTTACTTCTTCCTTGATTCTGACATTAAACACAGTGCTTGTCTTGGCAGTGAAATTGAAATGGTTTTATTATTCCACACGTTATGTTTATCTGTTAGTGAGGCACATGTATCGAATTTATGGATTACAGTTATTAATGGAGGACACATGGAAGAGGATTCGTTTCCCAGATATACTGAGAGTCTTTTGGCTAACAAGAATTACTGCTCAGGCTACAGTGTTAATATACATTTTAAGGATGGCAAATGAAACGGATTCCTTCTTTATTTCTTGGGATGATTTCTGGGACCTCATTTGCAATCTTATAATTAGTGGATGTGATTCTACACTAACTGTACTGGGCATGAGTGCTGTAATTTCCTCAGTAGCCCATTATTTGGGCCTTGGAATATTGGCCTTTATTGGATCAACTGAAGAAGATGACAGGCGGCTTGGCTTTGTAGCACCTGTTTTATTTTTTATTTTGGCTCTTCAGACCGGTTTAAGTGGGCTAAGACCAGAAGAGAGACTTATTCGCTTAAGTAGGAACATGTGCCTTTTATTAACTGCAGTCCTGCATTTCATCCATGGAATGACAGACCCGGTATTAATGTCTCTCAGTGCCTCTCATGTGTCATCTTTTCGTAGACATTTTCCTGTGCTCTTTGTTTCCGCTTGCCTGTTTATTCTTCCTGTTTTACTCAGTTACGTTCTTTGGCATCACTATGCACTAAACACATGGTTGTTTGCTGTTACAGCCTTTTGTGTGGAACTCTGCTTAAAAGTAATTGTTTCTCTCACTGTTTATACATTGTTCATGATTGATGGTTACTATAATGTCCTCTGGGAAAAGCTTGATGATTACGTTTACTATGTTCGTTCTACAGGCAATATTATTGAATTTATTTTTGGAGTAGTGATGTTTGGAAATGGGGCTTATACTATGATGTTTGAGTCAGGAAGTAAAATTCGGGCTTGTATGATGTGTCTCCATGCTTATTTTAACATCTACTTACAAGCAAAAAATGGCTGGAAGACGTTCATGAATCGTAGGACTGCTGTTAAGAAAATTAATTCACTCCCTGAAGTAAAAGGGAGCCACTTACAAGAAATAGATGATGTCTGTGCAATCTGCTACCATGAGTTTACAACATCTGCTCGTATCACACCATGTAATCATTATTTCCATGCACTTTGCCTTCGGAAATGGCTGTACATTCAAGATACTTGTCCAATGTGCCATCAGAAAGTATACATCGAAGATGATATCAAGGATAATTCAGATACATCTAACAACAATGGATTTATTGCACCTAATGAAAATCCAGAGGAAGAGGGGGCTGTAAGAGAGGCTGCTGGTGAATCTGACAGGGAATTGAACGAAGATGACAGTACAGATTGTGATGATGATGTTCAAAGAGAAAGAAATGGAGTGCTTCAGCACACAGGCACAGCAGCTGAGGAACTTAATGAGGACACTGACTGAACTAGCATTTACTAATCATTGAGGTAATTGTTTAAAATTCAGTTCATCCAAAATGGAGTAATATGCTTCACTTCAATGTGTAACCAAGCACAACAGTATCAATGTTGAATCTGTGAATGGTTTTCCGTTTACTGTGATGTGCTACTGTAAATATACCTCTTTAATTACTTCTGGTCTCTTTGGTGACCTATTTAAATTTGTGTACATTATTGTACATAGAATAAAATGTTTTCATGTTTTTATGACAAAATTTGAACAAATAGCTTTTTAATAGATGTAATGGTAATGTGGTGCGTCAACTGTGCCAAAGATTCCTCAATGAAAGTATATAATGCATCTAACTCTGGACCGTAGTATTTCTTTTAAATGGGTGGGAGAAGGAAAATGCAGATCAGAAAAAAACACATTAAATCAAGGAAATAAAATAATTTGGACCAGCGGATAAAGGCAATATGTATTTTATAAACTAAGGAAAAAGTAGCCTTTCAGAAGTAATTGAGACACTTCTTGAATTTCAGAGTTAGCATTATACTTGTAGTTGAGCTGAGTGTGAAAGTCATGATTCAGAGATTGTGTAAGGTTTGAAAAATGGGCTTACATCAACTAAACTTTTGTAAAAACCAAAATGTGCTATTTAATTTTGGTATAATAAGTAGTACCCAGCCATGTAATACGAAAAAGAGGCACTTATGGCTGAATTTTTTCTGGACAGCCATCGTATGTTAGCCATTCTGTGCTTATAGCACTGACATAAAACTGTCCTTGTGAAGAGATTACAAAATGAAATACTTGGAAAGGTTTTGTTTTAAGCTAAGATATGAAGTGACATTTTAAAAATATTGATCTATCTGTATGGATAAAAATGAAGGGATGGTGTGTAGTGGTATATAATGCCTCTTAGACAACTTCCAGAAAATTCCTTTATTGAAACTTCCAATACGTTTTACCATGAAATTTTACATACATGATAGTGAAGACATACCAATTACATGTCAGGAAAAAATATTTTAATGGTGTTGTTATATAGTGTATTGGCTAATTCCAGTGGATCCTCATCTCTTACTGCTGCCATTATCTCCAGTACTTGACTAAAACAAAAGAAAAATAGATGGTTTAAATTTCCAAGTACATACTGTTTTAAAGGTATTTACTTATCGTTTCCCACATAAAGATACTATACTAGCAGCTTTAATAAGCTTAAACAAGTGTTAAAAATTACAGCAATATCAACGAAGTTTTAACTGCTAGGATATTTAAAATAGAGTAATTAGAGACAGATTTCTGGGGTAGTCTTGCATATAACTAGAGCCAAAACCAGGTTCAAATAAATTACAAAATCGCCAATTAAGGAATTAAACCAGTGGGAGGAAATGAGTCCTTTAAACATGGGTCATCATTACATATTAACTAGTGGGTTATGATGAGCTTTTAAAAAATTAAAAGTTAGAAAAGTACACTGCACTTAGGGAAGTACTGTTTCACTTTTGTTTATATGTATGTGCAGTACTTATCCTAAAGGATAGCAAGAAATCGCAGCAGGATCATTAGCATGATGACAGTGAAGGAAGTTACAAGTTATTTACTTAGAACAACGTATGTTGTTGGATAGGAGTGGATGCTTTCTCTTCCTGTACTTTTTTCCTTGTAAGAGAATATAGCCCAGGTGTCAACATTTCAGTTTCTCTGCCTAGAATGATAATTATCAGTAGTGTTTTCTAGCATTATTATATATAGATAGAATTTTTTATATGTGAATTAAAAAGTTCTAAAGTAATTTAAATATTTAAATAGTTCTTGTCTTAACACATTTCGTACTGCTCACGAGTTTTCTCGTGTTTTGCGCGCCATCCCTGGCATATGTCTTAGAGATTTCTATGCCATACGCAATTGTTAAGTGTTTATTACCCTTACCAGTTTCTCAAATATAAATACCTAAAGGTATTAGGGACAGAGGTTTTATAAAGTAATGCAAAAGCTTGCTTATTAATCTGTATAATAAATGAACTGACTACTAAATTTTTGTTATCAGTCAAAATATGCTAAAAGCCAATCTGTTAACATTTAAAATGACACTAAAGATCCTCTTAGTAAAATACAGAATTTCCCTCTGTTAACTACTTGGAATTGGAACTTACATGCATAATATTGTGTGAAATTAATGTGATTCCTGCCACCCATCTCCCTTCCAGTCCTTTTTCCACACTGACACCAGTTACAGCTTAAAACAAAACCTTAAACACTCTCCTCCTTAAACTCCGTTGGGTCCTGATAACATCTAAACTACGCAGGCTGGCACACAAGGGTCCTCACAACCTGGCCTCTCACTCCACCTTCCCAGACGTATCGTTTACTGTGCACCCTACTTCCTGCCTCACTGAAGTCACTGTGCCCTGGAGCAGCAAGCCCATCTGCAGCTGGCCTTCGCTCAAGGTGTTTGTCTTGGCCTGGCGGAACTCCCAGTTAGTAAACAGCTGAAATGTCACCTTAGTTCTCTCATTTCCCTCAAGGCAGGCAGTGGCTGGGTCCTACGGTCCCAGTCACATCCATAGTCACATCTTTGTAACAGTGCTGCCACTTGGGATCACTGGACTTTGTATCCATTTGTTGATTCCAGAGGGCAGGGATCCTCGTCTGACTTGTTTAATGCCTTATTCAAAGTGCTGGCACAAGGTACCTACTTATGTGGATGGATGAGGGCAGGGGCTGTCCTGATTCTTTGTACCCTCAGTTACCTGACAGATGGCAAGAGTTCCAAAATGTGTTTGAAGGAATTTAGAATCTAGAAGGAAAGATCTCTATACAAATTAAAACAGAACTGTTAGTAGGTGGAGTTTGATAAAAAACGACTTTGGTGTATGTGCTGCCAAAGCGAACCCCAAAAATGACTTTGTAAGTAGAAATTTTAACTTGCTATTTAGTAATTAAATTAGCTAGGGGGATGTGTATTTTTGATAAGTGGTTTAAAACTTTCAGTTTGCAAATGTTGATTTTCCCAAGCTCTACCTACTCAGAACTGGTATTCGTAATTGCAGCTGGTAATCAAGCATTTTTAGTTTACTTTGTAAATGTGTATTTAGTTAAAGTCAAATCATTTAAAATGCAGATACCATTAACAAGGTCTACTAAAAATGCATTATTGTAACAGCAGGGAAACTGCATGAGAACAGAACTTAAACTAGGTCTATGTATGGAGAGCTTTAAGATCATCCATCTCCCTCTCCTACAAAATGACATGACCAAAATCACATTCTCACTGCTGCAATAAAACCAATTTGGTAGAGAGGATATGAAAACAAGAGCTTGAAATAGAGCAAATTCAGGTGCAAAGTCCTCCAAATCCCTGGATTCAAGCTGGTCCAACCCACAGCCCAGGACAGCTTTGAATGTGGCCCAACAAATTCATAAACTTGCTTAAAATGTTGAGATTTTTTTGGCGACCTTTTTTTTTTTTTTTTTTTTAGCTCATCAGCTATTGTTAGGATTAGTGTATCTTATGTGTGGTTCAAGACAGTTCTTCCAGTGTGGCCCAGGGAAGCCACAAGGTTGGACACCTCAACCTTTACTCAGCTTTAATTCTGTTCTTGAGTTGATCTTGTAAGTGGCATTTGGTGGTTGATTTTAATGTTTCTGAAGACCATGAAAACAAAATACTTACATTATATGGCAGGGTTCATTTCTGTCTTTCAAACAGTAGCCATTTTCCCACTTCTTTTTGGTAGGAAATGAAGTTTTTATGAATTTTGAACCAGCATGTGTACTTTTGACCCCACACCAAGGTGCATCTAGAATGAGCAAAGAGAAGTCTCTTAATAGCTCTGACTTTCTAAATTATTTTTTAATGAACGTTACCCAACTACCATATAATCTCTCAAATGTAAGCTGTGATTCAGCTTTAAACATGGCACAAAGCAACAGAAAACAGTTCTAAGAGAAAGCGTAAGACAAAATTTTGAACTGTACAAATTCTTAAATGCTCTATAAGGCTCACTTTTTTTTATCCTACTAAATTGCTGGTGTATTACATGCTTAAAAAAAACCTAAAGCTAAAAAAATTACACTGTAACATGAACACTTTTGGGTTGAACGTTTATATTGCCTCTTCTGAGTGTGAAAAGTGGCTTTGAATACTAGGTTACTCACTAACCTATTTTGTTAATTAAGAATTATTGTAAGATTCGGTGCTCTCACTGCCTCGATTCCCATTCCTGGTCAGGGAACCACACACATAAAAAAAAGAATTATAATAGCTCATACATTTGACAAGAATTGTATTTTCAATGAGCTCATTTAGTTTTCACTGCTCTCCAAAGAAATAAACCTGCCTTCTTCAGAATGGCTCTGTCCTGACCTTACTAAATAAAGTTCACGTGTATAAGGAGCCCTTGAGTTGCAAGGTATCAATGAAAATTATAGCTTCTAACTTTAAGAGACAACAAATTTTGAAAATTCTTAGACTACAGCAATTTAAATTTCGGTACTTTATTTAAAAAGTATTATAGAATTAAGTAAACCATTACAAAGAAACTGTGTAAAAATAATTCTGAACAGTTTTCGAAACCCTGAGGTAAAATGCTTAGTTAAGACTCCTTGTTTATTTAATAAACTACTCAAAACTACAACTCCCTTAGTTACCGGCATCCCCTTTTAAATTCTTAGGCTTTGTCAACTTATGAAATTGAAAAAATTACATAAACATTTTCATCAATTGATGATACTTCCCAAAGGTTTTCTACAAAGTATAATTGAGGTTGAATGTGCTCTTTTAAAATACTCGTTTTAGGTTGGTTTAATATGAAAATTAAGATTCTAAAAGCATAAACTTACCTGTCTCAATCATTAATTTTTCACTAGGTATTGATTTTAAAACTTCCAAATTAGCCTCCGTTTTCAGTGAGCTTAAAAAAAATATATAGATATATAGATATAAATGTAAAAGGTGCATTTAAGGAAAGATAACATTTTTTTCATATTGTAAATTTGTCTAAAACATCACAAAACCAACCCAAAATATTGCAAAACAAACTCTGGTTGGCAACAATGGCAGTATGCCATTGTATTTCCACATTCCTATTAAACAAAAACTTTAACTTCCAAGGCTGAAAGTCTTTTTAAAAGGAAGAGTTTATTAGACCACTGCTAGAAGCAAGAAAAAGATCAGGTCTTGGGGCATGAAGTTAAACCAGCAGCACCCAGGTGGAGTTGCTGAGCATTCTTATGCACCAGGTGGGGCATGGGCGGGCAGAAAGATGTAAGTTGTTTTGAAAGAACTTACATTGTCTGTAGATAAAGGGGTGGGAGAGGGCGAAGGGGGCCAGCTCTGGGATAGACAGAGTCTGTAGGGAACAGGTGTCACTCCTGTGGGTTGGCGGTAGGCAAGAGATCGGAAGGTGTAAGCAGCCGAGGCCCCTGGGGCTGGATGGTGGCTGGCTACGCTCTCTTTCAGACAATCGGAAAGAAAGCTGCCTGGAGTTAATCCAGAATTCCAAAAGAGGAACAGGAAGCTGAGCTGTTAGCTGGCGCTGCAGATGGTAACTGTTAACCCCTCCGGTCTCCTCCTTGCACTCTCTGGCCTGCTCTAATTTAATGTAGGA
This sequence comes from Lyroderma lyra, assembly GCA_004026885.1. Taxonomy (NCBI): domain Eukaryota; kingdom Metazoa; phylum Chordata; class Mammalia; order Chiroptera; family Megadermatidae; genus Lyroderma; species Lyroderma lyra. The sequence goes on along the minus strand of PVJL010000993.1, from coordinate 216,967 downwards.
TCTTGGAACTTTCTCCTCGTCACCATCCTTACAGAATCCAGATTAAGGACGATTCCCACCAGATCCTGCCTGTAGGGGGACCCCAACAACTTTGTCACCATCCTTACAGAATCCAGATTAAGGCCGATTCCCACCAGATCCTGCCTGTAGGGGGACCCCAACAACTTTATCACTCTAAGTAAAACTTAATTTTTCAAGAGAGAATTCGTCTGTTTCTCTGAGTAATGTGCATAATGTAGAGTGGTGCAGTCTAAGCTTTCTCTTCCAGTTTTAACTGTCTTTCAGAAATCTACAGGGAGTTCCCTGGTGGTTTAGTGGCTGGGTTTTGGCACTCTGACCTGGGTTCGCTTCCCACTCGGAACCAACCAAAATAAAAAAAAAAAGAAAAAAAAATCTACAGAACATTTTTCCATTAGCAAAACTCACCTTTTTTTCTTTGCTTTTACAGGTTTTTCTTTTTTTAAATATCTGTATTATTTTTTAATATCTGTATTATTTTATAATAATAGAATTTTAGGAGGGATGGGAGTGAAATGTGTATCTAGTGTTCTCCAGAAGAAGAAAAAATCTTATTTCCAGCCATTTTATAGTTGGGGTCAATATGAATTATTTTCTAAAATATACTGATATGTTCAGTATTGAGGGGAAGCAGAGTTTGCCACCCCAAAATATGGCTTTTGGGGATACTGAGTATTTTAAGCTGTTTTTTTTAAGTAAGGAAAAACCTTTGATCTACCCTCTAAGTGCCTAAGGGAATTTAGATAGAGGACCTGCTCCAGGAAGGGAGCTATAATCTCAACTAAGTGTGATGGAGAGAAACCTACCAAAGCCTATTAGATCAAAATCCTCTCTTTGTCCCACTGTTCTGCTGTTTATTTACCAAACATTTGCTTTCCATCTCCATGTGAATTGCCTTCCTGCCTTTGAAGTCCCCAGTGTCAAACCACCCTCCCCTTTCTTCCTCAGTTACAGATGGCATATACACCTTAAATGCCTCATCTGTCCTCTGGTCTCAAGTTCCTAGGGAACCCCCATGTAGCTGTGTATAAATCTGAAGATTTTCTCCTATTAATCAGTCTCAGATTAATTTGATTTTATAGTCCAGGCAGAACTTAGAAGGGTAGAAAGAAAACCTTTCTGCCCCCACAGTTTGGATACTAAATGTAAAACTTTATCATATTACCAAATTATTTTTATATTTTTGATCTCATGAAATCATGTCTGATTGACTTAGACTTTTCCTACATGTATTCTTGTAAAAATCTATCTAAATACAGAAATACATACTGCCAGAGGAAGTCTTTTTAAAGCCAGTATGTTTCTTTAGTAAGGTTTCTTTCTTAAGGAAGAACAACTGTCTGATTCTGTAGAGTCAAGTTTAAAATGTGACCGTTTTCTTTGAGGAAAAAGTTATACTTTAATCCTTAGAGACCAAAGACTGCCATCAATAGTATAAAATAGATTAAATTACCATACCACAATGACTCAGATTAAGATTACAATAAATTGAATTTCAAAATAAAAATAGAAATACTGATTTTGATTAGAGAAATGACTAACATTAATTCTAGGTTAATGTAGTAGGGAAAAAACTAAAGTCTTTTATAAACTCGACAATTTTTTTTTAAATTCATTTTTATTGTTAGACTTATTGGGGTGACATCTGTTAGCAAAGATTACATAGGTTTCAGGCATACAATTCTACAGTGCATTGTCAGAAATATCCAAGACTTAGGGTTCAAATGGGTAGAATAAAGGCCTTCTACCATCTTCTCTTGAAAACCATCCCGAAATAAAAAGGAAAAAAAGAAACAACATTTAAAAGAAAAATGAAACTAGGAAACATTTCTAACCCCTGATCAAAATACATACAGCAGATAGAGAATGGGAAATGATCAATAACCTGTGTTCATGTGCTAAATGACTTAAGTGCTATGTGCCTAAAGACAGACAGACAGAGAGAGAGAGAGAGAGAGAGAGAAGACAGGCAAACTAATTCACCACCCAAGAAGGTTCTGGAAGAACTAGGTACCTAGAAAGGCCAGGAAAGGCAGGGGACTGAATGGGGGATTGTTTGAGAAGATGGGACTCTCAGATGACCTTTGGATGAATTGGTGCGGAGATGGTTACTTCTGCCCTTCCAGGGGCAGGAAGGAGAGGGGAGGGAGGAGAGGAAGGCATGGGGCAGCGTACAGTCCCTGGAGAGTGGAAATTGGAGACTGGACCAGCCAATGAGAAGCATGAAGGAGTGCGGGACTGAGGCTTGGGCCTGGAATCGGAGGCTGGCTGCTTCCTCAGCAGTGGATCCTCTCCAACCCCCCTTTGCTAGCAGGGATCAGAGCAACCCGTATCAGAAACTGAAACAACCTACAAGCACGTCTCGAAAAGCTGACATTTAGGAATCCCTGGAGAGAATGTCACTTGGCCACCTGACTGGCCGGCCAGGTGATGGACTGTCTCATCACTGAGCTCCCAAACAGCCATTTCTTTTCTAACTTCTTAATCCATTTCCCATTTGCCCCAAGAATACTCGCTGGCAGTGCCTGCAGATGCAGAGATGACATGTGGATTACAGTCCTAACTTTACCCTCAAAGTTCTGTGCTTTGAAATTTACCACACAAAAAAATACTAAATACTATCTATACATTCTGTTACATTAGGATTAGAGACAACTCCAAAAACAGTTTTTATTTATTTTCATATTGAAACACACTTAGATTTGCTTCAGCCTCAAATAGTGTGTTTATGTAAAATTAAATGAACCACGACAGTGAACTGCACTTTTTTCCTATGGACAGGAAATGGGTTAGATACACAGGGAAGAACTGCCTGACCCATGGTCAAGAAAGCTTTCCTCATAATAGAGACCAAACAAAAGAGGAAAAGGAACTCTTGAGGAAATAAAAGCATTTCTAGGCAAACAAAATAACTTTCAAAAACTAACTCGTAACTTTAGAGAGATGAGAAATGCTACATCTGTCAAACAAGCTAATGGTAGGGAAAAAAGAGCTTTCACAGACGAAGTTTCACAAAACAGGTCGAAAAAATAAAGCACTGTTTTGAATATAGGAAAAACACGTGAAATCATAGAATAAAAAAAAATAAGATCAGGAGTTCCCTGATGGTGTAGTGGCTTAAGGCTTCGGCGCTGGCGCTGTCAGCGCTGCAGCCTGGGTTTGATTCCCAGCCAGGGAGCTACCCACATACCAAAAAGCAAAAAAAAAAAAAAAAAAAAAAAATAAGATCAGAGTGTCAGTCTAGGAGATCCAAAGAACAGAAAAATGAGAAAATTTCCTAGGACTGACAAAGAGCCTCTAGTTGGAAGGGACTAGTAGAGAGCACATAACAAATGACAAAAAAAACCATCAAAGCATCTTTGTGAAGTGTGAAGATACCAGAGATAAAGAATCAAAATCTTCCATGGGAAAAGAACCTGCCACAGGGGAAGGCCTGGGAATCCTAATAGCAGCTAGTCAGTCAGAACCTAGAAATGGGACACTGTATATATATTCTCAGTGAAAATAATTTCTAATCTATTACAGAATTTTACTCCCAGAAAAAACTATCACCTGGAAGTGTTTTGGTTTTTTTGGTTTTTTTTTTTTTTTAATCCACTTAGTTTATCTAGGCAAACTTTCAAGAGGGGAGAGTAGAACAAACTCATTTGCAAATGTGTTCCATCAAAACAAACCAAAATGAAATACATGGGATTTAAAAATAGGAGTTCTATGACAGAAGAGACACTAGTCCAAACTGAAGCAGAAAGATGGAAGGGTCCAGAAGGAATGGAACTATCCAATTATCTAGGCTTCCTCATGTGGAAAAATAGAGAAGGTCAATTTACAGAGCTATTGGAAAGTGTGAGAAGACTTAAGAGTTTTGAAGCAAGCCAAGTAAATAAAACTATGAGGAAAGTTACTCCAGGATAATAAAAAAATGGTACACCACATGGTGGAGCAGTCAATATGCAGACAGAATAATGAAACCCTGCATATGCACATAACCAAAAATTCTGAAAGAACTACACTGAGAGGACTGGAGGATAATGCAGGTGGGGGAGCAGCATGGGATATACAAATGTAAATGCTCATGCACCTTAGGAGAGAGACAGGGAATGATTTAGGAAAAGCAATGCATATTGTTCACAAATACAAGATAAATAGCGATGTGGCTGCTTCTAGAAAGGCTGACTTAGGGTAGAGGGCATGCTGCAGAGACTGTGTGTGTTTATAAGCCTCTTAGTACTACTGGGCTCTTTAATCCACATGCATGCATCCCTCTGCACATTGATTTATAAACTAATCAAAGAATTTAAAATAATGGAAAACACATCTAGGACATTTAAATAAGTCTGAACTCTATAGCAGATGTGTTATTTCATGATTCTGTTTTCCCAAGATTTTAATCTAAAAAACAATATAATTAGAAAAGTAATTTAAGGGAATTAAACACTAAAGAAGGAAAGCAATCTTAGTACTATTTTGTAATGTATTCAACAACCTACATTGACATCCTGTGAAAAAATACTGATGGAGGCGCACCAAATTTGGAAGCAAATGAGCCTGTACTGGGTGTACGTGGTGTTAGTGTGGTGTAACAGCAGAAAGGTCTGAGTGAGGACCAGAGGACATAGGGGCTCACGCTCTGAGTTACTTTATGCCTGTTTCTTAGTTTCTCTAATCCTCAGTTACTTGCCTACGGAGATACATAAGATGGTTATGTCATAGTATGACTTTTTCCCCATGGTCAGACGTCACTCTTGTATACATATATACAGAGCTGAGAACAAGTGTTAAAGGCAGACAACGACCACTGCTACAGAAAGCCAGCTGTGAACTGTTTTCCGTTAAGAGAGTGCAGGGTAATAATTTTTATCATCTGAGCTTTAACTTGTAATAATTTAATTTCTTAAGTAATTACTTAAATTCTTAGGCCAAGATCAATGCAAAATACAGACTTGAATAAAAATAAATTTAGTATCAGCAATTCACTGTAAAACAATTTAAGAAATCTGCTTAATATAAAAACTAGAAACAAAAAACAGGAGAACCTACCAACCATTAAATCCTATATAGAGATCCAAGTCAATCAACGCGGCCGCGGCTTCCTTGGTACCATCAAATGAATGCACCTTAGGACACATAGGTATAATTTTATAATTACCCTTTCTTTAAAACCCTAAACAACATTAATAAGATTAATAAGCAGAAATATAGATGCATTAGGTTTCTGGACCACAAGGTTCAAATGCAGTGGCCCTTACAATTTTTATTTTCAAATCAATTTTTACAGTTATTACCTGCTATTTCCAATGACATGAGGCAAGAAGGAATTCGTTGACTGCCTAAAACTTCTGTCTTTGGGGCTGTGTGGATATCTCTGTACCAGCAACACTGCGTGCATGCATTATAGATTTATGTACATGTATACGTACATGCAGACATTACAGCACGTACTTTCAGGGAGGGGACTGGAACAGGGAGCCACGTTCTCAGGCCAACGCATGACAGAAAGTTAGAAAGCTGTAAAACTATTTAAAATGTTCAATGTTTCTGTTACAGGATACTTTTTACTAGACAAGAAAGGACTTCTAAGAGGGAAGTTGTAAGATGATTTATGAAGAGGTTGGGAGAATGTTGCTAACAAATGTCAATGGTTATACAGTCAATAATATCAGCTCATCAGGCAGAAAAAACTGAGCTGGTGTTTTTCTCCTTCAAAGATCTAGGGGTTAAGGCATTGTTTTCACAGGCTGGATTTATCTATGTGATCCAAACCAGTAAGTAACAATAGTAACACTCCTGTAAACACACCCAACCAGTGATGTCACATTAATACTGAGTGAGTCCAGAGGGACTGAATACCCTAAAGATTAACATGTTTGTCAACCATAAGGAAAAGTGCCTTACACAGCTGCCCCAAAGGGTTTACTTTTTCCCCTCAGCATTTCCAGCTGACTGGAAAACACGGCCCTCAAGAATATCAAAATATAATAGTTTTTAAATCTGACTTAATAAATCATTTCAAAAACTAGTTATTTATTTGGCAATCTTTTTAATAAGTCAGATATTTAAGTTGCATTTGTTGCTCCTGCTATTAACTTTTTAAAACTTACAGAATCATCCAAGTAGATTCTTGTTTAGAAATAAAGACAACAGGCTGAGAGGTAGAGCCTGAAGGCTATAGGTGCCTCCAATACCCACAAGGGCATTAAGGAAAGCCCTTCTCAACTCCCTGGTACTGCCCCTAAAGGATCAATTACTGGGTCAGTGAACTATAGATAAAAATGTGCACAGTACCGCTAACATCCCAGCAGTGCAGAAAAGATGGGTATCACTAGTCCAGAAGAAACAGGAGGCAGGGGCTACAAATTTAAGAGAGCATATACATAACTGCCAAAGCAACGCGGTGTGGGTATATAATTAGTGCATCGTGCTGCTTCCTCTTTCCTTAGGTGGCAGAGTATAACCATGTGGTTTTACATACTTAGGTAACAGTTTTATTTTTGCTGGAGGCCAGCAAGTCTCTCCTAAAATTATACATGAGTATACATCTGACCATTTTTCTGAGGCAGATTTTCAAAGCAGTCCATGATCCAAAAAAGATTAAAAATCACTGCTCTGCATATGTGAGTTAAGTGGTGGAAGGATCACACTTATGGGAAATGTCTCAAGACTAAAAATTGAAATGACACACAGAAGTGTTTAGAGCAGAAGCAAATTACAGAAAGGAGAATGAATCTCTAGATCAGAGTGGTAAGAGTCAATCAACACAGCTAACAAGACATTAAGAAGGCAAACCTAACATGAATGTTAAAATACTTTATAATATTGTTAGTTTATATTTTGCTATAATTTAAGGAAGGCTGATCAAAGAGGAGAGAAATAACATCACACACTGTTAAAATGTGTGGGAATACACGCAGGGGTTTTCTGTGAACAGAATTCTGTACTCATGTACTTTGAATGAAATAATTTAATTAAAACAGTGTGATTAATGTTTGTACTACATCTGGCCCACAGACTCAATAGTAAATTTACATGTCCTTCAAATAATGAGAGAAGAACCTTAATAATTTTATTGCTGACATCTGGATTACTTTAGAGGCAAACCTAAACAACCAAAATGCTTTTGTGCAGCATGTATTAAAAACTCTGATACTTACTACTCCACCTACACACCGATCTCTATTTCTTTGCATTATATCTGTGAATTAAAAACAGCAAACTTTTATCAAATATCTTGATGTCTGCCAAACTCTTACATTCTAAATTATATTTTAGCTTTAACTCACCCAAAAATTCAGCATGTGCATTTCGACAGTGAAGAAACATGGGTAATTTTGTCTGTTCTGACAGTTCAAACTGTTTTTCAAAATATCTGCATAATGCAAAAAAAAGATTTCCTTGTTAAAAATTTTATGTTAGCATGAGAAAAATAATTATGTCAAATGATTTTTGTTTTTAGTTAAAGGAATTTTATTCTCTAGAAACACAAGGTTAAAGGATAACCTTTCTGTAACTAAATCAAGGCCTTGTCCTGGTTTTCGCACTTTGTTTTCTTTTTGCTGTTTAAATACACTTTTCAAAAACACCGAACAAAAACTATAGCCAGTATTTTCCTTTTGGATGGCAATGTTTCTAAGAGTAATATAACAGCCACAATTTATTAAGCCCTTACTCTATGTCAGGCATGGCATTATGGGCTTTTTATACCAAATGTTAAAAAGGGAGGCGGTGTTATCCCCATTTTAAAGATAAGGAAATTGAAATTTACAAAAAGATATATAGTCACTACGTGGCAGTCATGTTTCAAACCACTTTTAATTTTAACACTATGCTACCTTTATGTACCATTATTTTTCAGACACTTTGTCTACTGCACATTAGTGTTTTGGTCTTGCTTCTTAATCCATTACGCTATTTTATTTTCTAGTTTTCGCTTCTCATACATCTTTTTCCAGACTACATTTTTACTTAAAAGAAAACAAAAACTAGTTACCACAGGTTAACTATTTCAGATGGTATAAAAGTGCCGACCAAAACCTAAATTCTATCAAGAAGAGCCCCAATAGTAAAAGCTGAATTACAGGGTTTTTAACCATGCCCCTCTACAGCAATCAAAGAGTCCTTCCCTCCTTATTAAAAACTCAATGAAAATCTGAGTTTCACTAAGAGTACAGGGCTAAGTATACTGTGCTGGGGGTTATGTGACCTACAATAGGAATACACCTTGGTATGTGCCTTTGAAGAATTCAGTCAGAGACAGTCATGTGTTCTGGGAGGGGAAGAGGTGACAATCACATTTCCAGGACAACGTGAGAAATGCTGAAACCCATGCAGAGTGCTGTTTGTGCGCAGAACAGGCACATGCAAGGAGACGGAGCAAAGGTAGAAGACGTGGTCTGTTTCCTTAACAACAAATGTGATTACTACTTGTGTGTCATTTTTTTACTAAGTCATTTGATTTTGTTTTAAAATTAAAAAAAGAAAAACCTCAAAATTGAACTGCCCAGCTTTTCGATATGTCTCCTGTACTTTAGTTGTCCTTAGCTTTACCTCTGCAGGAGGCCCAGCTCACATCCCATCACCTCAGCAAAGCCTTCCCTGACTGCCCCAGGTCCGTCTTACCCTCTACTGTCTACACAGCTCCTTGACATCATGTTCCAACCTACTTTAATTATTTATGTCCTCCTCCTATGTCTACAGAAAGGCATAAGAGCCAAGTCTTATTCTTTGCATCATCCTGTGGAGGCACATGGTAACCATTTACTGAAATGGAGGTCGAACTCTCTAACAGATTAACACCTGGACTGGCATGTGTGTTAAAGCATAAACTATAGCCTGCTGTGTATACTGCTTTACGCTCTGATCGCAAGAGCAGTAAGAGAACTGATACTATCAATGTTCTTATTTATTAGAAACAATCAAGTGTGAAGTTATTTACGTTGCATTTTGTCATCGGTTTTAACTCATCTGGATGGAAAGTCACATGGGTGAGGTATCTTGAGGGACTCTGCCACTGTCCTTGATTGTCACATTGCATAGTCTTTGCCTCATGTTGCTCATCTGAGCCTAGAACACACACTAATGTGGAGGAACTATGAATCTAAGAAACTAATACAACTGTTCTTTTATGTGAATGTGATTGTGTGAGCTTTTAAATGAGCTTCCCTACATGATATTCAGGAGATGTACAGGGATTTAGTGACATGAACGTCCCTGAAAAACACAGCAGGTAAGATGTCACTAACTATACAGCTCTGAAAGGGTTACACAAATGAGAGCACTGGAAGACTCCACAGGAAGTTACTACAGCCCATCCTATGTCATTTGGTCAGGGACCCTCATACTCCAGGACTTCTGTGACAGACTCACTAATCAATCTGCTCCTTACCACAGGTATTTTCACCTGGGCTGGACACTCGGGCTTGTGTTTGTGGTGGGGCAGGGGAGGAAGGTGGGGTAAGCATGCTTTTGGCTTGTATAAATGGAAAGCTCCCTTCAGACCACCAAGTCATTGGCTTAATCACGATATGACAAAACAGTTAATTTTTAAATATTATGATATGGTTAGATGGTATCGTAAAAGAGAACTTGATCTAGACTCCTCCTTCATGTATAAACAACTAAGCAGACAGAGGGGTGTTTATTCTTAAATGGCTCTAGGGACTAAATATTATTATAACTTATTCATTCTAGATATTACGCCTTATTCATATTTCTGTCAAATGAGTTCCTGGCAGTTCCTGGCACATTTTACTCTAAAGTATTTGCTGAATGGTTAAATAACTACATTAACCTTTTTTAGAAGTTCATTCTAATGCTTTATCATCTTGATAATTAAGACACTGTTCTGGAAATTCAACAAAATGCTCTTTCTTGTCTTAAATTAAGCCTATGGCCTGATTTTTCTTTCCAGCCTGTAACACTAACTACCAACTAAAAGCTATCAGCGATAAGAGTGTAGCTTGTGAACTTGGGAGTTTTTTAAGAAGCCCCCACTCTCAACATGGCTCCTATGAAAGGATTCTCCTGTTCCAAAGTGACAATTTCCAATGTCTAGCAAGAGTAAAATATGTTTTTCTAGCTTTGGTGATTGATCCTGTAATCTTCTTTTATTATCCCTGCCTCTTAAGTCATACACCCCACAAAACAACTTAATTCTTACTGGAATGGTTCATGTGTGAATGCATTTGAACAAACAAACACAAAAGTCTACTATATAAAACTCATCCCTTATTTATACCATTAAAATCAAATTAGATGGTTAACCAAACAGGGAACTATGCTTCCATCCCTTATGAATTACATGTAAGTATTCATGGAATTTGTTGCTCTTAACTTTTGATATACAAAGGGAAAAACAAAAAATTCTGATGTTTAATCCAACTACATTCTGAATGACAGAGGCTATTTAAAAAATCACTCTTAAAATTTTACAATAAATTCTAAAATCAACAAATTTCCTTACTTGAGCTGAGTATCTCTGGGACAAAACTGTAGTCGGTCAAAATCTTTAAAAGATATATAAAAGGATCAATTATCACTCATGACTTACACAGAACAAAGCAATTCTTTTCAAGGTCACTCTAACAGGGTTAAGTTGGCACTTACCCAGTCCACATTCCCCTATTGCTACAACTTTCCCCTTGTTGCTTTCAGCAAGATTTAGCAACTCCATTAAGTAAAGATCAGGATTATTCTTTTCAAACTCATCACATCTTGTAGGATGACATCCAACTGTACTGAAAAACACATCTAGCACAAAATATCTTGGGATTATTTTCAAAATATTTTTCATATTATTTATAGTTACTATGCATAAACAAGAGAATATCAATTTCAACTGATCATTTTTAACAATAGCCATAAACTATTCAAACTGCCAGAATTGCATTAGGTTAATCATATAAGAATTTTTGGAATACCTCAAAGCAAAACATGAAAATTGCCTTAATGTACTGGTAAAAATAGAATGAAATGCCATAACCCAATTTTATCTTTTATATTTGCTGTTCATGTGGCTAATTTCATGTATTTAATATAACAGTTAAGATTGCACTCCTTCCCCTTAAAAAGGGTGACTTACAGAGGTAGAAGGGAGGATTTGTTTTTCTAATAAAAAATAAAGCTCACTTATTGAGAAGCCATGCTTTAATAGCTCTGATTGTATGGAAGTCAAATGTGAAGTCAAAAAAGGCTTTGGAGTGGCTTAAGGTGCTATTTGTACCTGGGCCCAGGGGGGAGAGGTGTGGAGCCTTCCTAGGGCTCTCATGCAGATGTTTACAGATACAGGGAGGCAGAGCTTTTCAAGCAGAGAGGACACAGGTACATGGAGAGGAGTGGAAGAGGGCCACCATCGGGGATCCGAGAAGTTTTAAAAACGTCTGTTCGGGGATTAAAAGTATGGAAGGTAATATTATACACCTCTCAAGCTTTGGGAAGAGGATTGCCTTTATGATCTAATCACTAAGAGAAAAAGTGTCAGTAGATCCTAAAGAGATTTTCATATAAAACAACTTTTAATACATATTTTGAAAAAATAACATGGAATGCATCATTCTTCAGTGTCTAGCAGATGAAGCATGTCCCCACCAAAAAGAAGAGTTAAGTAATGAATGCCAGATAAAGGTCTTTTATATAATTAGGATTCCTTTAGGAACCAATTCCAAAACTTTACAGATTTTAAATAAATATAGAATGTATGAACATAAAGTAAGCATATGAGGGATTATGTATCATAATCCTGGGGACTTGCAGTGTCTGGTCTGCATAATAAATATTTAATAAGTGATTTTCGCAGCTTAAGTTAAAAAAGAACAAATGAAAAGCAATTCCTCTTAAATATACACAAAAATTGTACATCAGGACTTATTTGAGGTTTAATTATTAATATATATCTGGTGACCTTAATTCTCATTCACTGAAATCTGAAAATAATCCTTATTGAGTACAATGAGAGAGATTTATCAAGCATCTGATATACCAATGGGCACTTTGAATTTTTCCATCTTAATCATGGCCCATTGAAATTAGTCGTTTTAACAGTCATTGATCCACTGTATTTATTGTACCTGAAGCAGTTCTCAGAAAGACTTCTTCAAAATAACTGAATTCATATTTTGGGGGGGTAAAAGTAATATGAGGATACCATTTGTTTGTGCCAAATTCAGTGCATCCTTACTGTCTTCTAGATTTCCACCTGTAATCATAAACTGAAATAGAAAGAAATAAGCCCACTTTAACAAGGTATCAGCAACAATTTTCCAAACATACTTTCCTGCTTTTTTTCCAGAACTGTTTTCTCTCTTAGACTGTCACACACCTACCCTTCCTTTAAAAGTCACTGAAAGATCACCTCCTATATAGTGGTCTGTTTACCCCCTCCACATGCATGGACACACAATACACAGAATTTGTCACTCCTTTCTATTAACGTGTGTTCACGTCTGTCTTCCCTATTAGACCCTGAGTTCTTTGACAGAGATCATGATGCCTGTGAAACACTGCAAAAGACTGAATAATGAATAACTAAGGATCTCCAAATTAAGAACTGTTCATCTAAATCAGTGATTCAATAGCGTTGATTAATTTGATAGTTCTCCAAGTATGGTGCCAACCCCCAGATTAAGATCAACATTATTTCTGTAATACTAGAATGCTATTTTTCTTTTTTACTCTCATTTGGCATTTCATGCACATGCAGTGAGGCATCCCAGAGACTACTTGGTGTGTAATATCATGACAGACTGACTGCAGAAACAGTAATCAAAGCTTAGCAGTCATCTATGAAGCCAGACATTAAATAGATGTGAAAAATGTAGAACAATTCCACTCAGGTCACTAGTATTTTTGGTTTGTAAAATACTTTTTCATAAAAATATGCTATTTATGTTCTATAATGGTTTAAGATATTTAAATTTTTTGTTTTAATTTCTAATACAATATATATCAGCGGATAAAACCCACATAAAACAAAAGCTCTTTGGGGTCCTCAATAAAATTAAGAAATATGAAGGGGTTCTGAGACCAAGAGTTTGAGAATCACCGGGTTAATAATGAGTATTGGTAAATTCCTTGCAGAGAAATATTTGGCTCCTGGTGAAGGAGCATCTCAGTACTTCTGGAGACAGCCATTGGGGTCTACTGGCAGTAAGAATACCACCTTTGCTGATCTGTTACAAATGACTTCATTCTATTTATAGCATTCTAGTTTTAGTAGTGGTGTTTCCATTTAATAATACAGTAATTCTTGATCACTGAAAATGTCAAATCCTAGAAAACATAGCATTCCTACATGTGAAAGTAATTATTAAATACTGATCGTCATAAACATTTGTTACATTAGGATTAGAGACAAGTTCTGTTTAGAAACAACTCCAAGAACAGTTCTCATATTTTATTTTCACATTGAAAACCAGTCAGATTTGCTTCATCATCAAAGAGCATTTATGTAAATTACATGAATGCAGCAGTGAGTTGTACTTTTTTTTTCTTTGCTACAGGGGACCTGGGTTAAATCCTCAACTTCTTGTAAAACAGAATATAATATAGCATTAACAAAAATACTGGGCAAACCTTTGTATACTAACACTACCTAACTCTTTAATACAAGACCAGGTGCCCACATTCAGCACTTCAATTACATAAAATAATTTCTAATCAAGTCTACCTTTTATTTTATCTGTAACTTTTCCAAACAGATGAAAAAGGGCATGACTAGAGGACAAATTTCGTCTCCTGTGTTGATGAAAAGATGACGGCTGCTTCCACCATAAACATAATAAAGGTTGTTTACTTTGTGTCTGATACAACACCAAGTGCTTTGCATTCCTTTTTTATTTAAGCCTCACAACTCTATCCATTAGGTACTATTACCATTCTCCAAGTACTAATGAGAAAACAGAAGTGTATGGAGATGAAGTGGCTGGGTTACAAGCTGTGAAGAATGAAACAGCTGGGAAACAAGGTTTGTGATGCCATAACCTGGCTTCCAACCACAATTAACTGCAGGATACTGAATCGAATTCCAATTTGGAACCATGTCCAAGTAAATTTCACTTCAGCCCTATCAGTCCCTGTGAGAATGGTCAGAAATGTTACGATTACTCATGGACAACACATGAAAAATCAGGAGCTTGGTATTTCAAAGTTTGCAGAAAAGCATTTCATGAAGTGATTTACGAAGCAGAGAGTGACGACACAATGAGAAATTAATGTTCCAACTTTTATACTTTCTTATTGCAGTAACATACAGTTTTAGAGCTGGAGACTGCAGAACTCATTTAGTCAGTAGAGTCACTTTTTAAAACGGAAGTTACTCAACTTTAAAGCAGTAGTCACCAAGTGTCCTGAGACCACACTATGGAATTTAACTTTATTTCCTGTGTGCATTTACTGACTTGCTATTTTTTAAAAACTATTAATTTTTAAAAATATCTATTCAGAGAATTGGACACTGAGCCAATACCTTATGAGAGTGGTGTATTCTATACAGAATATTCATTTGCTTAGAACTCCCTAAAAAGTAGTAGGAATTTTCCTGATAATCAATTACTGTAAAAATTGAAATGTCCTCTCAGTTGAGATGGTATACTCATGATATGGAAACTAGACTTGGTGACAGACACATGTCTTTCTGGTTACTGCTTAACTCTAGAAAGTATGAGAGTATGTTATAAAATGTAGTTAAGAACTGCCCCTTCAGAAGCCTGGTAACTCAGATAATAGTTTTAAAAATTTCAGAGACCTTGCCATGTACCGCACTTCTGATCACATGGGAGGACTACCCTGAGTTCTGGGTCACTGAAACTCCTGTGAACAGGGTATGTTCATATTATTTTATTTCATTAACTTGCTAATATTACACATTGACAGTATATTTTCAAAAAAAATGCCAATTGTGGCATTGGCTCTTTTCCTTCTATTCTGCAGTATTTTAACCAAAATTTAGTTGTTTTTAAAAAGTCTAAAGAATAATAAAAACTAGATGTTACCTTTTTAACACCAATCTGGACAGCTCTTTGTATTACATCCTGTAAGTCATCTGTAAAAGATGAACCCTGCAGTAAGAAAACCTGGTAAATAAAAATCCGTTTATCTACACAATCATATTTACTAACTTAAAATCAAATTAATACTATTTAACGAGTCCTTTCTTATAAGAACAGCTAGTGATAACCTTAAAAAATGGAAAGAAATCTGCATGTACCAAGCTAGATGAAAAGATATCCTTTCATTGTGTTTTTATTCTGCTGACCAAAAGGAGGAAAAGTGACAAAAATCAGGAGGTTCAAACTAAAGATGAATTTGCTCACTATGTCACTTGCCTTGAATTTCGAACGTGTTGCTATTGCATGGTTTTTAATAAAAATAAAGCCAATCATTAAGTATTTTTACCAGGGCCTTTCAGAGTACACCTGCAATGCTTCCCAAAACATGACATAACGCCTATTTGTAAATTTTAGTTAATGCTATATTACTATAATTACCATTCCCACTGAAGAAAGGTAATTTCCCTGACAGTTGTATTTTGTTTTTTCCCAAACACACTGTTGGGTAATAAATTTTTCTGGAGAGATAAATAGTAATTACTAAGGTCTGAGAGGCCTGAGGTAAATGGATAGGAAAATCACAAAAATCTATTTCTTAATTTCATATTTGAACAATACAATAAATACACTGAAATTCAATTGTTACTACTTCTAGACTTGCTATGAAATTTATTTTAGACAAAAAATATCAACTTAGTGAACTTAAAGTAGGGCAACCAAGTTGGATAGTTATTATAAACTAGAGTAATACTGATATTGACCACTATAAAATTTATTTCATAAACGTGTGTGTGTGTATATACACACATACATACAGAGTTACAAAGCATGAAATCTATTAAATGCAGAATGTAATTTACTTAGTAATTTAACTGTTGTATATAAGTAACACATAAAGACTTCATCAGAATTTTTGAATGAAGTAGAAAAGTAAGTTGTGCGATAAGGCTTACGAAAGCTAATGTGTACCTCTCCTCACCTAACATTCTCTACATTTAGGTCTTTCACTTAGTGTCACCTTGAGGCATAGTAAGATTAGCTTTTGACTGAGCTTGTTGAAATGTGCAATTCCACATCACCTGGAACCACAAAACCAAATTTTCCTGTTTGCATTTACATAATCACAAGTACAGAATTTTCTGAGGCAATATTTACAGGTTAGTTTATTGGAGAAATTCTGCTTTTAAAAACTTGTCACCATCATTCTCTGCTTAGTCACCTGGCATAATGAGGCTTTAAAGTGAACTGTATATGATAAATATAAGCCATTTTGCTTTTGCCTAAGCTTTCTATCCATCTCTGAAGTATTACTCTCCCAACCTACACTGTATGCACCTGGGACCCAGTAGGTCGCGGATGAAAATGGGGAAGGTGGACAGCAGTTCACCACCTTCTAAATCACACTGCCAGTTAGTCACCCAGCTGAAAATGTTTTAAAAAACTAGACATTATATATTGATATTCAACTGGGCATGGTTTTTTAATTATGTGCTTTACCTGTTCAATTGCTTAAAAGACTAAATATCAACTATGTTTGGCTTCTGTGCATATGGTTATTTAAAGTTGTGTTCAAAATTATAAACTTCTATGGGTAAGAAGGACATGATTAACACTTTGTTATAATAGGCGCTTTATAAATGTTCATGATCACATTTACTAATAGAACTTATGTGTGTTTCACTTTGTTAACAGTTTTATCCAAGATCCTTAAGTCCTTTAATAATATTTCAATTGTAAGAGTGGATTATGCTTTTCAAGATCTCCTTAAGATAATTTACCTTCATAGAGAAACTATGTACCTTAATAAAAGAAACATTTACCTTGATGCTTTTGAACCCCCCTATAAATTCCTCTGAACATAGGATCTGTCAAGTTGATACCAATATCTGTGGAAAGCAAAAATAAAATGAGAAATCATTAAAAGCCTCTATTTGAAACTTCTAAATAAAAGCTCCTTTTACTAAACTTTTCATTCACATGTTCATTCACTCAAAATCTGAGTGCCTACAGCTTGCCAGTTACAGTGCTAGACACTTGAAGATGAGTTAAGAGAGAATTCCTGCTGTCAAAAAAAGTCACTTCAGAATTGGGAAGGCAGACCTATTAACAGATAATTAAGAAATATGAAGTCTGACAATTAAGTGCACGAACTCATCCTAGAAAAAGTGCTACACACCTCATTACTAAATATCACTACCGTCACCTTCTAAGTACTCCCCTTGGGAAGCTGTGCACCAATGCCAGAGTGTAGTCTAACCTTCAAAGCAATTTTGGAACTCTTTCTGGAATGGCCATCAGAGCTGTCGTCGTATGACTCTTGATGTCCCGAATTTCATGAAAATGTCTTCCTTTCAATATTTCCTTTATCTTAGGTTTAAAGAAAAAAGTCACTGAGGGACAGATCAGGTGAGTAGGGAGGGTGTTTCAATACAGTTGAGTACTGGCTAAAAACTCCCTCACAGACAATACCGTGTGAGATGGTGCACTGTCGTGATGCAAGAGCCATGAGTTGTTGGCGAAAAGTTCAGGTCATTTTTATCTAACTTTTCCACACCACATTTTCAGCACTTCCAAATAGTATACTTGGTTGACTGTCCAGCTGGTACAAATTCATAATGAACAATCCCTCTGATATCAAAAGGTTAGCAACATCGTTTTGATTTCTGATTGGGACTGAGAATATTTTTTGGTCATGGAGAACTGGCTGACTTCCATTGTGCATTCTGACGCTTTGTTTCAGGGTCATATTGGTACACCCATGTTTCATCACCAGTGATAGCACGGCTGAAAACATTGTCTTGACTCTCCAAAAGGTCTTGGCAAACTTTGACTCTCCTTTGTTTTTGTTCATTGGTGAGCTCCTTTGGGACCATTTTTGCACTCACCATTCTCGTGCCAAGAGTTTCAGTTCAGATTTTCCTAAATGTTTCTCTATCGATGTTTACTTGGTCTGCTACGCTTCTCAGTCAGCCAAGAATTTTGACGCACAATTTGATAAATTTTTGCAATGTTTTCATCAGTTCTGGTCATTACTGTCTGCCCTGACCTCTATTCATCAATGACGCTTTCTCTCCCCTCAGAAAAATGTTTAAGCCATTTCTACGCTGCCGTTTTCTTCATGACATTTTCCCCATAAACTTGGACTCACATATCCCTGATTTCACTTGTACTCTTGCCAAGTTTAACAAGAAATATAATGTTTGTTCAATGCTCTAATTCAAGCTCTAACATTATCTCGACAGCACACAAAAACACAAAATAACAATAATGAACGCCACTCAGCAAGACATCGCCACACATTGACACGAACACAGCTGTGAGACACAGATACACCAAGGTTACGAAACTGAATTGTTTGCATAGTGCTACCAATGTAACTATATACTGTGGCAAGTTCGTGAACTTAATTGTCAGATCTCCTATTACACTTAAGACACTAGCACTATGGGACACAGAAGAGGAAAACCCAACCTGCTCTGATAGCTGGCGAAGAAGAGGCTTCCAGAAAGAAGGGATCCCTGAAATGAACATTAAAGGATGAACAACTAGTAGAAGACGAGAAATTAATTGCAGGCAGAGGAAGCAGCAGGAGCAAAGCATAAGGACTGTGGAGAACTCCAGGCCCTTCAGGCTCCTGGAGAAAAGTGTGAGGAGGGGAGGGGCCTGACTCAGCTGTTACAGACATCAGTCTTTAAAATAACAGCTACAACAAGCAGCAATGATGGCTTTTAAACAAAGGAGTAAGATTTGCATCCTGGACATCTCCCTCTGGAGTCTTTGTGGAGGGGCCAACTGGAGTCAGGATATTTCATTTGGAAAAAGGTAAGAGCTCTTATTTGCAATGATGAGAAACTGAATGAGGGTAATGCAAGTGAAGATGCAGAAAAGAGAATAAAGTATTTCTTTTATCCAACAAATACTTATGAAGACCAACTCTGTGCCAAATACTATGTTAGGAGTTAGGGGACATATAAATGAGTCCAACACTGTTCCCTGCCCTCCAGAAATTTATAGTCCTTATGGGAACTACAGAGATAATTTGTGATTAATAAGCTAGACTGTAAGCAACAAGAGGCAAGAAATGTTTATCTTCATTGCTGTAGCCCTAGAACCTAGCATAATGGTTGTATGAAAGAAAAATACTGTAATAAACAGGCATTTTAAAATGGAGTCAGAGCTGCCGTCCTAGGGGGACTGCCTTGAACATCTTATGCCTCACACCTTTGGAATGTTTCACCCGGACAAAATAACCTGTGGCCTGGAACAAACAACACTGTATTCCAAACAACTGTTTACAAAGCTAATAGGAAAGCAGACATCCTGATACCAGATTAAAAATTAAACGTTCTTTAGAATCAGCATCACGTTTAGCTAAAGAATTAACTTAGCTTATTTATACCTATAAAAAGCCCTTCCTTCTATTTATGTAATTACTCCTCTTTCCTTTGTCATAAACTTCCTTTGTGTTCACCTCCTAATCAGAACAGTATTTGGGTTTCTGCCTGAATCAGTGCTTCCCAGAATTGCAATTCTTTTTTTATCTCAAATAAATGCTTGTTGCCTCTCACCCTGGCTTGTGAGGTTAACAGCACATTGTAGGAGTTGCATACACACTCAGTCTGTCAATAATTAGTATGCGCATGGGCACACAATGAAGGGGCAGTTTAGACAAGGTGATGAGAAAAGCCTCACAAAACAGGTAAATCTTGAAGAAAGCTACAGCTTGCAAGCTGACGAAAGGAAGGGCGTTCTGTCTATGGACATGCGGTATTACTGTATCTGGAAGACCAGAAGAAACTCAATGAGCCTACAGAGCAGTGGAGAGTGAGGCTACAGGCCCCACCTTCTTCTAACCCCCTCCTCCACCCCAAATTCAGCAACATCTATATCCATATCTAGTTGTCACAAGGGGGGGCGGGTTACTAGCATCCAGGACTGAGGCCATGGATGCTGCTAAATGTCCTACAATGCACAGGACAGCCTCTCACAACAAGGAATTATCCAACCCAAAATAGCAAATGCCATTCTTGATAGATGCCGCTGTAGAGAACAAAGGAACAAGGGTAAAAACAAGATGTGAAGTCAGACTGTGATGGCTATGGGCAATACAACGCCATCCTTATTTAAAATACCCTTTATTTAGCATTGTGCACTAGGAGAATCTCCAAGTTCATGGTGTTGGGGGACAGTTGCCTACCAACAGACCCTTTTATTATTTCTGCTGAATTTCAGTTCTTGGTATTACATGTTCTCATTTGGATTTCTGCCAAGCTGGTCCTCATGAGCCCTGCTGCTTCAGCATGAAGACAGACCTTGCAAGATGAATGGGAGTTTGGCTAAATCAAGAGATGGTGGGTAGAGTATTACAGGCATTTAAAACAGCGAGAAAAAGGCATAATGCAGAAAACTTCAAAGACATTTGACCAACAGCATATGTGCCAATGGTGGGTGGGAGATGAATTCACAATGGATACCCTTTAAAGGGTGGTCGACACACAAACATCACAGACTACTACAATATAGAGGTTCAGTGGAATGATCCAGATCACGAAAAATCAGCACCTGCTTTCTTTTCATAAGGAAAGGAAATCAGAGAGGGAAGGGGGCAGACTGAGAGAGGAAACCAAGGGACAAGAGGAGATGCCTCTCTGCCTAGAAGAAGCCTGTCCAGGGGTCAGTCCAGTCATCCACCACTGATGACTAGTCTGCACTGCTTCTGCCCATTTTGCCCTTGTGCAGCACAGAGATTAGAATTTTTTCAAAGCAATCTTTTCCTAGAAAATGAAGTGAACGTTAGATGAAACCGAAAAGCCAGCAAATTTAACAAGCAAACTTTAACTTAAAAAATGAATTGAGGGAGTTCCCTGGTGGTGTAGTGGCTTAAGGCTTCAGCTGGTGCTGTCAGAGCTGCAGCCTGGGTTCGATTCCCAGTCAGGGAGCTACCCACATACCAAAAAGCAAAAAGCAAAAAGCAAAAAAAAAAGAATTGAAGATTAGCTTGGAGGCTCAATTCATGAAGCCTTGCCAAGTCCTTGCCGCAATCCTAACCAGAATGGGTGCTGAAACAAGGCACAGTGGTTGAGGCCAGTACCAGGTGACACCACTTCCTCTGAGAATCTACCTCTTCCTGACGTCAGTGTACTTCAAAGATCTACAGTCACCTCTGGACCCAGGTGAGCCTTGGAATTTTGGATATCCTGCCCTGGCTCAGGTGTTCAGAACATGCTACCCTAAAATATGCTTTGGCATGCTGGTTATTTTGAGCTGAAGGCACTTGAGAAATAGCAAGTGCAGGAAAGGGTCTCTGATCTCCCCCATTCTACCTAAAAGCAGGTCATAAGATTTTCCATGAGAAAAGTGACCAGAAAGAGAACATTCTTATCATGAGAGGCTGGAAGTCAGTCCAAATGTAGGTATATATACAAACAAATTCCAAATATCCCTTACCTTCCATTAGTTTCCCCTTGTATTTCCTAGTCGCTCTTCCACAATTTACACAATTTAACCCCCTTTGTCTTACCACATTCCCACTTAAGCTTTGGGGTGTAACAGCTTCTGTGGGTCTTCATTTTCCTTTTGAAGACTCCCATGTATGCACAAAGAAATAAAATCCATAGACTTTTCTCCTATTAATCTGTCTTTTGTCAGTTTAATTCTTAGGCCCAGATATAGAACCTAAAAGGGCAGGAAGGTTTTCCTTCCTTCCAGAGGCAAATATTTTCTTTTTCTGTGATTCACTTCTGTTTTCTCTAAGAAGTTCTCCTTTATACTGGGCAAATCAGTAGGCCTTCTGAGCCTGTTTCCTCATTAGTAGAGTGGGTGTAAAATGTCTCATTGCAAGGATGATATGCAGCTCCAATCAGAAAATGAATGTGAAAGCATTTTGCAAATTAAAAGCCTTGTAAAATGTAATTACTATTATTGATCACAGTATAAATTCTGTAACCTGCCAACAACAGTGTAGTTTTAGCCAACATTAGCTATACAGGCATACCTCATTTTACTGCACTTCACAAATGCTGCATGTTTTACCAATTGAAGGCAAGACCAGACCATTCACCAGAAAAAGATTATGACTCGCTTTACAGCGGCAGTCTGGAACGGAACCCACAATATCTGTGAGGATGCCTGCACTGTCTTACCACCTTAAGTGGTTAACGCTCCCAATCCAAGACTGCACTATTGAGTAGCCAAATGTAAGTCAATCTATTTATACTTAAAGACTTACACTTCCCCCAATAAGTCTAACAATAAAAATGAATTTAAAAAAAAAAAAAAAAAAAAGACTTACACTTTAACCAGGAAACATGGCCAGTCAAAATCCTATTTATTTAACTTGTTTAAAATGTTCTGATCCATAATAAGGGACAGTATCTTTTAAATTAAAATGTTTCCACTGGAAGTATGTCCATTAACAACAAACTAAGGGTTCCCTGGTGGTGTAGTGGCTAGGCTTTGGCGCTGTCAATGCTGTGGCCTGGGTTTGATTCCCAGCCAGGGAAGCACCCTTCCCCACAAAATATAAATAAGTAAATAAGTAAGTAAATAAAAACAAGGTAAAGAAATGCCGTATGACAATCAACCTCTATCCAGCTCCAACCAAAGATAATACACAACCTGAAAAACTAAGAAAGTGAAAAAGAGAGGAGAGAGAATGACAGAAAGAAAAAAAAAGGCTAAGTGGAAAATCACTGCTTCTCATTAGGGGGGAAATTGAGGGATTCATCAATTTCGTGCCATGTCACCTTATACAGATCAATGTTTCTTTTTCGTTAATTATTTTCTTTGGCTGCCTTTACTTTAAAAAATTAATTCCAGTATTAATGAGTTTTATTTTTGAAGACAAAATAAGAGTGGAAAAATTGTTTGCAACCAAGAGAAAACCACATCTCCAAACTGGTACCTACTTTACTGTTTAGGCTCAGTTAATCATGTCATATCGCTGTCACCTATGATCTAGGAATACAAAGGGACAGCAAACAGGGCATTTAAAATTGTTTTAGACTTGCTTAGCCTTTAGAAGTAACTTGAAGTTTACAGAAAATCCAGGAGATTAGAGACCAAGCTAGACACCACCACATAGCAAACAGACAAATCCGAAAACGACTTCTGTGGGACAACTAGCCAAGAAGCTCCACTCCATACACAGTAAAACCTCAGCAAGATATTCGCGTCCCGGTCCCCCACAATGTCCCCCAAGTTTTTCCTAACTGCCTAGTAGAAAATATTCTTATTCCTTTGGTTCCTGTGGCCAAAGCCGTCCTCTCGGCCGCAGAGAGGGTTAAGGGGCGGGGGGTGCATGTGGGATGGACAGGAATAGAGTGAGTGGCCTCTCTTTGTTAGCTTTGCTTCCTTTTTTCATTGACTACAACACACACGTCAAAAGGAGAATCAATCATAACTGTACCGCTCGCGCATGTTCACAAATGAAGCCAGCAGCGACTCCAGAACATTACCGGCGCCCTCTTCCCATAAGCGCCCTTTCAACCTTCAAAATGCCGCAGAGCTCATTCCGGGCGCTGTGGCCGCGGCGAGCGACGCCCGGGGGCAGTCAGAAAAAAGCGCTGGGACTGGGAAAACACTCGACTTACCCACGAACTTGAACCGGCTCATCACTGCAGCCCCTACTCCTCCCCGGCGGAAGCGGAAGTGGCCGCCGCTCGGCCCGCCCTTCCGCCCGTCGGGCCCCCGAGCCGTTTCCCAGGAGCCCTCGCGGCCGCTGAAGGTGAGCCGGCGTCATGTCGTTTTCGGCTCCGGTGTCCTACCTGACCCACCAGCAGAAGGTGTTGCGCCTTTATAAGCGGGCGCTGCGGCACCTGGAGTCGTGGTGCATCCACAGGTGGGAGAGGGGTATCCAGGGCGCGGGGAGGGGAACCTGGGGACGCCCACGGAGGCGGAGAGGCCCCGGGGGACCCGGCGACCCAAGGACTTCGGGGACGGAGTGGGAAGGCGGCCCCTCGCCCCGCAGCACCCTCCCATAGACCCCGTTTCAAGTCCAGACCTCGTCGCCCATACGAGATCTTGAAGAATTGCTCCTCTGGGACGAGCCTCACCAGATAGTGGCTTTCTTCATGTTCTTTTCCTAATAATGTCCTTAATAATAGGTGCATTATTTTCTTTAGTCTTCACAGCAACTCTAGGAATTAGGGACTGTTTAACCTTATTATGTGGATGAGCAAATACAGGCATAGAGAGTAACTTGCTCAAGGCCCACCAGCTGTAGGCAGTGGAGCCAGGATTAAAACTCTTGGTGTCTAATCCAAAGCATCACCTTTCTCTCACCTTCCCCATCAGCGTTTGTCTTTGGAGCTTCACGCGGTCCTTTTTACTACCTTCATCTCCCATACAATTTCTCCTTTCCTCTTCGTTGGTCATCTGAGGCTAGTCTTAGAACATAGTCTTAACACAAACAGATGATTTTCACGGCCTGCGGGCAATGCGAGGTGGGGGACAACCACATGCCTGAATGCCAGGCCTGCGGGCAATGCGAGGTGGGGGACAACCACATGCCTGAATGCCAGGCCTCCGGGCAATGCGAGGTGGGGGACAACCACATGCCTGAATGCCAGGCCTGCGGGCAATGCGAGGTGGGGGACAACCACATGCCTGAATGCCAGGCCTCCGGGCAATGCGAGGTGGGGGACAACCACATGCCTGAACGCCAGGCCTCCGGGCAATGCGAGGTGGGGGACAACCACATGCCTGAATGCCAGGCCTCCGCTCCCTTACCAGAATCCTAAAACCTTGTCCCAAGAGAAGGGCTCAAAACGACGGAAAACTGAGTAGGCCTGGAAGAGGAGGTCACATTTCTGATCGCTAAAATCTTTTTGGTTTAAGGGACAAATACCGATACTTTGCTTGTTTAATGAGAGCTCGGTTTGATGAACACAAGAATGAAAAGGACATGAGGAAGGCCACCCAGCTGCTGAGGGAGGCGGAGGAGGAGTTCTGGCACTGCCAGCATCCTCAGCCGTACCTCTTCCCTGACTCCCCGGGGGGCACCTCCTACGAGAGGTACGAGTGCTACAAGGTAGGTGAGGACGGGTGCTACAAGGTAGGTGAGGACGGCAGCCCGTGTTTCTCCCGTTCCCAGCTTGCCCTTTTAGGGGCAGCTGGCTCT
Source organism: Lyroderma lyra (assembly GCA_004026885.1). Lineage (NCBI taxonomy): Eukaryota > Metazoa > Chordata > Mammalia > Chiroptera > Megadermatidae > Lyroderma > Lyroderma lyra. The sequence goes on along the minus strand of PVJL010000993.1, from coordinate 191,791 downwards.
CTTCCTGACACTTGTTGGCACTTTCCTTCCGGTGTCAGTTTTCTCTCCCCCAGATGACATGAAGACTTAGTTCAGCTCCAGGGTCTTGCAGTATCTTTTCTGGCCAAGTAAAGTGCTAAATTACTTGGTAAATAACTCGTCATCTTTGGATCTTAAAGTAAACCAATTTGGACTGGTGCTTAGTATTTCTGATAATTCTGGGTAATACTTCCAAATAAGTCTGGGTTCTTGCAGAACATAGGTACGGGAGGAATGGCACCAGTTCTTTTTTGGACTGACCGTGCTGTTTTTCAGCCCTAGGCAGTTTTACTCTAGGCATCCTCCCTGCTTGTCCTCTGCTATCCATTGCTTCATGTCAGAAACTGCCCAGTACTTGTAATGGTTATAAAAACGCACCTCGAGTTTTGTCTGGTCTCCTGAGTGGCATGTACATATGTCCTGCAGAATGACGCCATCATTTCCTCTCCCTGCAGGTTCCTGAGTGGTGTTTAGACGACTGGCATCCTTCTGAGAAGGCGATGTATCCTGATTACTTTGCCAAGAGAGAGCAGTGGAAGAAACTGCGGAGGGAGAGCTGGGAGCGAGAAGTGAGTCTCTGCGTTTTACCAGGAAGCTTGGCCCACCTGGTCAGCACCTGGAAGGAGCTCAGGTTTTGTTCCCCACTCTGGACAGAGGTCCGGAGTCCAGTCCTTAGTCACTCTCAGATAGACTGCTTCTAAGTGTGTTCAACATAACATTTATAACCATCTTAACAGATAGATCACAGTGGGTTCCCTGGTCTCTTGGGTTTTCGGGTCTAATTTTGCTTCTCCCATCCTCCTCCAGTTCCTCAGTCCTTTGCCTGACCTTGCTATACCCTGCTGTCCCTTAGCCTTCCTCTCCACGGGTGCCTTAGTCACTTATCACTCATCTTTTGATGTCTGATTTACATTTTTAAAAGCTTGGTCTTGCTGCAGTGTGAAGTACTGGGCAGAATATGGTGAGGAGTGGACAGACCAGTTTGAGGTTACTGCAGGTTAGGCAGAAGATTATGCAGCCAGCACCAGGGTGGAAGCAGTGAATTGGAGGGAAATCGATCAGGATGTCGCTTGGAGGGTGTGAAGACTGACTGGATGTGGGGGGCAGTGAGGGCCCAGGAGCACTCGAGTAATTTCCAGATTTTAAGCTTTAGTGTCTGGAGTTTGGTGATAGTGTTTATTGAGGCAGAGAAGATGGGGGAAAAACAGATGTCTGAGAGACAATCGAGTGTTCAGTGTGTTAAATTTAAGAATGTTAAATGTGAGTATCCTGTGAGACATCCAATGCAGATGTCATGGTGACTTTGGATGTGGGAATCTGGATCTCAAAGGAGAGATTTGAGCTTGAAATACGAATTCGTGAGTTAATGGTTGTTTTAAAAGCCACGGAAATGGGTGAGAGCCTCACTCGAGAACAGAGACAAGAAAGGTCACAGGAGCTCCCACGTGCAGAGGTCAGGAGGTGGGGACCGAGGGGCATCCAGCAAGGGAGGGGGGCAGTCAGGAGGCTGTGACGCAACGTCCAGGAGAAAGTGTCTTAGACTGCCCTGGACCAAGCCCTCTGTGCTGTAAGCTGCTGAAAGGTGAACAGTGAGGACCAAAGTACTGTCCAAAGGTCTGGCTATAGGAAGAGCTTCAGTGGTCTTGACTAGAACCTTTTCTGGAGGGTTCTGGTAATAGCAGAAGTGAGGAAGTGAAGGCAGGAGGGGGAGATGATTCTTGAGAAGTTTTGCTCTGAACAGTGATTGGAGGCCAAGGGATTATTTGAAGATGAGAAGTAATGATGCACATATGCTGGTGAGTGCTCCCTTCGGCAGCACATGGACTAAAACTGGACGATACATGCTGATGAGAAGCTCTAGGGCAAGGAAGAAACTGTTAATGTTGATGAGAGACAGACTACATAAACCAAGTTTCTGAGAAGAGGCATGGGGTCCCGACCACGTGTGTGGGCCTCTGTCTCAGTATTTGGAAACCCGAGGCACGTTCATTCGTGGAGAGCAGTGGTTCCCACTGCCGTCGATGACTCCAGTCACCTCTCCTCCACAGAAACATTCCTCCTTTTCCTGTTTTCTCCTTCACATGATTAAAGAGCACATGGGCGTGAGGCTCAGGGTAGTCACGATCTAGAATTGATTTTTCTGGAGGAAGCTTCAGAAAGCATTGATCTGGAAAGTAGGTCTCTGGTTCCCTCCCGTTAGGACCAGCATTGTCTTGGAGATCCCTGGAACTGGGGTGGTTGGGCAATATCAGGCCACACTGAGTGCATTTTCACATGTGACTTCATTTTATTTCTTGCCCTGGTTACTACTTACGGGGCAGGGGCCTTTAAAATTAGCATTCCTAATATATGAGAATTGAGGTTTCTTAATGGTGCTTTTGGAGAGCACTTAGCTGAGATACAAAAATAAATGTGTTTTGGGGAAGAGGTGGTGGAGGAGACCATAAAAGCGGAATTAGAATGGTGATTGTTGTGGTTTTGGTTCGTTAGAAGAGATGGGCTAGGAGGGGCTTTCCCAGCTTGGTTGTGTTAAGAACGGGAAAAGCTTTAAGGAGAACAGCTTTTCTTGTTTAAGCGTGGGAAGAAGCAGTGCCGCTGTGTATAGAAAGCGTGTCCGGTAGTGAGCATCACCTCGTGTGTGAAGTGACACACAAGGATCAAAGCTGACACTGCACTGCGCAGTGTACAGCAGTTCAGCTCCTTTTCTAATTGGTCCTTCTTGACCCCTTCCAGGTTAAGCAGCTGCAGGAGGAAACCCCGGTTGGTGGTCCCAAAACTGAAGCTCTGCCCCCAGCCCGAAAGGAAGGTGATTTGCCCCCACTGTGGTGGCATATTGTGACCAGGCCCCGGGAGCGGCCCATGTAGAGGGGAAGACACCTCACCAGTCATGCTTGCAAGTGAAGTGCATTACAGAACATATACACACTTGCCCTAATAAAAATAGCTCAACGTGGTATAATTGTGTTTTGTATGAAGATTAACATGCTAGCAAGTGGCTGTGCCACGGTCTTGCCGGTTGTGCATATAAAGTGGTCAAATGTGTTTTCTTCCCCGTTAAGTCATATCGATAGCACGTGTTCTCAGTAAGGGAGAACCAGACGCAGGATTTCCTCTGCAGATCGAGGTGAACAAAATCTAGTTCAAGTTTAATTAGCTATCGTGTCTGGAAGGAAACGAAGCAGAGAAGAGAAGGTATGCTAACGTTGAGGACTTAACGTTGGCTTTCCAAAGATGCCACTGTTGGAATGTTAGTTTTGATCAAAGGACAACTTTCTCTAACAAGCACACGTTCAACAAGCAAGCTTGGAGTTTATGGAGTTCTCTCAGGAGTGGCGGTTTGGTGAGTGGGGTCCAGTCTGGGATGAAACCTCTTTGTGACTCATTTTGGAGGCAAAGGCTTCCAACCTCACTTCCCCTCCCATAGCTTGGACTGTGCAGACTTCGTGATAAGGGAGCAGCAGAGCTCTTGAAACATTTGAAGAGGTTTTTGTTCTTTTTTTAAAGGTAAAGCCAATTTAAAAGCTGTCAACCAAAGCCAGCTACCTTTAGTTCTTGGTAGTTCAGTGGAACTGCATTCAAACAATTAGTTCAGGCAACTAGTGTTCTTAGGGCTTGCTCAATCATCACAAAATGTGTTCTGTCAGGTTTTTTGTGTGTGTGTGTGTGGGTAGTTCCCTGGCCAGGAATTGAACCCAGGCCGCAGCGCTGACAGTGCCAGCGCCAAAGCCTTAAGCCACTACACCACCAGGGAACTCCTGTTCTGTCAGTTTTTTAAGTAAGCTCAACCTGAGTCTCAGTCCATCTAACATTTGACAAAGACCTGCAACTGAAGTTTAATAAGACTTGCAATACAGGACTTTTTTTTTTCTAGTGGTTCTTTATTTATATTGTAGGCTGAAGCAATTGTTACAAGGTAGAAGGGAGACACGTTACACAATTGTTATTTATACAAGTTTAGAACAAAAACAGCACAGGGAGAGGTCAACTCTCAATACAAACTAGCAACTAAACCACAATAATTTACCTTTAGAAACCATTTCTTTATTTTTTAGCTGTGACACTGCTTTTACAATATGCAAAAACACAAACAGAACTACCCAAGGTGTTTCGTCACATTCTTTCTACATTGAATTTGGCAACATTTTATATTAAATTTCTTCAAATTATACTAACGTTTAAAAACTAAACAAGTGAAAAGCTGTACCAAGGTACAGTTACATCCATTTATTTCAAAGATTTAAAATACCACTTTTATCTATTGTAGTTACCTTGCAGTGACTTCTGCTATTGCAAAAACCATCTCAAGCATCATATGCACAATGCATCAGCTACTTTTAGTCATCAAGATTGGTGGGCTAAACCACAGGCACTACTGTTGCTTATATTCTGTAAAAGGAGCTTGTTTTTCAAAGAAAAATGCTTAGTTGCTAATAATCATGCCTTTGCTTAAAGCCGTAACATAAAATGTCCTTGAGCAATCACAGCAGTGTTAAATGTTAATATATAGAACGGTGGTGACTATACAGGTACGTTACTCTCACATCCAATGCAGTTATGTATTAAAGCGTAAAATTATGTAATTAAAGATTAGAGCCAACAGAAATCTGCAGGGTCTGTGGGACCCACCGCACTCCCCCTGTCCTTTATCAGGTTCAGTCACAAAGGATCACTTCGTACTGACCAGACTGCTAAGGGGCTTGCTTTCCTTTTTAAACACCATTGCAGTCTCCAGACTCGAGCCCCCTAAATCCACAAATCTCTGTTGGCTTTAGGGGATGGGCCTTATAACAAATTTAACTGTCACGTAAAGAAGAAAAGACATAAATCCATTCCAAAAGACTACTAGAATACAAAGAAAAGGGACAGTCTAGTGGTCAGATTCCCAGTGACAACAAATAAATCCTCCTCTCTTCAATGTTTAGTATGAAGCCAATCAAGAAAAACAAGCCCCCAGACTGGTAAACACATTGGCAAGTTGCTAGACTCTAAGCTGGTTACCCTCGTGAAGTCCGCTTGAGTTTTTCCAAAATATTTGGGCTTTTCAACGCGCCCAGCCTGCTGGGCACAGTTAAGTAAAAGGCATTTGTTCTAAGAATTCCCTGCTATCATGTTTAAATGTTTTCCCATTTTGAAACTGCCTTACCCTTTTGGATTCAATGAAAGTGGACGTAACAGACAACTAAAGTGGGGGGTTCTGTGTCTGCCCGGTGGCAGTGGCATGCATGGGACTGGAGGTGGGCGCTGTGTGCAGTCAAGAGGAATCGTGGGAGAAAGGAAGTCCTTAAACACCCTACAGAAACAAACACTGCAATCCAGTATGGCTTATTCGGATGCATTAACCATGAAGCTACTAGAAATTCAACCTACGAGGCTACTCTTAAATGTGATAGGATCGGCTATGTTGACAGTGTGCCCCTCCCATAGCCCTCCCCCCAATCCCAACACAGTCTACCATCTCCAGATTTCCTTCACTCCGAATATTGCTCATCACCTGTTACTCCTGCTTTCCTCATTCAGAACACAGTATACTTGAAGATTTTTACCCCTTAGCCATTTTGTTTTGTACATTAAAATAACTCGAACTTGCGTCTAAGCCAGACTACTACAATGCATCTACAAAAGCAAGAAAAAAAGAGAAAAGAAAAAGCCAAGTATAGTTACCCTTTTTTTCTGAAATGAACTGCTTCGTGGTTCCCCTGCCCCAACCCCCGCTAATGCATTTAAAATTTTACAAAGACTTGTAAAAAAGTTAAATGGAATTTGGCACCTTCAGAAAAATCAAAAGGGAAACTAAGATTAAAATGTGCAGAAAGAAAATCGTCAATATTTACAAATTAAAAGATCAAGATTATGTCAGTTATATATGTTGCTTTTAATTCTTATCTAAAGGTGTCGAGTACTTTCAAAAGAGCTGTATTCTGAGTGGCCTACAAAATCTTTTGTTTGATTATATATTGGAATGGATCAAGACAAATTAGGTTTTATTAATTAACCAGTTCATTGCCCACTGGCAGCATCTGTTGGGAGGTTACGAGAGCCTACGAGAAGCGAGGGGCCGAGCGGTCATTTGTCGTGGTCTTCTTCAGTCTCACGCCCCTGCGGATGGCGTTCAGCATGTCTTCTCCCTGCGGAGCATCCCTCGGACTCAGGTCTGCGGGCTCGCTCTCTGGAACCCGGCCTGGGGAGGCGGTGACACTGCAGGCCTCCCTCTCCTGGTCTTCAGCCTCGCTTTCTGGAATTGCCTGTCTGTGCTCCTCGGGGATACTTGGCTTCGGGCCTGGAAGAGGAGGGTTGACGGAGGCTTGGCCACTCCACATTGAGGAGGGCATGCTGGTGACACCCTGAGGGCCCTCGCCCACAGATGGCGATTCGGAGGTGTGCTCACCCCGCTCCTCTGGCCCATCTGGAGGGGCTGGCAGCATCCCGGGAAGGTCTGGGACAGTTGGGGTCTTCACAGGGATCACAGGTGTCTTGATGGGAATGGGACCGGCTCCGATGGTCCCCCGACGAACAGAAGGCTTGGTGGAAGGGGTCCGTCGGATGGTTGCAACCCCTGGGGTGACCATAGCAGGTCCGAGGGTGGTGGGGAGCCCCGCAGTGGAAGCTGGGCGCTTGGCTTGGAACATCCGGCGGTAGGACTGGCTGATGTCACTGTTTCTTGGAATGGTGGAGGATTTGTCGAACTCTTGCTGATCTGCCTCCTGGTCACCACTTACAGAGAAATAATCGTAATCTGAAACTGATGATAGGATCTGATTAGAGATCTCCAAGCAGCAGCTTTGCTTTCTGATTTTTCGGTGTTGGGAGGACTGAAGGCACAAAATGCAAGGTGCTTCGCCCACAATCTCACCCCAAACTCCCCCCGGGCTTCAGGGCCATCCTTAGAAACCATCCACATCTAGAACTCCCTGGCAGGGACCTTCCTTCCGTTCACCAATAGGATCCTAGAACTCAAATATGGTGGAGTGGTGACACAGGTAAAACTGCCAGGCTGGGCAAAACTACCTCTGAGCATCTCTGGGAGGAATAAAGGGGGTGGAAAAAGAAATCCCACAAAACTTCCAGTCCAGAATTCAACAGGAACAAACCTCAAACAGACCATCCCAGACCTCACCGTCTCCCTCTTAACTGACTTGTTAGGCGAGGGCTAGAATGAGTCCCTGAAATAAGGTACGAAGTAGGTTCCATCATGAGGTGTGTGTTTACTTCTCAAAACAACGGGGCTGTGTGGGAGGGGAAGCTTACAGGCGGAGGTCTTCAGTTTCTACGTGGCATTACTACTGCCATTTGGGGCCAGGCAACTTCTTTGTTGCAGGTGGGTAAGGAGGGCTTGTGCTGTGTATTACAGGATGTTTAGCAGCATCCCTGGCCATCTACTAGAGGCCAGTAGCACCCTCTCTAGTTGTGACAATCAAAACTATCTCTAGACATTACCAAATGTCCCCTGGGCAGCAAAATGGCCCTCCGCTAAGACCCACCTTAAAGGCTTTGATTGACGGACTGCCAATAGGCTTGGTCAGCTATCACCGATCTATTCCAGCTGTTACGCTGCCACCTCTGGCTTGTGTGTGAAGCGGGGATGGGGGTGAGGGTGACAGGGTGACAGAGGATTTGGCTGGAACAGGTGAAGAGCCTGGGCTCCAGACTCCAACGGACCTTATTCTGCTTCTTGGTAGTTGAGTGAATGTGGGTACGTGACTGAGCCTCATTCTTCACATACGTAACATGAGGATACAAACCCTGGTAAGTAGGGCTTCCCTGGTGGTGGTGTGGCTAGGCTTCGGCGCTCTGAATGCCACAGCCTGGGTTTGATTCCCAGCCAGGGAACCCGCCCCCCCCCCCCCAAAAAAAAAATCCTGGTAAGTGGCTGTGAAGATCAAATGGGGGAATAAATACAAAGTGCTAAAACATAAATGATGTTACCACTAACAGCATCTGCGTGGGCTCAAATTGGGAACCACCCTGCACCCTAATGGTGAAAAACAAGAGAAGCCGCCAAAGTCGGTCTCTTCCTGAGACGGCAGCGGCCTGACAACTACAGATCAGCTCTCCGAAGCATTCCAAGGTGGCGACAATGGTTCTGAGGCCGGTCTGCCAGCCAGGGCTTCCGCTGTGGTTAAACAGGTGCCCAGCAGGGAGGAGCACCCCTCTTCCTCACCTGGCACTGCTTAGGAAGGCCAGGTGGCGACCCCACTGCCTCGTACCTTGGGAGGGGATGGTGTCCTCGGAGCAGCACGGGGTGGTGGTCTGGGTGCTGTAGCCACTGGAGCACTGCAGCGAGTCCCGGCTGCTCCTCTGGGTGTCGAGCTGGAGGCCACGTGACAGGGCCAGTGCCAGTTCCTCACAGGCCTCCACTTCCTCACCAGGCTGCGGGGTGGAGGTGAGAGAGACAGACAGGGCACCAGGGCCGTGAGTCCCGGGTCTGACACCCCCGGGGCCTTTCCACACACATCTGCCAGTGGGGGCCTCAATATTACTTTTATTCTGCTCCCGTGAACACCCCGTGTCTTTGGGCCCAGGGGCTGTCAACTTGCTTGGGTCTTCTCCATGCTCTAGAAAGTTCTACAGGTCTGATTCCTATCCAAGGTTTTTCCCTGGGGCCCTTCCAAACACTGGGGACCAGGGAGTGGGGGGGGAGGGGTCCCCCCAGCTATAGAGAACAAGAGCGTCACCCTGGTGGCAGCCGACACGGTCATGCTCCGTGGCCTCTGGGCTTCCTCGGCAGCTGCAGGCGTGGCCCCTGCGGCGGGGGGCCCTCCGGCACTGGGGTCCGGCTCCCGTTTCTCCTTGCGGCGCTGCAGGGTGTTCACCAGAGGCTGGTCATAGGGCCCCGGCTTGGCCCAGTCCTAAGCAGAACAGTGGGGTCAAGCTTCCATCTGGGGGGCTGTGGCCCACACAGCTGCCCACAGAAGGTTCTGGTTGGTCCCTGCAGGGGAAGCTCAGGCTGGGACAGGCCAGTAGGCCCCTTCTATGCCGGTGCCAACGGGGGCGGAACACCATTTGGGAACCCCTCCCCCAGCACCTCTCCCTCCTTCCCCGTCGGCCCAAAGATGAAACCCCCTCAACTCCCAGGCAGGCAGCCCGGGAGACTTTGTTTAGCAGCTGACCAACTGTCTAAGGGGTCTGAAGGCACCAGCGTGTGGAGACCGTGCCCCCCCCCACGGGTCTAGAGGCACCCCGCTTCCAATGTCTGAGGGAGCCCCCTCTCCTCCGGCAGCCCCAAGTCACCTGAGTGGTGTGGCCACCAGGGGGCACTCAAGGAACCGTAGCCACCCGCTCCCTGAGGCTGACCTGCTGCTTTCCCAAAACTGAAAACCGGGGCCCAGTGTGCCCTCTGACCTCCTCACACAGGAAGGGGAGGCCCCTGGGAGGCCCCTGGGGAGAGCAGGAAGAGTGTGAGGGGCCTCACACCACTTGTGAGGTAGGAAGTCAAGACCTGCTCAAAATGCGGGCAGCCTAGGGGCCTACTATTCAAATTAGGGACCTCCTCTCAAAATACAGTAGAATGTCCTCCTGGCATCCACTGAACTTGCTAGGAAATAATTTAGTTTTTATAGTAAAGCATATGTTTTAATATAAAACAATTGAGACTTTAAAAATAAAGTCTCTGTGGACTTTTAAGATAAGACATGATAAGCCTAAAGGTATTTTGGGTTATTGGTACTATTACCACAGCCCGGTAAGGGCGAACAGTCTGGGGGACGTGGCCAAGGACGACAGTCCCTCCCAGCCCCTGACAAAAGTGACACTCTCGGTGACACCATCAGAGCTGAGACTTTGAACTTGGGAGTGAGGACCCTGTAAGGAAGGCCACATCGGGGTCTACCGTCCAACAGGAGTTGATGGAGGTTTCCTAACAGCAGCGTCTCCATCTCGGCTCCCGGTGCAAATGTCTACCTCGGGGCTGTCTGCTGCTTTTCGGCTCTCCCCAGTGGGAATTAACTTGGGAGAGGTGTTATGGGGAAGCAGGCAGAGTGCGAAAGGAGGGGGGTGAGGGGGGTGAGGGTGAGGACCGTGGGACAGAGGAGGGGTGAGCACGGAGGCAATGAGAGGGGAGCGGAGGTGGGGAGGGAGGAGAGACACAAACCTTCCAGCTAGGGATCTGAGATGACGGGAACATGCCGGGCCCAATGGTGTAATAATGAGCGTAGTCTGGAAGGTGGACAGAGGTGACCCGAGGGAGCAGGCGGGAGGCAGGCAGGCAATGAGGGAAAAGGTTTGCCCCCACGGGCCCTGCATGGGACTCACTTGATAAACTACAGTGAGAAAACCCGTTAGACAACTGAAAACGAAACAAACAAAAAGGGGGGAGGAAAAAAATTAATATAACAGGATGAGTGCGGAGATACAAGATGGCATTGACATTCAAGGGAGGAGGAGACCTGAATATTTGTAAACAAACAAACATCGGGGCTCTGCTGCTCGTGGATGATCCGGGGTGCAGAAAAATGCATGCTTACTTGACACCAAGGACGTATTCAGTCAAGGAAATATTTCTGTCACATTTAGAACAGTTTGGAAATGGATCACTGTCCTTAATTTATGGCATTCTCATTGTTTTTTGAGTTTTTAACGAAAGCAGCATCATTTCAATGGGGACAGTGATTTGCTCATTTCAATATGCAAATTTTTTAAAATTCTAAAGTATTTTCAACTGAATCTGTTTGGGGCAGGTTTCCAAGATCATCACACTGCTCAGAAGCAGATTCCAAATCGGGGCTGCAAACTAAAGGCAGAAAGGTGCACAGCCTCCGGGGCAGTGAGATGTCACGTTCAACGGTACAGTGACATGGAGGCCACAGCAGGTGGGGAGCCTGAGAGGGGAAGTGGAGAGATGGATGAGCACACAACACTGTTCTGGAAAGAAGCCTGCACACCTCCGAGTTCCCCATAGCCCTTCCTCTCCCTCCGGACAACCTCACGGTCATTGCTCAGGAGACAGACACCCACTCAAGAAAAAGTCCTCAGCCTCGTCTCCCACTGAGCGCTTGGTGTTCATTTTGAGTTTCCAGGCTCCTACGGCTGTGACACCAGCCGCAGGCTGGGAGGGGGCGGGAGGTGGGGCCGCAAGGGCTGGGACCCGCCGGTCACCTTCTCTGTGGAGGCCCAGGCGCCCATGGTGGAGCCTGAGCTGACTGAGGTGGGCGAGCTGCACTCGCTCACGGACTGGCAGGTTTCGGAGGCTTCCGAGGAGGCCGAGCTGGACGAGTTCTGCAGCGGGAGGACCACAGGCCACCAGAAAAATCACCAGAAATAAAAAATAACAGATGGGGGCAGGGAGGAGCACGCACAGACAGACAGACATATGCACAGAAGAGGGAAGGATGAGAGAAGCAGAGTGTTAGGATTATTTTTTCCCCAAAGCTGCATCCACACAGAGGCTTTCAAGCCCTTGAAAAGAAGCGTGAGACTCACCAAGGTCCAAACCACCAGACTGTAAGCCCCCTGGGACCCCGATCTCTGTGTGTCTAGCCATGTACGGCATATGGCAGGTGCTCAAAATCACTGAATGGATGAGTGACAATGACCATCTCATCCACATGAACTGGGTTCCCCCCAGGCAGTACTTTTGGGAACCACCTCGGCATTAGCTTTGCGTTTTTTTCATTGTTAACTGCAATCTCTGGCTCATCCCAGAGATTGCTGAAATAAGCCTAGCCCTGTGGGGTCTGCTGTTATTTCCCTGGTAGCGTGCCTGTGTTCACTGCCTAGGAGGCTGGATTCACGTGGCCCTCCCTCCACCCTTTTCATCCGCCAAAAAAAGGTCCTTGCAAAGGGCAAAGAACCAGGAGATACTCCACTGGGCTCCGTGGAGCCACATAAGGACAGGCTACCTGGTGGGACCCCAGCTGGTCCCCAAGCTCAGTGTCTGGTTAGTAGTCCAAGAGCCAAAGTTTGAAGGTTAGGATTTAAGTTATGTTTCTGCCACCTCTCAACTGAGGAACTGTGGACTTAATCTCTTGAAACCTCTATTTTCTTTTTCATCTTTAAGATGAGGATCAATAATCCCTAACAGATGAAGCTAAAACAAGATTTTATATGTGTGTGTATCTACGTATGTAGTGCTTAATCAAATATGAAGGAACGTCAGTTATCACTATAATTTCCCAGGACTGTTTATTTTGGCTCCTCTAATTCAAGTATGTTCACCTTGGAAAAAGGACCAGCAACCCACCCCAAGATTTCAGGTTCCTCTTTCTTTTGACTTCGGTACATTTTTTTCTAAAGAACTTGCCTTGCCTTGATGGAGTCAATGGTCCTAGAACTAGGCCCTGGTTGCAGACATGGGCCCACTCTTGGGCACTCATGGGGGAGGGCGCAATTTGAAAAGAGCAGAGTAGAGGGAGGTGGGAGAATTCTGAACACATTCTGTCACTTGGCATTCATTTGTACCCATGTGACTGAGTGAGAAAATGAAGGGTTTGTGCGTCTCGTAGACATGTGTTTCCTTCCTCCCACCCTAAATAAAGATAGTATTAATTGCCACGGGAAGACTGTGTCCTCTGGCTTATGCGATTTGTCCAATTTCCTTAAATTTCCCCTCCACCTTATAATTAGAGGCAGCCTATATAATACCTAGTTTTGTTTGTTGCGTGTGTGTGTGTGTGTGTGTGTATGTGTGTGTGTGTGTGTGAATAGATTTTTCTGTGAAATTGTGCAGCATCCTGAGCTCATTAAAACTCCCCTGGAGTGCTAGCCAAGCATATCTTGGGCACTGGCTCTCAGATTTAAGTAAATCCCAACACACCACCTTCTGCTTCCCTCAACATTACCGGAGGCAGAGACACTCATGTCAGCCTGATCCACTCACACAGCCTCTGGCAGGAAGGCTGAGGCACGTGGCCTGTCCTTTTTAAGAAAGGGTGTCAGTGCACAAGCCTAGGTTAGTTTGTCAGTCGATTACAAACACACACGGAATTATGCTGCGCATTAGAGTAGCCTTTGGGGAATTGCCAACTCTTGGTTTCCTTCTAATCATTCACACTGCTTGGCAGACACACAGGTGTGGTTCAGAGCTGCACACAGCAGGGACAGACAGGGGACAGAGACGAAGACGAAGCACCCCAACTGAGTCCCTATCCCAGGGAGACAACACAGTCTCCGGGGACGGCTGAAGAACGCCGAAGTGGGCAGTGAGCCAGGGGCTCTGCTTCAGCAACGTCAGACACGCGTGGCAAGTAACCTCCTGGCCCGGTTCCCAAAACACCTCAGCGGCTTCATCTACACGAAATGCTCCCTGGAACACTCTCCCAGGGGCACCCCATGGCTGCGGTGGGGCAGAAAGGGCTCCAAAACAGGCGTCATAAGCCCTTGTTCTATGTCCCTGACCTGCAAGTCACATAACTGTGCAATGCAGGCAAGTCCCTTCCATCTCTGAGCCTCCGTTTCTGCAATAAAATAGAAATAACCACACTCTATGTAGTTGTTGGAAGGACTGTACCGATCACATATGTGGAGCCCTGGCATGGTGCCTGGCACACAGCCGACGTTCAATGACTATTAGGCAAACTGGATATGTGGATAAACAAGACAAGCATGTGACCTTCTGAGTCCACAGGATCTTGGACCAAGAACTGTGGTCAGCCTCAAAATGTACGTGATGGAAGCCACCAGGCTCACCAGCAGGTGGCGCTGTCGGGCACCCTGGATGGTCTCGGTTTCCAGGGTTTACTGTGCGGTTCATTAAGTGAGAGGCCAACCCACTGCCAGTAGGGGAGAGAGAACAGGAAGGAGAGCAGGTGCAAGGTGCTCAGATGCCCCGCCCAGCCCCTGCTTTCTGCTCCAGTTGGACCCACTGGGCTGGGCTCGGTCTAACGCCACCTAAACCAACACCTGTCCTCCAAAAAGCAAAGTGCCAACAGAATTAGCGACAAGGGCTCTGGTGATTCATTCTCATTCTCAATACACACTGATAATGGGAACCTGAGAGTGACAAGGATGGGTCCCAAGGCACTGTTCAATTACAGAATCTCCACCATACAGAGAAAAACAGACGTGGAGGAGACGGGCTGTCACCTTGGTACGGATGCTCATTACAGCATCATGCCAAGCTGGGCACATACAGGGATACCAGAGAGTGGCCAGACCTCTTTGAGTCTGTCTACTTCCTGTAAGGACTCCCCAAATCAATGTGGTGACTCAATAGTCACTATCATGAATGCAGGCTGCAACCCCAAAGTACAGTATCTATCCCCTTGGGGGAACAACATATAAGAAGTTAAACCAGAGGTTTCTCATGTCAGAAGACAGAACTGTCAAAGCCAAGGTCCTTCTGTGGTCCTAGCCATCCATGGTGGTCTGGACACTAGGCCTGGAGGCTGCTCTGGAGCCCAGTGCACCTTACCTGGTTGGGGGCCTCCGGCGGCATGGGGGATGGTGACTTGGACTGGAAGGCGTCCTGGGATATGAATCCTGAGTCATGGGAGGACACACTGGACAGCCGCACGGGTGCCTGCTGGGCCAGGTTGGAGCTGCGGCAGCGGTAGTGGGAGCTGGGAGAGTGCGAGTGTGAGCCGCTGGACCGCGAGTCGCTGCTATTGACACTGTTCAGGCTGCTGTGGGGGGCGAACAGAGGGTGGCGGGCGCCAGGTCAGAGGAAGGAAGGGAACAGAAAACAAGTGGCAGAGGAGTGGGGAGAACAATAAAATGTAATCAACGCTCTGCTTCGGAGAAGCAGCAGAAAAGGTGTGTTTTAAAGCACCCAATCAGTAAGCTAGGAAACAAAAGGTATTGGTGTTTTTCCACATGAGCAAAGGAAAAAACAAGCTGCCAGGGCTCAGTTCTCTGAAGGTGCAGTGTGGCATCCGTAGGATGGAGGCCTGGGATTCTAAAGAGTCAAGTGCTGCCCAGGTTTGCTGTGTCATCGACCACCACAGCTAGGGGACCTGATGAAAAGAGACAGGGCTGATCTCATCTGCCCATCTGCTTGCAGAAACCATGGCCTCATAACAAAACATGCTTCGGCATGACCTGGATGGAATGTGCAAGTATCACCTTCGGTTGCACCATCTGGGTCCAGGAGACCAAGGTCAACCCGGCCAGGCATTGCTTTGGCGGTACAGGTCTCAATGGACGTCCCAAGGTAATTATATCCTAGGTGAGCCTGATTCAAGGCCACCATAAAGAACATCACAAATCAACTCAGTGTGTTTTTTTACCTTTTCCTGCAAAGTCGATGCTTTATTTTTTTGTTTGTTTGGTTTTTTTTTTTTTGCTTTTTGGTATGTGGGTAGCTCCCTGACTGGGAATCGAACCCAGGCCGCAGCGCTGACAGCGCCAATGCCGAAGCCTTAAGCCACTACACCATCAGGGAACTCCCAAAGTCGATGCTTTAATGAATGGTTTTACCCTGATCATAGGTGTTTCTCTGTTAAAATATCTGTGGGCCTGGTATTATTAATAGCAATAGGCCTGGTATCAACAGTACCCTGGGGCAAGAGGCAGGCAGCTTTCACTGACTAAATGCTAAGCTGTTTGCTTTCGAGAATAAATAGTAAACAGAATGTCGCAAAATGACATGTACCCTCTGGGTGTTCTGTCTGCATTCCATTTCCAGTTGTAAGAAATATGCTCTATACTCTGTGTAATAACTCAGACTGTGAACACCAGAGAACTGAACAAAATCCCCTGGTCAACACCAACAGGGCTGACATATAAAGGGCAGCTGTAGAAGCATCTAGAGCAGCGGTTCTCAACTTGTGGGTCACGAACCCTTTGGGGGTCGAACGACCTTTTCACGGGGGTCACCTAAGACCATCGGAAAACACCTATCAGATATTTACATGACGATTCATAACAGTAGCAACATGACAGTTATGAAGTAGCAACGAAAATAATTTTATGGGGGTCACCACAGCATGAGGAACTGTATTAAAGGGTCGCGGCATTAGGAAGGTTGAGAACCACTGATCTAAAAGGATGGGATAAACAACCTGGCCTGGGATTAGAGAGTTTGTAGTTTCTGCTCCTAACAATTGCGAGGGAGTCTCATCAAATTTTGCAAACTCTGACAGCTAAGGAGGTGGTCCAGGTTGTGTGGCTCTTCTACACTAGAACTAACTCGGTGTGGATGTGCCCACAGACACACAGGAACATGCTGGAGGAAATAAACCACTGTTCCTGGGGTCACTGTGATTTCTGCTTTCTTCCCCCATCAGCCAGACCAGGGCATCAGGGGACCGACAGCGAAGCCACTACAACTCCATTCCAGCAAGCGCACAGCAGATGTTCAAAGTGCAACATGATTTTCTAATGAAACTAAAAGTCTAAGAAAGAAAAGATACTCAGGCAGCTTTGCCTTATGCTAATCAGATAATGCTTTCTTGGTCACCAAAATACAAACAAACAGAAACAACAGATTTGTCATACACACATGCAGACACAAAAGGTGACATGAAACCAACATTTTCGGGTGGCAGAACGTCAGGATGTAGCATCTTAAGTCTGAACTTCTTGCTCAGTGTATACTGCACAAGCTCAGCTATGAAACACACAGAAATCTGTTCAGAGACATAACCGTGCAGATTCGGCACACTGATCCTGCTCAACTCTCAGTGCTAATTCACAGAAAGTGGAAATCCATTTGGCTTTAAGACATCAAAGAAAAAGACTAGTAGGTTGACAGCACCAAGAAAGGTAAGCGATGCATGCTGACATTTCCATCCTTCAAGAAGAGAAGAGACTGCAGCCAGCAAGCCAGGAAGGGTCTTCTAATAGCAAACTGCTGGAAAACAGCTTTGCAGATGGTAGAACCATTCCAGTTGATTCTGTGTCAGGAACAATCCTAGCTAAGAGTGGTAATGGTAGTGGTGGGGAGCAGAGCAAGGATTTCATTTACCTTATGGAACCCTGACACAAAATCTGGGGGTGGGGGGTAGGGACTGAGGTCACTAGCCACTGCTGCTACTTCCTCCATTTGTTCTGACAAAGGCAAGGTCAGACTGTACAAGAACAGGAAGATCAACTGCAAATTCATAAAGTGGGAAAATCCCTACAATGTACAACTGAGAGAGACCAAGCTCCGTCCACTAGCCTAAGGCCTGATGGTGTTTTCCTTCAGATCCCAAACTAATCCAGAGACTAAAGAGTGAGACCAAAATCACACGGAGTTCTTCCAGCTGATCACATCACCATTTCCAATTCAAGGTGAGCCATTCAAAGGTAACGACTGGCCTATTGCTCACATCAGCACAGAAGAATGCCTGGGCCGGATAGCAGGGGCACAGCCCGCTGCACTTACCTGCAGACACTTGACTTGCGGGACATGGTGGTGCTGGGGGAAGAAGGTGGCGTCTGGTAGGACCAACTGTAATCAGAACCCTTCAAGTCCAAAATCACCTAAGGAGATAGAGCCAGGTGGGTAAGTAAGGTGCTGAGAAGGGGAACAACCATCAAATCTTAAAACTCATAACATCAAAATTCTACTGTTACTGAGGGTACAATTGTCACTTTCTCTTTTTTTAAATTAAAGAACCACACTACAAATCTATCAATGTCATAATTCTTTTTTCTGAGACAAGCAAAAATACAATTAATTGGGGAGGGGCAATGAAATATCAGTAAAAAAAAAGAGATTTACAGTGACAGATCAACAATTTATAAGAGCCATTTATACCCAAGACTAGAATCTACAGGATTTTCTTATAGCATCACCAAGATAATAATGGTGTCAGGATTTGTTAATCTTGCATTTTAGCCACTTGATCTTCAATGGTCACTTGTGCCCTATTTGACCAAGACTCGAGATTTAAAACCTGACAGAATTAAGAACAAACCAATTCTAAGTGTGTCTCCTTTGCTTGACAAAGAACTACTTGTGTGTAAGGTCTACCTTTCATTCATATAGTAAGTGCTCAATAAATGTCTATTTAATGAGTGAAGGCATATATGCGATCTAATAAAAGCAATTTCATAGTATGGAAAATAGAAGCCCTCAAATTTGTCTTCAGAGCTGGCTCTCTAAGGAGGCGATAAGAATTTTATACAAAGGGCAAAAGCCAGCAGGTGATTCATCAGCTGTTCCCCAAAAAAGGTCACTTCTCACTTGATATAATGTTAATGTCACATGAACCAAATGAATAAGTACAAAAAAAGTCCTTTTTCATCAGATAGGTGAGATCCTCATGCATTACTTAACTATAGAGGTTAGCAATCACGACTAAGACACACCACTGGCATGTTCCTTTGAGGGTATTTCTAGAGGGTACATGAACAAAGTGGTTAAGAGCACAGGCTCTGAAAAATGACTGCTTAGTTCAGATCTCAGTTCTACCACTAACATACCAGGTGAACTTGGTTAAGTGACGTTACTCAGGGCCTCAGCAGCCTCTGTACGGAGGGGATAATAATGAGGGTTAGCTGCGGAGCTTACAGCAATGCCTGGCACACAGCAGGTGCCCTATAATGACTAGCAATGATGATTACTATCTATCACAACATGAAACACAGATTTCATTTGGAATAGGATAATGCCTCAAGGGGCCCTCAAGACCTCGAACCTCATCTCTTTGGGTTTGTTCTCCTGACAGTGCTTAACCCCCGACTCCTACCAACCTGTTCACTGGAGGAGGGCAGTTTGTGAGGGTCCATGGTCAGGCCTTTCAGATCTTCCGATATGGTCTGAAGGTGAGTTATTTCCCCCAGCATGGAGATTTCTTCTTCCTGAAGGACAGTAATGCACAATGTGTTAGCATTAGGGGTGATTCACTTCATCGTCCTGGTCCAGCTGTCTCTAGTAGGGTCGCTGTCTAACCCTTGCAACTTTCCAGAAGGTGACTGAGGTACCAGAACTGGTACCTCGTTGCTGAAAGCCCTACTGGCCCTTTCTTTTGGGAAATGGAAAGGAACAAGAAACCCACCACAATCACAAAGTGACCTGTGTGCCCCGACAGTGGTGAACCAGAAGCATGCAAAGGCGTGGCCCTGCAGGGCCTGGGGGCTGGCAGGTCGGCTCTGATGGTCTGTGCATTGTCAGACCCTGCGGCCCAGCCCTCCACAGCCCGAGGCTCTCTGAAGACATTCATGTCAACATCGGGAGGAATTCTGGCCCCGCTGTGACGGGGCTTCACAACAGCACGTGTGCGTTCCATAGACATTTACTGCCCCCGCCCCCGTCCTCTCTTGTTTATTTCCACCGACTTAATAAATGGCAAGTGATGTAGGAAGAGGGGACAATGGAAGGAACAGTTATTAATCACTGTACCAATGTGCCAAGCCTGGGCTCTGAGCCTAGGCAAGCATGATCCATGGAAAAGTCTATGCTCAGGGGAATAACTCATATGTGGGCACTTCGCTAAAGGTCAGGGAGGTGAGCTCGTGTCTTCTTAGTGGCTTTAAGAACATCTCCAGTGGAAGTCCTCAATTAGAACCTGCAAACAACTTACTTTAAAATAAGCCTGATATGATTTATTGAGACTCTTCCCATATTGATCTCATGGGCTCGCCTTGGTATTGAACTTGGCCAAGGGGTCTCAAAATCACGGAGGGGGGTGTGTTATTTAAAACACAGGAGATTGGGTCCCCACTCCTAGAATTTGGGATCCAGGAGGTCTGAGCTGGATGGCAGGATCTGCATTTCTAACCGGTTCCCAGGTGATGCCGTAGGCTGGGGAGTACACCTGGAGAACCACTCCACTCGGCCTTCCTTGTTTGGGGAGAAAAAGCAGAACACCTGGCAGTAAGAACCGAGCGCTGTGGGCCAGGCGGCCGTGAGCAATATGCAGAGGAGCACTGGTCCACACAAGTGATGAATAAATCAGGACTCCTGCCACGTAGAAGGAAAGTCTCCTCTACATGGGCACGTTAGGCCTTCTGGAATTTTCCACTGACTTACAATCACTGGCCGCAGCATAGAGATGAAGGTGCAGAACCGGCCGCGTTCTTCAATCAAAGCCTTCCGGACCGCCTGCTTTTCTGTTTCTTCCAACAGGAGATACTTGTCGTTGACATCTTGGAGAGCGCTGTCCAACTGAGGTTGGATGTCACCTCTCCCTGCAAATGAAACAAAGCCCCAGTGTGGCTTGCTGAAATGCCAGATCCTGGGATGATGTCCTGTCTACCCTCGGGTCCTTGCTGGAGTGGAAACCACAATATTCCGAGAATTTAAAAAAGTTATTTATTTATACCCAAAGAGAACTTAAGGTGACTGTTTTTCTAGGCCCAGCCATTTCCAATCTCCAATTTCCAATGCCTGAAAGGCACCCTGATCCTGGCTTCTTCCTGACAAGGAAGACTTCCCAGGCTGACTCCTCCTGACTTGGCTTCTTGCCCTGTGCAAGCCCACAGAGCCTTCTGCCAACACAACTCCGGGACATGGAGGCCAGACAGTGTTCTTTCCTCTTAGAACATTCTGAAGAGGATAAGGGATGAACAGGTGAGGGCCTGTGGATGCTTCTAAAAATGGGCACCAGCTAGCTTTGTGGGGTCAACCTCAATCAAAGAACCTCTGTTTAGAGAGCAGTTTCTGCCCTCGCAGACAGAGGTGCCACACCTCAGTTCTCGGGACTCGGGGGCAGGGGCTGGGGCTCCTGGCGGTTAGTTTAACTCCCAGCGGAGAGTCCTGGATGCTCTTCTGGTGAAATAAGCCCAGGGATTACACAGACCTAAGTCAGATCTCTGCCGGTGAGAAACTGCAGTTGGAACAGATGCTGAGCCAGGCCCAGTTCAATAATCAACCAGCCAGGTCCACAGACCCGTTATATGGAGACGAGCATTTCTAGAGGCAAAGATGGGGTGCTAACCTTTTAAACAAGTCTAGAACTTGTTCAGCAAACTGTCATACAAATAAAGTTTTATTGGAACACACCCTCTCATTTATACAATGACTACGCCTGCACTCACTCCAACTGTAGCACAGAATCATTGTGACAATGACTGTATGACCTGTGGACTGAGAATACTGCAGTCTGGCCCTTTAGAGGAAAAACGTCTGTTGCTGCTCAAGATAAACATGGTCAAACAGGCCCGTGTCAGAGGGAACGGCTACTGCAAATCTGATGATGTGCAGGTGGGGACAAGAGGGTGACCACATGGGGGACGCTTGCGAACTTCCACACTGGGTTCCCCACATCATCTGAACCAGAGAAAGAATTCTAAACTCCTTCAAGACAGGCACGCAGATTCTCCCAACCCAGCCCCAGTACAATGACATGTGCATATAGCAGGTGCTCAATGAACCCCTAATCATTTTAAACACTGAATATGAAAGATGGAAGCGGCCTTCGGGGTGATCTGAGACTACCTGCTTGTGTTTCAGTGGAGGCCGAGGGACTTGTCCAGGGTCATTCGGGGGAAGGCAGAGGCAATACAGAGCCCCCCCAGCCTCACCCCGGTGACACCGGGCTCCCTGTCCTCTGCCCCCCACCTCCAGCTGATGGGTGAATTCCACTCAACTCCTCGGAGGGCACCTGACCAGTCACCATTCACCCCCCTCAAGATTGACAGAGAACTTTAAATGCAATGCATCATTTGGTTTGGAAAAAAAGAAAGGGTCAGGGAAAATTGTCTTGAATGTAGGAATACATTCTGTATTTTCTCGCATAAGCGGATGAGAAAGCTCAACTTAGAGCAAGAGGTCAGGCTTCAAGAATGTCCCAGTAGAAGAGGTCACTGGATTACATGAAGAAAAAGTCATTTCTGAGGCAGGGATTAAGTTCTGAGTTTGCAGATAAAAGGAAAATCATATTTAGTGAAGTCACTCTTAAAAAGGCCTGAGATGGCCCAGAAAGCACGGTCAGCACACTGTATGCAGAACTCACTGGTCAAGTGGGCACACATGTGAGGTGGGTAAACAGTATGCAGTACCGATCTCCACGGAGGGCTTTTATCCAACAATTACGTCACGGGGGAATTTGCCATTTGAGAAGTTTCTGTGTGACCACTCACACATCCTCCTTTCCGTCACCATCTACCCCTCGGTGTAATGAGTTCCTCTGGATTCTCCACCAATGCTTCAATTTACTCCACGAGGACACAGAGGGAGTCATCCCCACACTAACCTGGCCACCAGACCACAGGTTCCACGAGACTTCAGAGGAAAGGAAGCCTTGTAGAAGCATTCGCCCCTTCTCTCCAGCGTTTGCTGGGGGTGGGAGTGGGGATGGAGGAGCAAGTGCTCCCTCTTGAGGACACCCAGCACCCCACGGACACAATTTCCACAAGGGAAGGCTGGGGTGTCCCCAGCCCCCTGAGAAGTGTGTATTTTCTTTTCCTCTGTTTTCATAGGCTGGCCTGTGCACTTGAATCCACATACACTGATGTGTCTGTGATGTGGCCCTCTGGTCTGGAAGTTCTGGAATTCTGTCAACACTCCGTTCTGCAACCGGCCAAACATCATGGCCCACCTCGGGCCCTGCTGGGCAAGGCCGTGTGGTTTAGGACTGGTCTAGATGCCTTCTGAGTGCCTCAGTCTCTTTTCTGATGTTCTAATTAATGAAATGTGCAGGGTTGCAGACCAAGTCAAAGCACTCTTAACATCAGGGGAGGAGGGTGGCGGGGAGTTAGGAGACACAGGAGATTAAAATGCAGAATGCGGGGGGGAAGCTAAATTTAAGGGGATGGAAAGAGGGGTCACATTAGGTGGTGAACTTATGCATCAAGTTGACAATGCACTGTGGAATTGTATGCCTGAAACCTATGTAATCCTTGCTAACAGATGTCACCCCAATAAGTCTAACAATAAAAATGAATTAAAAAAAAAAATAAAAAAAAAAAATAAAATGCAGAATGCCTGACCAAACCCACTCGGACGGGCTTTGTTTGCGGCAGCCATTCCTTTTATTATCAGCCTATAAGAAACTGGAAAAACGTGCATCTTCATTTCCTTTCACCAGTTATAAGGCACATGCCTATCTGTAATTAATCACACTGACTTTTAAAAGTACACCTACATAGGAAAGTACAGAGACTAGAACCAAGTGTTATCTAATCTCGTAAATATAAATTTAAATTCTATAATGATAGCAAGGATATTTTAAATACGTATTATGTTATAATTAAAGGATTTTAAACTGTTGTACTCTAAAATAAGTATAATCTGTAAAGATTGCTATAATTATAGTCACAGCGAGTACATTTCCACTCAGGATGTATCATAACCTAAAAACACAATGTTTTATTTCTTAAATTCACTAGCACAACATATAATTATATTCATAAAAAAAAAACAAAAAAAAACAACTATGGAAGAAATTATTCCATGTCCCAGTTTGAGGCCCTGGTTTTAAGAAACACTACTCTTTCTGTGGACCTCCCTCAGAAATTATGAAGAATCACTGAGGACTGTTCCATCCAGCACAGGCCCAGCCATCCCAACGTCCCCCACCCCCAGACTTGACCCCATCCTCTCCCTTCACCTCTACTCTCACCACCCTTACTGAGCCACCTGGATCTCGAATGGCCCCTAATATGTCACCCTGATTGCATTTAGACCAGCTTGCCCAGAGCAGCTTCGAATTACTTTCACAATGCAAATATGATCACTTCTTGTCAACAGCTCTGGTTTCTCTCCAGAAAAGTCTGATGTCCTTTGTGCGGCCTGCCCTGCAATGCGAAGCCTCGTCCTGCCTTGAGCATGCTCCTCCCCTCTTGGTCCTCTCTGGCACCTGGGCTGCATCCCACCTGCCTGGCCTGTTCATCCCACAGGTCTCGGTCCTTCAGGAGAGCCTTCTGTGAACTCTCTCTCAGAGGAGGAGTCTGTCGCTCGAGCTCAGAAGCTCCTCATACATCTCCTTCACAAGGCTTCCCCCAGCTCATTTCATCTTTACTTCTGGTTCTCTGAGTGATGTCAGTCTCCCCCACGCATCAGGAAGCCCCAGCGATGCTTCTGCTCAGCACACAGGCCTAGGGGCCAGGTACTCACTTAAGAATGAATGAGGCACGGCTCTCGCCTGAGTTTGCTTACTGCCTCAACCATCATGCCCTTCCATGGCCTAACACCATAAAACCAGTGAATTCCAGGATGGCCAAGCATCCAAAAGAAGGAAGAGAGTGCCTTAAATGGGCATTCCAGATAAAATTTCCGAGCAAAGAGTTGTTTGTGACCTCGTCTACAAAATCTAAGTCATCTCAGTGTTGAGAATTGTTTTCCATTGCCAGTTTCCAGGGCTTCATTGTATTCCTGCCGGAGAATTCTGACGAACAAAAGCCAGGAGCCCTTTACTGCCCCGGGGGAACCCATAAGATCATTCCCGTTACAGAACATGCTCATGGGTACCACGTCAGGGGCCAAAGTAGCACCCTTGAAAGAGAAAAGATTTGATTTTTTTTTTCTTAATTAAGTAGGGAGAGTTTACAAAGCTTTCTGGAATGAAACGAAGATCCCGTATCTTCCCAACACTTACACTTTATTCTCTTTATTCTTTATATAAAAGTTCAAGGCAGGAATTAATACCCCCGATGAACAGAGCGGGTACAGGCCGGGGGCGGGGCTTGCACGGGCACAGCCGGACTCCAACCCTAGGTCCTTCTTGTAGCTTCGTGCTCACGGGAAACATAAACCCTGGGCACAAGCTGCCAGGAGCTAAACACTCTCCGTGGTAACAGCCTGATTTAAAAAAGCCAGTCAAGGGCGACAAGCACTATCAGGAACCTCCCAGCCTCTTTATACACACCCCGCTGCCCACACCTGAACTTCAAGGTGGAACGAAGCCAGACGCCACGCTCAGGCTAAGGGCTCTCCAATGGAGAACAAACCCAGAACTCAATGGGCCGAGACCGCTGTCAGGAAAACAACCCAGTCATCTCTCTTCCTGAGGAAGGCGTCAGAGTCCCGCACAGGACCCCCATCGCCCCCAGCACACAAGCCCTGTATTTCACTCTAAGGTGCACACTTTTTCACATTTTTATATCTCACAAATCAAGATGTGTCCCACAGTCGATGGCATGTCATCACAGTCTAATCAGAAGGTTTTTTATTATCACCATTTTTTTGTGGTCCAGAAAATAACAGTATATCTTACAAGTGATGGCATCTTAGAGCCCGTGAAATACAGGACACAAATACTGAAATACAGGCTGTAAATACAAAAATGGACACGCAACGTGGGACCCGAGATTAGACTTGGGAATGAAAATGTCCTTTTCCGACCATAATCCCAACATAAATCTGCTGCTGCTCTTAGTACCTTGCGGAAGTTTCTGACTGGTTCTCCGAAGGGAAAACCACCAGAAATAAAAGATTCAATGAGATAAGAAAAGGGAGGCTTTTTGACTTAAAGTTTCAAACAAATCCGATTTCTGCCATTCTTTCAATGTGCTGTGCCTCAGTTTCCACTCCTCTGGATGGTCCCTGGTTTCACATGGTGGCTGTGAGGCCGGAGGAACTCATGGGCCTGAAGCATTCAGCGCAACGCCCGGCGCGTACTGAACACTTGGGGAAGTGTCAGGCACCACCAGCGGTCACACAGCATCTCTGGAGTTGTCCTCTTAACACCGGGCACCTTGGCAGGGGATGACAGCAGGCAGGGCACAGTGGGTTTTTTAAGAAATGAGCTTTCAGTTCGAGGTCCTCTTTGGTGGACAGAAATGGGAAAGATCCTGCAATCCTTTCACTTCAGGTGGAGTTCATCAGCAAGACTGGCTCAGTCCCAAGCAGTCAGCAGTTTATCGAGGCAAAGGCTACGACAAGAGAGCGCAGAGAACAACCAGAAACTGTCCCAGACACTCGTGTCTCCGGGACCCCTCATGTCACTGAGACGACTCCTCCTCCATCACCCACCAACGGGCTGCCTGACTCAGAAAGCCGCACCCGCTTTGGCCCTCTTCCCTTCACTTCATGTCACCTAAATAGCTCTTGAACTCAGTCACCTCTCTCTGTCCCTGGGGCCATCTCCCTAAGCCCAGGCTGCTGTCATTTCTTGCCTGAATAAAGCCACCTGCCAACTTGGTGTCTAGTCGGGCCACTATCGATTCCAAATATACACTGTCACAACAGGATCTTCTAGAAGCCAAGGAGTCTTGAAGGGCTTCACCCCAGTCCTGAAAGTCATCTTTAATGGGATAAAAAGGCCGGTCCCTGCTCACCCCTGCCTTGTCCTGCACCTGAGGGAAGACAAATGAGCCAGTTCCACCCATGAGAGGTCTTAAACTACAGTATGAGCTTCCGTGTTCTCTCCGTGATGGGACTGGGGGTACAGGGACTGGGGGCTGGCTGCCTAGAAGGCCGGGGGAGGTCTTTGTGGGGTGACGCAAATGCTCTGAGATTAGATGGCGGTAACGACTACACAGCACTGTGAATGTGCTAAAAGTCGCTGACCTGCCACTTTAAAATTTTGGGTTACATGAATTTTACTACAACGAGCAAGAGAGTGGCCGTCTCACCTTCCTCCCAAAGCACACTGAAAACTGTTCGAGCTGTTTCATGACCACAGCACTGAGCACTGGAGAGGACCATCATGCTTAAATTTGAAAACAACTAGCCCAACGTCACCATGAGCGGGGGTCAAGGCAGAGCTGGGTCCCCACGACCGCGGCCATCCCAGCCCCGCCAGTCGGCGCAGGCCTGCGCGGCCCGGGTTTGTGGCAGACAACCGAGTCCCACTCAACGCCACGTTGGAGCTGTTCAGTGCAAATGCCTAGGCGACACTCAGGCAAGTAAACCACACAGACACCACACGGACTGGCCTTTCCGAGACAGAGGGACAGCCACAAGACACCAGAAGCCTCTGGAAGGTTGGGTAGCAAAATCACCCACAGAATGAGGTTCAACATTCAGTCAAGATGAATCATTTTGATGATTGAATTTGAAGATCCAATACCTGTGAAATGAATCAAGTCGTAACTCGGCTGAAACAAGAAATACTTTCGTTTTGGTTTCTTTAAATGAATTGTTGGTTTTGAGAAGAACTCTATGGTCCTGGGGGGAGGACAAAGTTAAAGATATTTTGCAAACTTAATACAACCAAATGTGATCTAGGAATTCGTTTGGGGAGTTATTGTAGCTCCACATGATTTATCTGTGATATAAATTCCCACATACATATATATACACACTTAGATATATATGTATTTATGAATACATTTATTTCCTGTGCAAACTAGGATTTAAATCACTCTGTATTTCTTCTTTCCATGAGTCTAGTATTGAATTATGATGATGCAAAGGCTCTTAGAACATTGTGCTAACCCGTTAAAGGGCCAAACATCAGAAAAAGAAAATGATCAAAACACACGTACACGCAAGTTTCTCAAAGTTACAGAAAATCAAGAAGACACCATTGATTGTTCCAAGCTGGCAGTAGGACCGGGACCACTAGCATAGATCTGGACACCCACGGAAAGCCCACAGCAAGGACCACACCGTGACCAGCCACCGGAGACTCAGGGTTGGCACACTTACCGAGAGCGTCCACTGGCAGGGCGGCGCACGGGGACCAAGTGCAGGATACACAATTGACACAAAAAGGAAAATAACAACGTCAAACTGGTATTTGAGCAGCAGTCTTACCTTTCTTTGACGTGTTACACAGTCCAAGGCTTGCCACTGAATTCTACACGAGGGCGATTAAACCCATGCCCACCAAGGGGGCATATCCACACTCCCTTCCCTGACTCGCTAATCAGCTTTCCTTCTAATCTGAACAGAAACCTTCCTCGTTAGTAACCATCACGGGAGAATACAGCAAGGTTTTGAAAAAGAGATGAACACATTCCCATAAATAGCCAATTACGATGATTTACCAAGAAGCTCTTTCAAGTGTAATCTATCATAACTGGAACAATCACTAGAAAAATCTAGGGTTCAAAGTTAGTAGAAATTAAAAAAAAAAAAACTTGAAGAATTTCAAATTTTGTGTAAAAGCAAATAATATGCTAGACTGGAACTCTGTGAGCCTATTTATTAGGTTTATAATACTAACTTTGCAGTATCTAGTGAAAAATGATAGCTTCAACTATTTAAGTGTCAGGTTTAAGAGTTAACCTACTAATAAAATGTTTCAGGTCGGTCTCTGGTCTCTGTCTCTGTCTCTGTCTCTGTCTCTCTCTCTCTCTCTGTCTGTCTCTCAAAGAAAGTCCCTGATAAACTTTTAGCAGTTACAGATTGAAACAGAAGGCTTTACCAATAAATAATTTTTTAATTTAGATTAATAATAATACGAGGATTAAATGAGAAATAAGGCTGCTGACTTTGTTCAGGAAGGTAGTAGGAAGACGAGTTTCTCCCATATCCAATCCTCTCTTAGCTCCGCCCCCCCCCCCCCCCCCCCCCGCCCAAAGATGGGTTATGGACAACTCCAGAACCCCAAAGGCCATGGGCTCACATCTTGCAGTGGCGGGGGAGGTGGGGCTCATGACATGCCATTTGGAGACTGGGGCTACTGGGTGAGCTCCATGCCACGTCCCCAACTTCCTGTTGCCTTTGTCTTGTCCCCTCACATGTCAACAAGGCTGGCTCTGCTCATGCCCCCATCCCTGGGCGCTCACCTGGATTTTTTCCAAGGGTGGGGAGGGTCTCTCCAGCCCCCAACTCCTTGCCTAGTGTTTACTCTTAGTAGGTGTTCAATAAGCCTGCCTTCTACAAAAATAGGTACAGTCACACACAGCTGGAGAATATGCCAAGTTGTTTTAAGATGTTTTTGAGATAAAGTCTAGCTAAAAACAAAAGAAAAAAATTTAAGAATTTTCTATGGTAGTATTTAAATACCTATATGTTAAAATGACCACTCTCTATATTATAGAAAAAGAGTCAAATAAAGAATGTGACAAAAGGTAATATCTGTAGAGTGAGAATTAAGGTGAATTAGTCACACACAAAAAATACACCCCATATGTGTCTGCCTACACGAAGAGTAATGCTAACACCATGCTTAGAGGCACAAAGGCATTTGAAATTTTGAAGAAAAAAAAAAGAGAAAAAATTTTAGATCAATGATTACAGTTTTTGAAAAAGGCAAAAGAGAAAGCTGCTCGACAATCTCCTGAAAACATATTAAAAGTAGGCTGACAAGATGTACTGTTTTGAACGGAACAGGAAAACAATGGCGCTTTCAAATGGTACGTCTGGTCAGCCTATTGACACCTTGAATTTAGCCCAGTGAGACGAGGCTGACCACATGTACCATTTGAAATGGGACAGGACTGTTGTTTTCTGTCCCATTTAAAACAGGACACTTGGTCAGCCTAATTAAAAGGGAAGTGATGATTTAGATGTATAAATCAGACTCGGATCCATCAGGACACACGCACACACACACACACACACACACACACACACACACAAAGTATCCAGAGCATTTGTCCATCCAAATACGTGATATAAATCTCAGAGGAACTACTAACACTTTATAAGCCAAGAGTACAGGAAGCTACCACTCGAAAGAGATGGAACAAATGGAGAGGCTTCTAGAAAAATGGAAAACTTTAGCTAACCAGAGCCAAATTAACTGGAAGCCTCAAATAACCAGATTTCTTCGGGCCTTTTAACTTGCAGCATTTCTAGTTAATTTGCACACCATCACAAACACTCACTCAGAATGACGACTGATCCCTGCTAGAAAGATCCATTCACCCCAGACATTCACAAATAGAACTAGGTTTAAAAAAAAAATGCATTTACATGTTTTAGAAAAAAGTTTTTTTATAAAGAAAAGAAATAAAAACTGTTTTCTGGAGTAACTAGAAAATCATCTGGAACATTCCAAGCTACTCATTCATTTGGCTTGGAGACGTCAGGAAACCATCACGGCCACCCCATCTGGAAAGGATACAGTGCCTGAGACCACTGGACACGTGGCTAAGGCTGAAAAGACAGACGCCTGAGAAGCCCCTGGTCACAGCCTCTGTGGTCTCAGCCTTCGGGGCCAAGTGGCCTGAGAAATCTCACAACTAAAAGCCAGTTTTTCCCCAGTCTCAGGACCAGCAGCATCTCTTCACAACACACAGTCCAGCACCCTACGCATCCTGAATCTTCTATCCGGCGCCTTAATGGGAAGCTCATTATCCTCTCTGGGCAGCCTGAGCCAGTGCTAGGCAAGTCTAATTGCCAGAAACTTCCTTTTGTATTGCATTGCGATCAACCTATCAGGCTTCCGCTACAGGTCCAAATTCTGCAAATTGGACAATGCCAGTGACTTTGAGTGACAGACAGGACTGTTTCAGCCTCGTGCAGAATTCAGATAAAAGGATTATCACTGCAGCCAAGAACTTAAGGCCTCTTAAAAACAGAAGCCTGGAAGAGCGAAGGGAAAAGAGCTGCTTTTTCTTACCTCATCCTTTTCCCCAGACTCGCAAACCTTTTCCAAGACAGGAGCGTCTTCACTGGGCCCTCCCTCTAACCCATCATCTCTCCTATCTCAGCTGCCAAGTTGTCAACTAGGTAGAGCTGAGCTCCCAGTTTTTACCAGCCTGCTCTTCCAGGGGACCTCAGCTTCGATGCAACACAGGGGCAGTTTTGTTTACATTCACCTCTAGATGCACTACGATGTCACCAGCCACAAACTCTATTACTTGTCAAATGCTTGCTCCCAGGTGCCCTAGTCACATAATTTTCAAGCCTCAAGACCAGGAAAACACACCCAAAAGAAAGACCTGGAGCCAATACTAACAGAAAATCTGATCGTGGCCTTTATCTTGAAATGATATTAGGGTTTTTGTAAGAGGAGAACATTCTTTAGACATGCAGATGCTTGAAAACTTTGTCCTGTCCTCACCTCTCTTCTACCAGATCATTCCATCTCTCCAAATGCTGTAAATAAAAACTGCTTGTTTAGGAAAGAGGATATTTGGTTTGGGGGATTTCTACCTAAAAAGATCACTGTCCCAATTAAACAGTGAACTTTACCCACAAAGCAGCCAGAGGGAAAAATTCCATTTTATCAGTTTTGATGTAGCAAATGAAAAAACTTGGTGTCAAGAACAGTCTGGGAGGAATGTCACCTTCTCAAGATCAAGAGAGTCCTCTCATTTTAGACCTTAGTAAAATGTTACAAATGCTTGCAAAGTGGATGTACCTAGATCTTTCTCCCCAAACTCCCAGTCCATGTGGCAAGAGCAAGGAGCTGGT
The DNA here is from genome assembly GCA_004026885.1 of Lyroderma lyra. Lineage (NCBI taxonomy): Eukaryota > Metazoa > Chordata > Mammalia > Chiroptera > Megadermatidae > Lyroderma > Lyroderma lyra. The sequence continues at coordinate 160,776 of PVJL010000993.1, read as the reverse complement.
GTGTGAGTGACAGTCAGCATGAAGGCGGGAGGAGGGGCATCTCGCACGGGTCTGGTTTTCTTCTTCAAGCTCCCTCCCTCCCTCCTAACAAGAAAAGCCTCCCTGTTAGCAATGACTCCTGGCTCCCACTGCAGCCATTTCTAACATTCTCACAAGACTTAATAAAGGGTTTTGGAGATTATAGGCTGTGAAAGATGGAGGAGAAAATGACATAATTTCTGTAATAATTACAATAGAACATTTGCATAAAGGCTTTTGTGCATGATCCCAAGGCTTCCAAGAAATTTATAGGTTTCATTATAACGCACAATAAGCATGGCAACTGTCAAATTCTGGAGACAAAGGTGGGGGGAGGGAACGAGTCAAGCACAACTTTGCAAGGGCCTCAAATTAACAGATAGTTTGCACTTGAGAACTTGAATTCAGATGGATTCTATTTGCTTCAATCTGCTCCCCCAGGCCATCATACGTAAGGAAATCTGAATTGAATATTCTGCTTCAAAGACAAATCAAGCACGAGCTCATTTTCCCAAAGTAACACCATTAACCACAGGAGTCGATGAGTTACCTTTTTTTGCTTTTTTCTGCAGTTTCAGTGTATCTGAGGACTTCTTTTTTATCTCTTGGCGAGCTTTTTTATATTCTAAGAGAAAGCAGAATATTAAATCATTTTACCACTCTGCTCCACAGACAATATTTTGGGAACAGCCATTACTTTCCTCACAGAAAACATAAACTAGGACATAATCAATAGCTTTATTGGAGTATTATGACAACAATCTCATGATGACATTTTGGAGCACAGGTGCGATTAACATGAAAACCACACAATGCACTATGGCATCTCCTTGCTCATTCACACCAACTTTGAGGAAAGATGTCATTTGGGAATATTTTACTGAAAATGAAGAATTCATACTTTCCTCGCTCAAGTGTCAGGGAATACTTTCAATGCTATCAACTTTCCCAAGGCCCCATCTCCTTCAAAAGGACCCACGTGGCAAGACGCTGCTGGCCAGATCTGACAGTTCAGGAATGAGGACCTCGGACTACACCGCAGAGAAGGCAACACTGGGAAAGCCCCAGCCGCCTTACTTTCATGTGAATACTGGGGCCAGAGGCTGTGGACGCCGAGGAGGGGCAGCCCCCACCCCCACATCCCACACCTACCACTTCCTCTCCCCCACCAGGCCACGGCCACGTCTGGACTCTCACTTCTGCTGCTGGTGTCTCCAGAATCCAGATGTGGTCATCCAAAATGACAGTGACGTCTGGTACGTCTCTCCTCTGCTGCCCTCAGATTTAATTACTTGCCCACTTGACCAGTTCCTTCAGTTATTCTCGATGTTTCCCTTCCACTGCCCCAAGCCGACCGAGCTCTCACTCACCTGCTTGCCAACCCTCTCTTTCCAGTTTTATCACCTCAGATCAACCCAGGCGCTCTCCCCTCTCCAGCACTTACAGCAGGTCCTACAACCCCTGGAGCAATGTCTCCTGCCACCAACACCCCCACCAGGAAACCTGACAGGGGTGGTGCCTGTCTGGACCATTCTGCCCCTGGAGCCTGGCACATGAGGTACTGAGACTCACTGGCTAAAGGCATGTGCAAAGAGTATGGCCATTTCTGGGCAAGGAGACCGAAGGTTTAGTGTTTTAAATGTGCAGAAATGCTCTACATAGGAACCTGTGGCACTTCAGCTTGGTATTACAATTCACTCTTAACTCAGCGGATCACAATGCCACCGAGCCATCAGGCTATCAGCTGCTGAGCGACGTTTCATGTCAAAAAAACCAGCACTGAGTCCTGCCATGAGATCACTTTTGACTCCTTATCCTCCAACACGGAAATGCCGACAAGAGAAACAGGGACAGCGTGGGCCCTCAGGTGACAGCCGAGGCATGAGGCAGAGTCCGGCGACTTCCCACAGCTTTCCCCACTGCACTATTAGGCACCGGACGGCTTGCCTTGTACCTTTTGCGTGGTCTTTATCCAGCTGGTTGGCCACTTTCTTCCATTCTTCCATCTGTTCTTGAAGAGGGTTTATCAGACAATCAATTAAAGCACTTTTGCCAAAAGAGAAGAAAAGGAGAAATTAAACAGATTACTTGCTGTCGTCAAGATTTTACACTTGGTTGTCAAAACATACCTATATCATGATGACCTGACAAGACAAGCAGCACACCAAACCCAAGTTCGCATCCAAATTCCCTGATTTTGCAGGGAATTTTTTGTTTTCAGGATGCTTTTCAGTGACAGCTAAGAAGCTGGAAACGTGACTGGCTGGAGAGACCTCTCTTCTCATTCCCCTGTTTACATTCCAACACTTGCATCAACAAGCAATCCTGTAAACAAAGGGGGTCACCCTCTGGCTGCACAAGAGAATCACCTGAAGCACTTTACAAACATCAAGACACCTGGGCCTCACTTCACAGCTCAGACTTGGAGGTTGGGGCCCCGTATTACCATATTTTCAGAAGACCCCCATGACTCTGACGTGCATTCGGGATTTGAAGCCACGAATGCAGGCTGATCGTGGGTGGCCTGGAAGAAGCTGGACTGCCAGCTCCTGGATCAGCAGGATGAAGGCACTTCCATGTACAGCCCTTCATTTTGTGCAGTCTCCCAAACAGGCCACAGAGACACGTGTAGAGGAGGCTCCCCACACAGGTCACGAAATCCAAGGGTTTTTTGGTGCAATGAAAGAAATCTTGGCCCATTCCCACGTGATAGAGCTGCTACAGAAAAGTTAGCAAATGCTCAGAAATTGCTTGAATTGTGTTGGTGAGAACTAGTGGGGAGGTGTTCTCAGACTGCCTTTTGATGCCGGGTCTCCTGAAAATCTTTAAGATCTCGGTACGATTCCCTTCTTCCTTGATCAGGATCTACTTGCCTCTCACATACTTCCTTCAGCCATCAAGGCAGCTAACACCCTTACTTCTGCCAGGTCACTGTCCAAATTTTCTTCTGAACAGTCAGTCCCCAATTAAGCACCCTGTGTCAGACAGCGGCCAACGATCCCCTGTTCTGAGGGTTTTGCCTCGTGTTGTTTCTTACCACCTGAGGTTATATATTTGGTTTATTTAGTGTCTAGAGTGTAAGCTCCATGGAGCAGGACATGATCCTGTTCACCACGATATCCATATACCTAAGGCAGAACCTGGCAATATAGTAGGTGCTCAATAAGCAGTAGCTGTGGAATTGGTGTTGCCTCATAACTAAACAGGTGAGAGGTGCCACAGGACTGGCCTGAGAAGGAAACAGGATGACATGTGTGAGAGGAGGCACTGTGTAAGCTGGGGAGCACTACCAGGTGTGAGCAGCAGGGAAGGAAGCCAGATTTGATCACCTGCTGCACCAGGTGCTTTCTGCTATAAATAGGCAAATACTTCACTAATTTTCACAAGAACCTGTTAGAGATTATTATCCCCTTTTCATAGGTGCTGAGACCCTAAGTCAATATGACAGCATGTAAGCGGCCAGTCCAGGAATGAACCCAGGCCTGGCTGTCCCCAAGATTAGATGTTTCCCCCTATGTTCTCGCCTCCTGCTATGCTCTGCTGCCGCCCGTGGTGGCACTGCCAGGAGTGTCGGAGCATTTCACTTTAGCAGCCACTCACACAACCCACTATCCATGAAGCGGAACGGCATGAAACTGCTGAGTTATGCTGATCTGCTTGGAAGAATGTCTGTTCTCATTTGAACACTGGTGACTCTAATCCTCGTGGCACCCATGACCATTTCAACCCACTGTGGACAATGATAAAACAAACAGGTGGCTGGTGGCATGGAAGGGGCTATGGGCTCCCACTGTTCTCCGTGGCAGGGCCCACAGGTAACAGGATGGCATTGCACACCTCTCTCTGCCGTCCACAGCTCCTCTTCAAGAGGCTCCTTTAGGGTATGGGGAGCCGGGGGCCTCAGCAGAATGCACGTGGAGGAGAAAGACTCTAAAGGGTACAGGCTTTACGAGAGCAGGGACCCAGCCATCCAGTTGTCCACTGTATCCCCAGAGCCCAGGCCCGTGCCTGGCTCACAGCGGATGCCCCACAAATACTTGTTCACTGAGCGAGGGGAGTGATGGGCTGTGATGACAGGTGGGTTGTGGGGCTTTAAACACAGCGTAGGGTGAGGTAACCCACACATGCCACACACCCTGCCACTTCCTAACTAACCTGCAATCGGCAAGGGCGTCTGAGATCCGGGGAGGCGTGCTCCTTACCTCGAGAACTGCCTCAGCTTGGCTTCTATGCTCCTGTGCCTCATGCACATCCTGGTGAGGGCAGACCCGATCTCCCGGGTACCACCTGAAAAGCAAGAGGCAAAAGCTGACGATGGGAGACAAGTCAGAGTCACTGAAATACTCAAAAGAGAATGAAAGGATTAAAAAACAAGCCGGATTTCTCCACACTGTAAAACCTGAGCCACTGTCTTTCAAACTTCCCACAATGCACATGTGTGTGCTCATACACACAAACATTATGTATGGTGACACATTTTTATATCATCACCAAAACAGAAGGAACCTTTACTATATACAATGACCCCTATTATTTTCTATTCTGATTTTTTTTTAAATGCTGATTGTGACTCACAATTTGGTTTTAAAACCCATTAATGGGTCAGGACCCTGCCGTCTAAAAATTACTTTCCAAGGAAGATTATCAAAATAGGATCTGATATTTAGGAAAAGCAGCAGCTTTTTTCTTCCACTTCTGGCAAAATAATCCTTTTAGCATTCTTTAGAACATCTAAGAAGGCCACTCCAGCTAATTGTTTCAAGACACACACAAGTAGCTCAGAGAACAGAGAGAGGCTAAAGCAAAGTGAAATAACAGATGATTTTTTTTTAATGGGTTGGGGTAACACCCATGAAAGAGATCCACAAACTCAGCAAATGTCGAGGTAAGCTGCAATGCAGTTTGAATTTCCCCAAATTCTTGTCATGCTTTTCGCTTCAGGCACACCCTTTTCTGGGATGATTTTTGAAGTTCCCTTCTTCCCCCTCTTAGAAACAGTGCTTGAAGCAGCATCAGCTTGGGCCTGGGGGAGGGAGGAGCAAATCGTAACTACAGATGGTAACTGTGCTGAGTGCTGGGCAGCACAATTATAAATGTTGTGAAAACACTGAGGATCGTGAAACCAGGGAGGAAAAGCACAAGTAAAGCACTTCTCTTCTGCTTTCTACCAGACAAGGCCTGCAAGGGAAAGTCACAGGGATTCACGGCGGGTTCCACAAAGCCAGCAGGAAAAAAGGTTCCCTCCCTTGTTGGTACTCGTGACGTTCTCATGGGATCTAAGTTCCCCTCAGCCTTCCCTTCTAGAAATGCCAATGTGTGTGTCAGTTCCACCTGTCTTCCATTTTAGTCTGCAAAACGAACAGGTTTCCAGACCCAAACTAGTTAGTAATAATAGTGATATATACACATATTACTAGTTCTGTATTTTATTTCAGTCTCTCTCAACCTTAACACGGTTGACATACGGGGCAGATGATTCTTTGCTGGGGGGCTGTCCTGTGCATCATAGGGTGTTTACCAGAATCCCTGGCTTCTATCTGCAGCAGCAGCCCCCCAAGTTGTGACATCCAAAAATGTGTTCCCTGGGGAATCACAGCGTGTGTGCACACACGCGCGTGCACACGCGCACGCACACAAGCATGCACACACACGCTGCCCCAGTTCAGAAGCACTGCTGTAAAAGAACCTTGGCAAGAACTAAATGGCACCTGAGACTATTTAAATGGCTGGAAGTCTGAAAAACGTTGCGCTTCAGCTCCTGCACCTGCAGCCTCGCTCAGGCCTTGGCTGATCACCGACTCCAGCTCACACCAGGGAAACCAGCAGAGGGTGCTGCTCTCACATGAGCAGCTGCTGTGGGGGCTCCCTGCAGCTTCTCTTCAGCTTTTATTGCTTTATTAGCAAGGACAAGGAACACTGCATCCCCAGGGAAACAGCTCCTATTTTTCCTGGGCCTTCCTCTGATTAAAAGTTAATAACCTGGCCATGCAAGGAAATTGGCACACTCATGCACTGCGGGAAGGAGTGGTAAACTAGTACTTTTCTGGATTAAAATTTGACGGTATCTATCAAGAAAAGCTTTAAAAACACGGGACTCTTTGACCCAGCAATTCTACTCCAAGAAATTTAACTTGAGGAAACATTCAAGGATGAGAGCAAATCCTTACATATGAGGACAGTCATCGAAATGTTGTTTCCAACAGTAAAACCCAGAAACAAAACCGTATTATAGAAAGTGGGTTAAATAAACCATACAACACAGCCCACAATGGAATAGCACACAGTCGTCTAAAATGCTGCAAAGTGAAGTTTAAGGTCATGGGAAGGTGAGCTGTTTGTACAGAGTGGGGCTCAGGTTTAACTGCTTTATCACATGAATTCGTTTAATCCAGGGGTGTACAACCTGCGCCCCAGGACGGCTTTGAATGTGGCCCAACACAAATTCACAAACTTTCTTAAAACACTGAGTTTTTCTGCTACTTTATTTATTTATTTATTTATTTTTAGCTCTTCAGCTATCGTCAGTGTTAGTGTATTTTCTGTGCGGCCCAAGACAATTCTTCCAGTGTGGCTCAGGGAAGCCAAAAGTTTGGACACCCCAGTTTAATCCTTGCAACTCTCCCAGCTGTGCTGGTCTCACCCTCATTCCCATTTCATAGGCAGGCACAGCTCCTTACGTACTTTCTTCAAAGTCACGCTGCTAGTAAGCGGGATTCCGACCCAGGATGAACCTCCAGACTCCATGAATGTAACCATTCAGCACACGGCACTTGCTACAAACAGAGAGAGAGGGGAAGAGGCCAAGCCGAGAGCCTAGAACACTCCACTAATCTAACTTCCTTACACACTATGGATGGGTGTTAGGGGTTTACAGCCCAGCTCTCAAATGTTGGCTCTTGAGCCTAGAACTGTCAAACTGGCACCGGGGGTTGAGCTCCGATCCTCACTAAGCTGCTACAGAGAACTACATGGTGCAGAGTTGCTTTATTGAGGATGCATGCTTCAGTTTCCTTAAGAGAGTTCTACAATTGAAAAAGACCACCTCCAAGCTCATTACCCCATGTATTTTTCTGATCCGCTATTTCTGTCTCCTTCCCAGATAACTGTCCCAGGCGGCCACTGGTCACCATTTATCCCCCAGAAAGCCCGTGGATTCCCAGAAACACATGGCATGACACCGAGCAGTTTCTAACCGCGCGTGTGCCCACCACTGTGCCTCTGCAGCACCGGGAACTCTGGGAGAGGAGGAAACAAAGAACCACAAGGAAGTCTTCCCAACAGCAGCATCTCTGTCCAGCTGGGCACGAGGGCAGGAGACAGGCAGATGACATCCTCCATGGATCCCAGGACCCGGCCATTAGAATTACTGCTGATGTGGGCAACATGGGGCACCCTAAAAATAGCTCTCTCTGCGGATGTGCTTAACAACATCTATGCTCTTCCTGACCCTTGCTAAAACTTAAAAAAAAAAAAATCAGCAGGTTTGAAAAAGCTTCCTAGCAAACTGGCTTTAGCTACAAAGACAGAGCAGACATCTGGAAGAGCTCGAACTTGACAGTGAGAATATTTATGGAAATCAGATGGCTGGCTGAGACGCACTCAGCAGCTTGGGAGTGCTTGGGAGTGCGGGTGAGTTCTTGCCTGGTTCTGTGTGCCCCGCACCCAAGAACTAGGGCTGAGGGCACAACAGCAGGCTGGCTGCCCCTGGAGGCAGGCCCAGGAACTGGGTGTTATGTCTTTTGTTTAATCCATAAATCTCTGTGTGCACACTATAGGAGATGCAAAATAAATAAAAATAAACACAAGATTCTTATTACACTGGGAAAGGCCTAGAGAAACAATGATGTGTTAGTTTCCTATGGCTGTTGCCACCAACTCAGTGGCTGAAAGAAACACACATTGGTTATCTCACAGCTCTGGAAGCCGGAAGTCCCCAATCAGTGTCACCAGGCTAACGTCAAGGTGTCGGAGAGACTCCGTTCCTTCCAAAGGCTCGAGGGGAAAAACCTGTTTCCTTGCTTTTCCGGCCGCCTGCACTCCTTGGCTCGTGGCCCCCTCCTCCGTGCTCAGAGCCAGCAGTGCAGGAGCTTTTCTCATTCCTGACCTCTGCTTCTGTCCTCATGTCTTCTCGGACTGTGACCTTCCTTCTCCTAAGAACACTTGCGCCTGTACAGGACCCACCAGGATAACCTTCTGATCTCAAGATCCTTAACTCAATCACATCTGCAAAGTCCCCTTGCCGTGTGAGGTCATGTTTCCAGGTTCCATGGATGTGGCGCTATTTGGGGACCATGACTCCGCCTACCAAAGACGGGCAAGAACTGCTCATTTGGAGACTGCAGAGGGGGACTGCAGTTGGCTCTCCGGTGCCTGTTCACCCTCAGATGCTGAGTCTGGGCGCATGATCTAATTCCATCCCCTGGGCAGTGGCTGGTTCGCGGATGGGACAAAGATGGAGAGAAGGTTGGGGCGAGCGGGGGAGGGGGGGGCGGGGCGGGGCGGGGCATCTGCCTTAGGACAAATCCTGTCCTACGGACAGAAGAAAGTGCCTGGGTCCCCAGTGACCTTGCTGAGCTGCCAAATTCACACACCCAGAGGCTGCTCTCTGCCCTGGATCTGGGGCTCCCGTTTTGCAAGAGCATACATTTCCTTATTTTAAAGTCACTCAGATTTGGATGGTTCTGTTTTTTTGCCACTTGAAAGGAGAAGAAGGAAGAGGGCAATGACCTGTCAGGCCTCCTCCTGACCAGGCATCACCCTGTTGCTAAAGGAACTGTAAGTCATCCCTTGCTACTGAGAGATGCACAGATACTGTATGGTAAAAATCTTAATTCTTTTCAGTGGAGTATACGAGAGGACTTTTTCCCACAACAAGTGAGGGTTTTTATAATAAAGTAGTACTAAATCAGTCGACAATCCAAACTGGATGATCTGCAAAGGAGACAAATCAATGGAAAGAAAGAAGTAAAAATCCAAAGGCTAGACCATCCAAGTGTGACTGCTGGGGCTGGCAACTCTGTGTTTCGCATGTGAAGACACACTTCACAACACTGACCGAGCAAAGTATTCCAGACCAATGGCCTTAAAATAACCAAAATGTAGTGTCTCACAGTTCTGGAGGAGTCTGAAACCAAGGTGGCAGCAGGGCCATGCTGCCCTTGAGCCTGTCAGGGAAGAATCCTTCCTTGCCTCTTCCTAGCTCTGGTGAGCACGGCCACCCTGGGCTTGCAGAGGCGTCACCCTGGGCTCTGCTTCCACCTTCACGTGGCAATTTCCCTGCATGTCTGTCTTCACATGGGTGTCTCTGTGTGTCCAAATTTCTCTCTTCTTATAAAGACAACAGTCATAATGTATTAGGGCCCACCCTCATCTTAACTTGGTTATATCTGCAAAGACCTTATGTCCAAATAAGGTCGTAGCCACAGGCACTAGGGGTTAGGACTTCAACCTATCTTTCTTGGGGGACACAACGTACCCCATGATAAGTATCTATCTACCATGCAGCAAGGATTAATGTGGTTCCAAGATGATGAGAACAAGGGCCTGGCCCGTGAGTGGCTCGGTCAGGCTGGGGGGGGGGGGGGGGTTACCTGTGAAATGGAGCAGCAACCCTACAAGGCAGGTATTACTATCCCCGTTTTATAACAAATGAATCGATCACAGGAGGGTTAACACGCTTGCTGCGGGCCACAGGCTGTAAGTGGTAGAGCTAAGATCCAAGCTCTACTTTTACTGATACCGAAAGGCTCTTTTCTGCTATGACAAGCTGGAGATGTTCCCAACTGAGGACAAAGAGGCACATTAAAGTCACAAACAGAACAGAAGCTGTTTAATGCCGACTTGGGGGCAGATGGGGAGAAAGTAAGCCAAGTAGAGCCACTGATCCCTCCCCCTAAAAGTCTGACATGGTTATACCCTTCTGACTGCCACTTGCCACAGTGGCTTTGCGGAGAGAGGCAAGGCAGTGGCATCCATCAAGTGGCATTGTCCCATCTCTCCATGCTGCCTCATTTGCAGGCGGCTTGCATCTCCCGACACAGCAGGGGACTAATGGACAGGCCACTGCGGGGTCCACAGTGTGCAGGTGGCAGAGTGAGAAATGAAAAGCCATTCTTGTCAGGCCCAGCTTCTGTGGCGGGGGTGGGGATGGGGGTAGTGGCTCGAGGAAGCAAGATTTAAGAAGAGCTTGGGCCAAAGCACACGGCTGCAATCAGTCCCTGTGCCTCCTGGTGGTGCCTCTGGGGGCTAATATTGTTGGAAGGCTAATCAGGAGTCAGACAGGCCTGCTAGACAGGAGCATGCTCTCTGAAACCCCTGCAGAGGAGACATCCAAAGGGACAGGGCAGTTCACCTACGTTAGGGTGTCTCAACCTCAGCCCTGCGGTCATCGTAGACCAGATCATCCTTTGGTGTGGGGGCTGTCCTGTGCATTGTAGGATGTTTCACAGCATCCCTGCGTCTGCCATCTGGAAGCCAGTGGCACATCCCAAGTCATGATGACCAAAAATGTCTCCAGACATTGTCAAATGTCCTCTGCGTGCAAAGTTGGCCCTGTTGAGAACCACTGGCACAGGGGAGCATGTGTCCTTCTCCCATGAGAAGGGGTCACTGATTCTGGCGCTGGGCTTCAGGAGGCTATTCCTGACCCACAACTGTAATAGCAGCAGCCCTGCACACACACAGCTATGAGAAGCTATTAAGCTCACTGCCTACCCCAGCTTCATAAGCACAGAGTAATAGGCAACTCCCATTCACATAATGAAGAAAGAATTCCACTTGCCATTAAAAAAGCATTCATTTCAAAACATACCACTGGCATTCCCCACAAGGTCAACAGGCACCAACTCCCTACAGCCTTGCAGACACACTACTGCAACCAGAGGCAGCTCATGCTCAAGCCCAGAACATCAGAAGTACTCCAGCAACCAGGACCGGAGCCCGAGAGGCCCTCGTAGGGCAGGACCTCAGACCCGTGATCACAGAGCCACCGCCTGTGCAGTGAGGGAGAACTCCTTCGGGAGACCAGTAAGAGCTTCGAGGGACACAGGGCGGTGGAATAAAAGCGACCTCAGATCACTCCACAGCTCATGTCTTCTATCCAAAGTGTCTCTAAAGATCAGTGACACTGACAATAAACAGGTGCTGTGCATGCCTAACCCCGGCAGGCACTCTCATGAAATTGCTTACTTTACCCACTTGGCCCTGAACCTAACTGTCCCCTACACCTGGGCTCCTGAGCATTAAAGAGAAAAAACCAACATGATCTAGAAAAATGGTAGTTCCATGCAAACAAGTGGTTAGAATAAGAAGGAACCTGGAGTCGTTGTTTTCACGTACGAGGCAAAGTACCGAAAATTAGGTCCAGCGGTACAGCGGCAGGTTCGGAACTGACCGAGAAATCGCACAGCGGGCTGGAAGGGTTAAAAAAATCTAAGAGCGGTGGCCGTGTGTGGTTCCCAGGCACGTAACTACCAATCGTGTCAAAAGACGACAGCAGGTTGCCCGGTGACATAATGTTATCAGGAATCTTTATCCAAAAGGCATCTATTTTCTCCACACCCAATCTTACCTGCTGAGGGGCACAACCCCCTTCCCACCCTTTGACTTCTAAAGGAGTCCTGGGGGCTCCTTGGCAGCTATATCCCACCCTCTCCCTCTCCTCCCTGATGTACACTTGGGTGATACACAGACTCGGAGCCACAGTTTCTGTCACAGGCGCACTCTCACCACGGCTGATCTGGCGTCTGGGCACAAGCTCTTTGCTGTCTCCAGAATTAGCACGAGAGTCAGGAGAAGCAGGAACGCCAAAGGGTTAAGAGCCTGGCTCTGAAGTCAGACAAGGGGATTCAAAGCCCAGCCCCCCTTCTGCCAGCTGTGTGACCTCGGCAAGGGCCTAATGCATTTAGACTAAAACACACTGATGACTGTACCCCGAAAACACGGACATGTCAACTGGTGTTTTGTGATATCTTTGTTGTAGACACCACACCCAAAATACAACATCTATGACTTCCAGTTTGAGCTTCTGGTAGAACAATATGAGCATTCTTGATTTTTTTTAGAATTGTTATCCTCAATCTTTTGTAATTCCCTCAGCCATACTTAAGTTGATGGTAATATTTTTTATAGTAATATTTTTTAAATTAACTTGCCTCTAACTTCTCTTTCTAAATATTCCATTTATTTTGTAGAAATAACCAATCTTCACTTTCACACTCATACTCCAAAGATTTATGTACCTTACAATTAAATAACACCATGACAGTCCATACAACTCATAAAATGGTGCATAACAGATTTGGGAGCACATACAACTGACTCTTGGGTAAGCCTGCAACTCAGGTGGAAGAAGTGTGTAACAAGCCCACTCACTGCGAGCTTACTAAAGGCAGGGGTTGCTGTGTTGTAGAAAGAAAAGAAGGAGCACTGGTTACATCAATGGGCTGATTAAGTAGGGCTCTGATGCAGAATCAATCAGCCCAATCCTACAGGAAGGCGGCAGCTGGAGTAATGAACTCAGGCCACTGGGGCTTCTGTCCAGGTCTAGCACTGTGCAATAGCCCTCTCTTCTCTCACATCTAGTATCGCCCCTCTCCAAGGAGCTGGCTAGTGAGTCCATGAAAACAAAGTCAGCCATACAAAGGGTGCATTCTGAGCAAGTCAGAATCATTCCTTCCTCCCAAACATCTCAGAAGACCAGAGGCCGACAGGAGTGGTCCAGGGGGCTTGCCTGGGAAGCATCTGCTCATACTTAAACAGCTATGCACCAACCCAGAGGTCATGTGCTGGCCCTCAAACTGCTGCACCGAGACTGAGCCCCCATCTCCGTGCCCTGTGCCTTCGAAATAGGCAGATAGGCAGGCAGCTGCCCCTGGCTGACCAGCTTTTAAAGGCGTCCCTACCATTCTAGATCTCTCTGGTGTTTATTTTTATATCACAGAGCTCAAGACACTTGTGTCACCAGCCTCCTTCCAGCAAAGAACGGGAAGGAAAGCTATGGAATCCAGTGTCAGGTACCATCGTGGATCGCTCGGGCCACTTCTGCCATGGCCCAAGGCGACAAGATGGTAATTCTGTAGGTTCAAGCTACAAGGAAAGAGAGTCTCTCTCCTCCCTCTCAAGCCCCTGCTCTCAAGAGAGCCCAGAAGTCTTGAAACGTCAGGTGTCTTTTCACCTTGACAGCCGGCTGGAGGACAGCTCGGGCGTCGCATTGCAGAAACTGCCTCAGCATGCATCAGCTGCCGCCCTGGCCATGCCGAGCAGGGCGGGCTGGGCACGCCATCTGTCACCCTGGGGGATGCCCACAGCCGGCACGGCGAACACAGCTCTGCACACATGCCAATGTCATGCTTGATACAGAAACGGGTGCCCTACTTCTGCAATCTCACTGGTGTGTTTCAGGGTGCTTTTTACAACTTGAAGTGATGGTACATGGCTTTCAGAAGGGAGAGGAAAAGTATCTCAAGATGGTACCCAAGTATCAGTCTAAATTCTAATAAGAAAAGAGGGAGCTCAATTCTTATGCTCAGAAAAGCTCAACCATGATGCCCTAGCTAACAAATATTCAGTCCAAGGGGTCAAGTCCAAAAGGCTACTAGGTGGACCCCCTGTAGCCAGACCAACAAAATAAAAAGGTCAGTAAGCACCACTTGGGGATGCCAGGCAGAAGCACCAACTGGACATCAGCTGGAGGTGGGCACACCTACAAAGTGACCTCCAGGCTGGATTAAATGACCCCCTTCTGCCTTTCAAAGAAACGAGCTTAGGACAGCTGGGATGCTGGAGAAGAGATGAGACAGCATTCCTATACTCAACAAACACTGAAAAAAACACTGCTATGGTCTAATCAGCGTACTATGAACAGCGGAGACGGCCCCTGCCCTCACAGAACCTACATTTCAGGTCAATTGGGAAGCAGTGGTGTTTAGGGTGACCGCAGAGCTGGAATGTGCCTTAGAAAACTCATGAGGCAGCCAAACAGGGTTCCCTGCTACTCAGCGTCACAATTTCTGCCTTTAATTAGCAGAGAAGCTCCTGACGACCCCTCAGGAGTCCCGCACTCGCTGCCATTTCTCTTGCTCAGGGAGACGCATCCGTGATCTTTGTGAGGCAGCTGGTCCCCGTCAGGGGCACAGTCATTTTCATTACAGGTCAAAGAAGGCGCTCAGGAGAGTAAGAACAGCAAATTAACCTACTGTGTTTCTCTGTGGCTCCATCAGCATTTTATTTTTTATCCTTGAGCATGGAGACATGGACAAGTGGGAGAAGGTGTCACAGGATGCCCTACATTTGTTTAACTACAGGGAAGGGAGGGAAGGAGAGAGAGAAATGTCAAGTTTCTAGTATTATGAGTTACCACACAGGTCACCTACCACTCACCCCAGCCCCGAAACCCGCTCCACTCGGCGGGGACCAGCAGTCGGATAGCCATGTGAGCCCTGACAATGGCTTCAAACTACCCAAACAGGTCTGCATGTGCTATGTAATCACCTAAATGTTCTTGGAACAAAAACACAATTTAATTTCAAGGAAACTAACGGAGAAAAACATGAAAAGTATTTTAAGCAGTGCTAGGATCTGTTCCTTTGTCCTCACGAGGTTCCTTAGCATAAAGGTGGGGAAAAAGGTAAAAGAATTTTAAAAATAAACCCCTGACGCCCCCCACAAAGGAAGCACAACTTCTCTTTTGCTACAATGGGAAGCCCAACGGGCTGCTTCAGTCTGCAGGAAGGGAAAACGCACGGTGCTTCCTGTTCAAAACAGCGCCGTTATCAGCTGCTGGATGTGGCTCAGAGGCGACGGCTGAGCCAGCTGGTGTTTGTGGGGACAGCTAATACTGTGTGCTCAGCAAACGCCGAGAGGGTCGGCGCCACGATTTGGGAAGACACCCCTGTGCCCACACGTGGGGTGCAAGGTACTGCAAACTGCTATCAGCTGACAATCTGTCAGCCAATCTCACGCTTGCCAGCCTCTCCCACTTTGCAACTTTTCGAAACAGCAGAGGAAACCAAAAAAATGTGAAAAACCCACACAGTCCTATCACCATCTGGCGACTTCAGACCAGCAAGCACGAGAGACTCTGGCACGCACGGTCCTGGCAGTCGCAAAGACCAACATTCCTCTTTTTTTGTTGCTGTTGTAAGAGCAAAGCGAGGAGGGTAAGATGGAAACACAAAAGCTCTGGGGAAACCGCGGCAGGAGACAGCGCAGGGTGACAGGATTCCTCCCCGCCTTCGAATGGCCTAGCTGAACGGCACTGTGGGGTGGGGCGGGGGTGGGGTCACCTGGGAAACGCTGCTGCTGTGCCCGAGAATGCCCCCTGCCGGGTCTGCTTCTGCGACACGGGTGTGCAAAGACCCTGCCGCCGGAGCCAGACCTGGGCGACTGGAGGACGCCAACCGTGCCAGCAAAGCAGATGTGGGCCGATGTGCAAAACCACACGTTTTCTGAGCTCAGGAAATTGGACTGTCGGGCAGATAAGATGCTCGCAGCTGCTGATCTGGGCATGATCTCCCAGGCAGCCTTCAGGGAAGGCCAGATTAATCAGAAGGTGGCCTGATGAATATGGAAGCAGAAGAGAACAGTTTGTCTTTTAGGGATCAGAGTAAGAGCCAGATGCATCCATCTCCCCTAAAGGGATGCGGCCCCAGAGAGCGAGCCCTCTGGCTCTGCTTCCGCTGGTGCCCAGACCTCCTTGTAGCAAACAGTTTCCCCTTAAAATCTGTAGTATCTAGAATGTTACCCTCATGCATTGCTGGCCTAAGACCTACTCCATTCCTTCAAGGGGCTTCTGTATGTCCCTAAAATATACCAGAATGTGTTGATTTTATCATCTGTCAGGAAGCAATCTTGCTGCTTTCCAAATTATTAAGAATAGCTATCATTTGCTGAGTGTTTGCAATCCAACAGGCACGAGCACATTGTAGTCAAATTTTAAAAATCTGATTATACTCCTCGCATAGGCATCATTATAGTTTACATTATTATTATATTCACTTTACAGATGAGGACAAGATGGTTCAGAGAAGTTAAGTAACTTGCTCAAGGTCACGCAGTAGAATCCAGGATTTGCACCCAGGGCTAAGTCTACAGTTGAAACTTGTAACCATTTCTGAAGACATCTCACTGTTGCCAATTATGTACCTAAATACTTGGTGAGTGAGGAATTAGGTTTTTGTTTCCTCCACCCCTAACCTATAACTGAAGGAAAATAAGAACCTTTCTACCCACCTGTTTATCAGCCAGACTGAAACGACACGGTCACCACTTCCTGGCCTTGACTGTGGATGGGCTGGCCAGTCTGCGGCAAGGCCCTGGGATCAGGGTGGAGAGGTACTATCCCAGCACGCCTCACCTGCTGCCAGCTGCCTTTGACACCGTGTGCTGTTTATTCATGCAGAGGACCCTTCCCTACTTGTTAGGATAATCTTTCCCCAAATCAGCCTTTCAGCTACTGACCCCTCCCAGGAGGGGCCACTGCAGTACAGTTTCCCAGGGATGGTCATCCCTGTACAGCCCAATTCAGGATCTCTTTGTTTTCAGAAGCACTGACAACTCATAAAACAGCACGTAATGAGATGCACGCACGTCTCTGAACGTGGTAGGTCCTCACCGAACCGGTGGGTACTGGCAGATACACCGAACTTCAAGTTCTAGGCTTGTAACGGTCACGCTTCTCAATCTGTCAGTACCGCTCCCCACTCCCCACTCTTTGCTCTATCCCGAATGCACACCCCGCCCACCACTGTCACAAGGAACTAATCAACAGAAGCTAAGACTTAAGATCCCAAAGAAGAAAGGCCACAATCAGGCCAAGACTCCATCGGTGCCACGTGGGATTGCAGTCAAAAGAGTTTCATTTTGTACCCAATTTCCAAGCCAAATTCAGCGAAGATGCTGTCCACGGACTTACCCACGATCTCACTCTTCTTTGCTTCCCCTTAATTTCGGTCTCAAGTCCTACCTTTGCCAAACTGTTTCTGAATGAATGTTTGGGTGGTGTCTGACCTAAAAGTCATTGAAACTCTAACCCTGGACGAGCAAACAGGAGGCTTGCTCTCACAACCCAACAGAGAAAGCAGGCATATGAGTACGGCTCAGGGAGGCAAGGGAGCAGCACCATGACACAACCAAACTGTTTTTAGGACCCACGAGCCAGCCCGTCCTGCCCTCTCTCCACCATGTGTTTAAACTGGTTTTCGTTACCAGTTCCCCAGTTGAGTCTTAAGGTCAAGCAGTAGTGCTATGAATCCCAAAACCTTTTAGTATTTCTGAAAGTCTCTTTACTGTGCAGGCCAACTCAACCACCCATAGTCCTTTGCTTTGGGCTAGAATTGCATGAAATTTGGTAAAAACAATCCCAGATTAACAGTTATTATATTTTTCTAAAGAAAAAGTGGAAGGATGGACTTCGATGTCACTTAAAAATATAATTTGTTCAAGAAATAAGATCTTAAAAAGCTTGAGATGGGCCTATAGGGGTTGGAAAAATACAAGCAGTGCTCAGGGCACAGAAGCTGCTGCTACAAGAAGATAAAACGTGCTTCCCCCAAACATTTCCCCAGTCCTACCCAATTTCCACTGAAATGGGACATGATTCTGGCATCCCAGCGACCCTTCGAGGTTAAACTAAATTGGCCTGTGTCAGATGCCCCGGAGAGCCATCACAAAAAAGGATGTGACCTTTTTACGTGATGATCAGAGTAACTCTGCTTTCTCCCACAGCCTTCTCTTCCCTGTACCTGCTTTTGTAACCGTGTTCTAAAAGATTAGAAATACTTTTTCCTACAGAACGTAACCACCCATGGGTGGTTTAAATCTAACTGTAGCTCAGTCACCAAACCCAGCAGGAAGATTCCTGAAGGCAGTGGGACTGGGGAGGTAATAGGATGTGAAGAACACAGCCCTGTGTCCTAAGAGGCCAGGCCAACATGGCGGCTTTCCCTGCTCAGAGTCCTCCTTCCAGCCCTTCCAATTACAGATGGGATCATGGAAAAAGTGGGGGAAGGAGAGATTAAGGGGGCCAGACGGTCCCAAGCTCACCTCCCCTTCCCCTTGCACACATGAGCATCTGCCGCATTGTGACACTGCCTCCTGGGCCTGGGTCCTTCATTAAACCAACGGTGACAATGTCTGTGCCATCCCTGAACTCCCAGTGTCTGGCAAGATGCCTGACCCAGAATAAAGGCTCACCAGATATCTGCAGATAAAGGAAATCAAAAAGGAAAAAAGAATCAAACAATCTCCTGTTGTTTTAGCAGCTGAGCTCCCGAGGGAGGCGAGGAGAGGTTTTTGTCAGTATTACACTCACCTGTGGATCCACTCCACCCCGTGGGGTGCAAATAAAAGCAAGCAGAGTTCTGCACACTAAAGGTGGAAGCTCTGGGAGGCCTGCCTGGTTTGAGGTTCAAGACCATCTAGGGAAAGAACGCATCTAAATGCCAATCTAAGGAAGAATATTTAGATGTGCTTGGTGGTTCTGCCAGCCTTTCAAATAAAATTTCATATTTGAGTACCTACTATGTGCAGGACATTATGTAACAATAGGATAGCGATTCTTGTTCCAAGTAAAAACAGCTGCACGAGAAAAAAAAGAAGCCAAAGAATAGTTTTTTGTTTTTTTTAAGATATGGGGCTCACATGGACCTCAAAAGTCCCCATAAGGATGGAACAGGGCCCATTAAAATGTTCGCAATATTCCGAACATATTTTTTTAGAAGCTAATTACTAACAATCTCAGGAAGCGTCAGATCCCCTTATATGCTATTAGAAAAGCCTTTGCAGGCACAGCTCTGTTGCCATGACAACAATCTTCTGGGTGAGTTATAAAGAAGGACAAGGGACCTACCAAATGGTATTCTCCACAGTAAGCCCTGAGATTTCTTAAAGCCACTTGAGAATCTACGTGTTACAGAATCCAGGAACTGAACGAGACCTCGGGGGTGACCTCGTTTGGGCATGTTCACGGAATCTGTTCTTTCTCATCCCTGCCACATGGTCACCCTGCCTCTGCTGACACGTCTCCAGGGCCAGAGAATCACAGGGCACCTCCTTCCATAACCCTGGGCGTGAAGTGAGCACAGGGTTTGGGGGGCTGGGAGTTCTTATTTGAAGGACTGTTCCTTTTCCAAGCAGAAGGTAAAGCAGTCTGGCCTCTTTGACCACACCTGTCACGAACTCAACGAGGCTGAACCAAACAAAAGCAGCCACAGGAGGCAGATTTTCCCAGGTCTTCAGCGTAGGGCCAGTTTCCATTAATGGCTGGTAGCCATCAAATCCCACCTGGAAATTCATGACTGTCACCATTTCATGGCTACCCTAAACAGAAACAGCAGCAAGATCCCGGCAGTATTCAGTCAACCACTCGGGAGGCTGCATAGGGCAAAAACATGACCAACCTCATGCCTTGTGTCCCCACGCTATAAACAAGCACATGTGTGCAGACACAAACACACAGACCCCCGAGAGAGACCCACTAGGAAATGTCTCTTTAGTCATTCTGCAGAGCATCCCCCAAAATGCTTCTCCCAGGGTTCCGGGCATCAGATGACTTTGAGATGAATGCCTGTGGATTCTAGGTAGCTTCAGGAGAACCTATCGGCGTAGAGGAGGATTAAGAGATGGGCACAGGGGTGAGCTGGGGGCACTGCTGCGTAATTTGTGTCATCAAAGTGGGTACGAGCCTTGCTGAAGGGGAACCTCACATCTCAACCCACATGTGCTGCTGTGGGGAGTGGTACAGCCTGCAGAGAAGTTTCCCAGCCCCAGCCCACCTGATCAGATGATCTCCAACTGACTCCTGGCACCAGCCCATCACGGTGAGGTCCCAAGACAACAGGTACCCAGGATGCTCTCCTGGGAGCTGACTTCCTCCCTGTCCAGGACAGAACAGCCCAGAACTCTTGGCTCTCTTCAATCCATGTCCCTCAGCTCGCCACTTCCCAGATGGCCTCTGGACACAGCTGCATCTTTCCATAGTCGCTCTGGGCCGACACAGCACTACCTGGGACCACCATCCTGGAGCAAGCTTAACTGATCGTTCCATACAGGAAAGAGTCAGAAAAATGTAAAGGAAATCATCTGTTCTTAACACTCCAGTTTACTTAGAGCCGGAATCTCCACCCTCCCAAAGCAGGATTTGAAAACGATGTGTGTGACCTACAGTGCTGTCACTGGTATCAGATACCCAAGCAGGATTAATTTTCACAGAAACAGATCTGCTCTGTAGATGAGCAGGCGTCTCCCCCAGAACAGGGCAAGGCAGCACCCCTGGGATTTCCACCCACGCTCCCCAACAGGAACCCAGCACTCGCATGGGGAGGAACCCAGCAAACCGCCTGAATGGCACTTAATAAACTTACCAGCAGGAAATAGCTCCTGCAAGAATTAGTGTCGATTTGGTGGGCATCCTGCAGAGGTGACATTACACCACTCCAAACAGCAGTGACAACTGCAGGCAGACGGAAGCTCACACAGAAGCTCCTGACCAGAAGGCAGAGGACAAAGGGCGGAAGGACAGGCAGGAGTAGGCACATCCCACTACCGGAAAAGCAGCCCTCTGCCCCGCTGTGGGGCTGTTAGCTGCGTTTCCAGACGACCGCACATGGCCGCGGGGAATGGCACAGGCAGGCGGCCACCAGGTGAGGAGGACTCGGTATCCAGGAAAAATAAGAAGACAATCTCACAGCGCTTCAGATACGGGTTTATTTTAGGAGACAATTACCCAGTTATTACAAAGCTGAAACTGACTGTTCAGGTAGAAATCTTGGTATGTGAAATCCTCTGGTCCCAAGCAAGAAAACAGGGAAAGCAATGATATTTAAATGACTTCAAGTTCAAAGAGTGTGCATTTCTCTCTCTCTCTCTCTCTCTCTCTCTCTCTCTCTCTCTCTCTCTCTCTCACACACACACACACACACACACAGAGAGAGAGACAGAGAGACAGAGAGACAGAGAGAGAGACTTACAGACCAATAGACAAATATGAGTTAGGGACAGACTGCCCAGTAATACTAGGCCACAAGATTACCCTAAATTATATTCAGCCCACCAAAAAGCATTTAAAAGCAGATTAATAAACTTCATAAAATATAAACCCAATTTTCTTTATTTTTTAAGTTCAGAAGGCTGAGAGCCATCAAGTAGAGGAAGTAAACCCATGACAACCACCAACCAGGCATGAAAGCCCCACCCGACAAGCAGACAAATCCCATACACAGGCTATTCCTTCCGTTTCATTGCTCAGAAGGCAGGGCTGTGTGCTAGTACAGGAAGGGAGCCCTAGGGGCCATTTCCCCGGCCCAGAAGGCCAGCCTGATCCCCAAACACCGGAATGGACTGTCACAGGCCCCATTGGTTATGCATCTACACCCAGACCCCTGCTACTCCACCTCTCAGTCAGCTCAGGGTGACCCAGCTGAGCAGCAGTGCTCCACAGAGATTCAGACTGGGTTCTGGTTGGACATCCTTAGTCACTGTTCCAGCTCTGCCACCAATCAATGGCACAGCCTTGGTTGTGGCAGCACCCACGGTGAACCCTAGTTTCTGCATCCAACAGTACCTCCTCCACAGAGCTACCGAGGATTGCGTGAGATAATCCAAATGGGATGCTGAGCACCAGGCCCTGGGCAGGCAGAGTCAGTATCAATAGATACTTGCTATTATCATGCTCTAAACATTCAAATCCATGTCTGGCTGATTCCAGACCTCTTCACTGCCTTTGTGTGCAGAGCCTCACACAAGACTCAACTAAATCTCGTTTAGGGTTTACATCCTACCTCACTCACAAATGCATTTGTTTTTGATTAATACCTCAATTGCAGCAAAAAGGCTGTAATGATCAATTACGAAGAAGGGGTCATTGCCTTCTAATTCTGCCAGAGAAAGTCCCTTCAAGTGGCTTGGGGCTGCTATGTACAACTGCACAAGTTGTGCACTGCACAACTCCAGGGAACACCATTCCCCTAGGCAGAAGCGTGGGCATCCTACGCCGATTCCTACCCCAGTCAAATCCAGAACGAGATTTCAGTAGACTCTGAGTCACAGCACTGCTGGTTCTGCTGCCCCCACCCGCTGCTTTCCTTTGGTTTTGTCTGTTGGCAAACTTTTAAATAGAATAATTCACTCTCGGCAAAGGAAGTGCTCCCACCGCAGACAGCTTGAGTGAAGCAGAGGACGGTAACTGTTACTGACGCCTTGTTTAAATGCAGGCCGGGTGCTAGCACCAATGGCCCACCACACTGATTTCAAAAATCGTGCCCTGAATTCTCAGGTGGTTTTACTCATCCGAGAATGGGGTTGTGACCCCATTTTATTCTCCTTTCTGCATGGACAGGTAGATTCTTTTCCCTGAGCTGGAGAGGACCCCTCTCCTTGGTCCTCATTCCAGGGATGGAAAATCATCCCTGTTGTCCAGACCAATGGCAGAGTCACCAGTAGACTTCAACTTACCAAAGAAGTACACATTCCAGAAAATACTTCAGCTGTTTTGGAAATGGCCATGGTTTTTGCCCCCAAAGAAACAATGTTATAAAGGGTAGTGAAGTTCTCAGGCTAGCTCACAAATTTTACCCATTATATCTCTGAACCAAGTGCTACTGAACCTGACCATGTCCTACCACCGTGTTTCTATAGGAAAAGAGCACTCAATTCCAACGGGGAACATGAATTTTAGAGGCAAAAAGAAAGGGCAGAAGGAGAAAAGGAAGAGCCTCCTGTATCTGAAAGGACAACGTTCTTCACATATTTAATAAATATTCCACACCACCCGTACACAGATGCCAGGATTAGTAAATAAAACAGTCCTTGCTCTAAAAAAACCTCACAGGTCCGTGGTATAAAATGACAGCTTAAATATGAATGGATGACACAATGTGGTATGGTTCCAGATCTAGGAAGGTCCAGAAGAGCTTGTCTACACAGAGAAGCAATGGACAAATGGATAAACAAAATGTGGTGTACATATACACAGTGGAATATAACTCAGCATTAAAAATGAAGTAAATCCTGTCACACGTTACAAGACAGATGAACCCTGAAGATATTATGTCAAGTGAAATAAGGCAAAGACAAAAAGACAAATACTGCATGATTCCACTTAGATGAGGCACCTGACACAGTCAAGCTCCGAGAGAAGGAAGTGGTGGTTATCAGGGGCTGGCAGATGGAGGAAACGGGGAGCTGTGTGACGGGTACAGTGTCAGTTTTGTAAGAAGAATATGTCCTGGAGGGCTGCCGCACAGCACTGTAAATATACTTAACACTATGAACTGATGCTTAAAAACGGTCACGATTGTCATACATGAGTTGAAAAGTAGGGAGTGAGTGACAGAGGTCCCAGATGGAATGGCCAGTCCCCGACCGTGGGTTTTCCGTTTTTCAGAAAGCGTCACAGCCATTCAAGTTCAGTGTAAGGTCTGACATCAGGGACCATTTCCCGCGGAATGGGCAGACGGTGGCTTTGGCAGGTGGAAGGTGAGAGAGGAAAATGCTCCTTCAGGAGCATGGGCGCTCGTGCCTGCCTCCCACACGCGAAACCTGCTCGCCCGGGGTTGTTTCTGATACACACACGCCACATGTCTCCTGCGGGCTGCGTTAGTCACTGGTCTTGCCTCTTGCCTGTGTTCCTAAAGAGAAGCCCTGTCTTCCGTCAGTCCCTCTGAAGGACAGAGTGGGTTCAACAGCACAAGCACCAGAGTCAGACCTGGGTTCAAATCCCAGCTCCTCCAGGCCCGACCTATGTCAGATTCCTCACCTTCCAAATTCCTGTAAAATCGGAGATAACTGTATCAGGTTGTTGACAGGATGCAGTGAGATAGTGTCATGAAACACTGGGCTGAGCACACAGTAACATGTGGCTGTTACCTATAGATTCCCTAATATTGTGTCCTGTGCAACTAATACATATTTTCTAACAGTAATGTTCATTCAAAATTATTTAGTGGAATGGCAGCTGTGTCTTCTGGGCCAAAGGGAAGCCCTGGAAAATCCTTCAACAAACACAATAGCTGTGCTTGGTTCATACAGATCACAAAACTCCTTAAAGGCAGAGGAAGTGGCCCACGGGACTTTAGGAAAAATGAGCAATAGCATTTGGACAAGTTAAAGGGCACTGAACTCCCCTAGTCACACCAAGCAATACAAATAAATACTCAAAGGATCTTGCAATGGAATATTACCAAACCTTAAGGAGGAAGGAAATTCTGACACGTGCTATAGCACTGAGACATCCTAAGGACACTCTAAGTGAAATAAGTCAGGCACAAAAAGACAAATACTCTATGACTCCACTTAACAGGAGACAGTACAATTCATGGAAACAGACTGTGGCACGGTGGTAGCCAGGGGCTGGGGGAAGAGGCAAATGGGGAGCTTTTGCCTAATGTTTTGTAAGTTTCAGTTTTGTAAAGTGAGAATGTTCTGGAGATAAGTATATCTATATTCTTGAATACCCTAACACTACTGAGCTGTACACCTAAAAATAGTCAAGATGGTAAACTTTATATCATATGTATTTTACAATTAAAAATCAAAATTAAAACAACAACAAAACAAAAAACAAAAAAAAGCTCAGCGGATCTCAGCTTCTCCTGATCAGCCCTGGATACCGGCAGCCCAGGCCCTAGGGCCTTTGACCTTCGAAGCAATTTTGTGCATCCAAATGCAGAGCCCGGATAAACCAGATCAAGTACGAAGACACGCACCACGAACAGGCAAAGGAACACGCAAAGGCTCCGCCATGACTGCTTCGAAAGGCCCTACGCCATCCCAGGCTTGACTACACATCAGGTAGGATTCCACCATAGGGAACTGCAAAGTGGACCTCTGCTCGTTCACACTGGGGTGGACTGGGAAACTGGTGGAGGCGAGAACCCCGGTCAATCACCTTTTCCAGTGTTGATGTCGCTGCTGCTGCAGGTATTTTTGTTTTGGGCAGTAAAAGCACCCCAGTGGTATTGCTCTGTCACGTGAGTGTGGCCCCCTAAGAGGCCTCAGTATGTTCTGACATCCTGCCTGCAGCTCAATGACATGATTCAACCCCCATATGCCAGGCTGGGCACAAGGGCGCCAACAAATGAGATCAGCCCTGCTCTCGTGAAGTAGCTGGCTACAAAAGCAAAGGGGCACCCTGCATGTCACAGGTATTAGGGCAGAATGGGGGAACAGGAAAGGAGGAAGGAGAAAGAACAAATCCTGGAGCCCCCACCCCCAAATCCTCTACAGCAGTGTCCAATCTTTTGGCTTCCCTGGGCCACATTGGAAGAACTGTCTTGGGTCACACATAAATACACTCACACTGACGATAGCTGAAGAGCTAAAAAAAAAAATAAAGATCACAAAAAAAATCCCATGATGTTTAAGAATTTGTGTTGGGCCGTGTCTGCCCTCTGGCCTGCAACGAATCTGAATGTTTTTTCCATTAGGATCATGTAAGCAGGAAACCTAGGCTGCAAATGCTCTCGGCTCGGAGAGCGCGGGCACACGGAGCGGGTCGGACCCGAATGCTCTCGGCTCGGAGAGCGCGGGCACACGGAGCAGGTTGGACCCGAATGCTCTGGGCTCAGAGAGCGCGGGCAGCCCGTCTCCCTCTGCACACAGAGCGGGTCAGACCTGGAGTGGGTGCCTAAGGCTCTTTCCAGTATTCGGTTCCACAACACTGGTGGCAAGATGACTTTCAGGCTGGCTGGGTGGGCATTTCTTCTTTGCCATCCAGTGAGGGCTTCCTCCCTGCTGTCTGCAGTGGTGATGTGGGTACCAGGAAGCCTGAGTCACCAGGAAAGCAGCAGCTACCTCTACAAGGCCAGGGCTCCAGGCCTTTCTTCCATTTCCAGAACAAGTACCTACCAAAGGGCCAGAGGCGTGGTCCCAAAGAGTCCTCATTTGGGTCAGGAGCAGACATTTAGGTCCACAGGCCATTAAAGCCTTAATTTCCCAGGCTGATCAATTATAAAAGACCTGAAATTCAGTTCCTCCATTCCTTATGAATATGTGAACCAGGGCGGCTGGGAGGGTCCTTGACAAATCACTTGGAACTTCAGAAGAGACCTCACCTAAACCAGAGATTTGTGAAAGAATTTTTTAAGCAGCAAAACTGTATTATGAGAGGTTTCACAGAGGGGCAGAGGCCCAGCTCTGGCCAGAGGCTCTGCATATACTGTTCTCCACCCCAAGCCCCTGGGCGCCACCCACAGCTTACCCATCAGACCATGCCACTCCAAATCAGAGTGCACCCTAATTTTAGGGACCTCAGAGATCCAAAAGTCAAGCTGGCAGAATTCCCCACCCACCACATTTCACACTCGCCTAGGGGCCGCAATCTTGTACCAGGTACTGTATATACTTTATTTCTAATAATCATGACAGTCCTACATGGCAGGTATTAATATTTTCATCATACATGAGGAAAACAAGGCAGGCTGTAGTCTCTCCAAGAACTGGCCTGACGCCTTAGTGCCCATCGCACCCAACACTTCCTAGAAGAGGGATTCTCACAGATGGGCTATCCATGTTTACTCAGTCTTGTGGAAGGAATTATGCAAAAGTACTCCTCCCAGACTACTACCTAAACATTTCTAACAACAATATTTTCAAGCTGCCTGTGAACAGAGAGGGTGAGTAACCTACCATAGGCCACACAGCTAACATGCAAGGGAGCTGGGCTTTAGATTGGGCTGCATGCCTCCAATGCCCATGCACCTTCCACCAGACCTCACTGTTTCTCTCAGCTAAATCCTCAGGCTGTTGCCCAGGCCTCAGGGGAAGCTGAGGAGAACCAATCACCACCCCTACATGTACCAATTTTTCACAAGCAAATGGACAAGTGACCACAGCACAGTCCTCTGGCTCTTCATTCATGCAAAGAGTAAGCACCCGTTGCATCACTCCACATTATCACAAGATACATCTCCAAATGTGATGTCAACAGGACAGAGACTGGGTGCCAATTTTCCCATCTTTGATCCACCGACAAACCTAGTGCTTGGGCAGCTGGGGAGGAGACTTCACGACCCCGCTACTAAAACCACATTTACTTTTTGCGCGCTGTGACCAGGTTGAAAGATGGCAAAGAGGAGCAGGAGCCTGAGGCCACTGCTTTCCAATGGGACACCAGGTATGGGGTCTCCCACACAGGCCTTCCCCAAATTGGCTCTGCGACGGCCCTGGTACCCAGCAGCTCTCCACCACGCAGGTGCCTGCTCGCCTGCAGCTCCACAACCACGGGGCAAGGAGAAGGGCCTTTCCCAGACACAGGGAAAAGAAGAAAACAAGTATGGAAAGCATCAACTTACGAGCACGCTGGAATATGGTCCTAAGGAACAAAGTAAAGGGGACAGATGCAACACAGTTGCAGAGGGAACAGTGACTTCCGCATGCCCGCAAAATCCTCTGAAGGTAACAGATTTGTGACATTTGGGGGTATGAGGGCTGGGAAGCGTATGGACCAAGTGCTTTGCTCCAAATGATTTGGACAGATGTTTGCTAAGTTTGTTTATCTCAAATCTTCCTGTACATGGTTAACGGGAGGTAATTCGTTTTCACAGAAGGAAGATTTTACCTAAATTTTGTACAGTTGACATCTATGAAAGTTAACAGACAAAAAGGCAGAGCCGTGAATGTTCTTTTAAACTGGCACCTCAGAGTCTTTGCGGAAAACAAAACCAACACAGACTGCCAACACATGTGCTCCAGATGACAGCCGTCCTGGCGGCCCCTAGTGCTCCGTGCTCCCTCCCACTGGCTCCTGCCTCCTGCACACGCTGTTCTGTCCTTCCTGTTGGCTTCCCTGTACCCCAGGACCCTGCTGGTGTGTCCCTCAGGCTGAGCCTCCAAGGGGCCTCCTCTCCGCTGAGCCAGACCTCCGAGCCCCTCCACCTCACCATCGTGTCTGGAATGTCACACTGCCCTGCCGCCGTTCCCTTTCTGTTTATCTCCCCCACCCAGGCCAAGGTTCTGGCAAGTGGGGCTTCTGCCCGTCACTCAGTGTCTGCCATGGGGAGCACTCAAAAATACTTGCTGAGTGACGGAAAATGGGAAGGAAGGACTCACTGGGAAATGGAGGAGGGGTTGCCATGAAAGCCAATGGGGCTATCAATGAATTCGCACAAAACACTTAATTTGTCTTTTCAGACTCATGAAAGGAAGGTTCTGGAAATCTCTAGCTGGCTACATATATAAGGATCAGAGAATGTGGCCTCATGGAACTGGAAGGGATCCTCAGTCATGTGGCCCGACACCCGCATAATGCAGGAAACATGTGTCTGCCCTGGCCCGAGTCGGGCCCAGCGCGGGCGCTCCGGCACACGCCTCGCCCCGGAGGCCGGGAGCCGCACGCCTGTAGTACACGAACCCACTTTCCCCCGCACAGGCAAAGACGCGCGGGAGTTGGGGCTTCGTACCCAAGGTGGGCACCTTCGTGCTTGGGGGAGTGGAAGGCAGCCGGCCTTGGAAAGGCACAGCCTCCGCCCCTCGCTGCCCCACCAGGCACCGGTGCAGGGCAGTGGCCTGTCTCCGTAACGCCCAAGGGTGCCCCGACAGGTCCTGGCACTCAGAGGTCGCTCAGAACATTCCACAGTTGTTACTTTACCAACAGAAACCCAGTGTCAGCCACATGTCTTCACTCCCCTCTTTCCCCTGCTCCCCAAATTCCCATTCTTATTAATAAGCGAAACAGGAAAAAATGCTTTTTAGGAGTCACCTAGAAAGCCAGTTAAGCCAACCCATTTCATGACTAGAGCAACAAAGCTGGGGTCTGCCCACTGTGCGAGGGCAGTGGTTACAGTGGCAAGAATGGGCACCTTGTGCTTCCAGCAGTAACACAGTGAAGAGAATTTTCAAACACCGTTTCTACTTCTCGCATGAAAAATTCAATGAACAGGCAGCGCACGGGAATCTCAAGCCTCGCCTGGCTGGGAGAGCACACACGAAATACTGTCTGGAAGCCCCGGGCAGGGAACATCGGGTTTCCCCCACGGAGCACTGCTGTCCAGTTGAAAACCGCCCTCGCCCACATCCCAGCCCCTCCTGGCATCTGTCCGGAGCATCAAGACAGAAGAACAGAAAGAACAGTACGGCCGTCCTAACCACCTCGACCCCATGAAGGAGACTGCTAAAGAACCACCTTCCTTCCAACGTGCTCCTTTCGTCCCACTCCACGCCCAAACCCACAGGAAAGCAAACAGTGATGCCACCACAGTCACCGTGACTCCAGCCCTTAAATGTTTAACCAGGGATCTGGTTTTTAAGGGCCAGATAAAAAGGCAGGTGATTAGTTTTCAACATGAGTCACAATATCCCCACAGTGAAATAAGTCAATGAAATATTTAATGGCCTGAGGTTTTGTTTGAGGCCCCGCTGATGCCTGGGCCTTGTCAGCGCAGGCCGCGGTCTCAGGAGTGAAGCCCACAGAGGAGCTCCGCGGAGGGTGGGCGGCCCCAGATCCAGAGCTGGAAAACCAGGGGCAGGAAAAGAGGCGGGGTGGGGTGTCTGCCATCACGGCCCTGTGGCACTGGCCTTCTGATCACACAGAAGCAGAGGCTGTGACCTCTCACAGACTACTCCCTGTCATTCCTCCCGAGAAAAGCTTATTAACCAGAGTCACAAAGATCCTCTAGTGGGTTCCTGGCACAGAGGTGTGGGCTTTAGGTTTGGGCTGGGTTTTACTTCTCTTGGGCAATGTGCTACCAGGAGCCAGCTTTACTCTCTCAGTTACCCTGACTAGTGTCACATGAAAATACGGGGAGGGGGCCTGAAGCAAGGCCAGAGTACAGACAGCACCACCCCTGTATAAGAGTAAGAGCAATGCAACCTACGTGCTATTATCAGTTCTTCCAGAAGCTGAAGTCCGAGGGATTAGAGGAAGCATTCACGATAGCTAATCAGAGAACAGTTCCATTTGAAGCATTTCGACAATAAAAGATTCCCCATACGCGACTGAGCTGTTTCAGGGTATACTTACCTTATTGAGAATATTTAATTGCAACTTCATTTGTTGTCACCTGACCCCACACAGATGTGCATTCTTCTTACAAAGACCACAGGGGACTAAACTATGTGCATTTATGTTGATACCAGGTCGGACAATTAAGTTCTCAAACTCATCCTAGAAAAAGTGCTACCTACCTCATTGCTGAATATCACTACGGTCACCTTCGAAGTCCTCCCCTTGGGAAGCTGTGCACCGACGCCGGTGCCTAGTCCACCCTTCAGAGCAGTTTGGCACTCTTTTTCTGGAATGGTCATCACGGCTGTTTTTGGAGCCCCAAATCTGACAATTAAGTTCATGAACTTGCCACCGTGCGTTTATGAGTTTTTATGACACCTTCCTAAGATATGAGGTATGTAGCACCTTCTAGGACGAGTTTGCGAATTAATTGTCCAACTGCATATGTATACTTTAAATTGGTCATGTTTCCCCAGATATATTCCATTAAGGTACTCATCAGTCGTTGCTATCGTTGGTAGCAATATTGAAAGGCTAAAATTACTGGAAAATGTTAGGCTCAATTTTGTGGACACCTTTTATTTTTAACCAAACATGAATGAATCTGGCACCTGAAATAGTTTTGGTGCCCTGATCCTTTCCCAAAACAACTCATCTGCACAGTAAACTTTTGCTGAACTAACAAATTGGCCCCAAAAGAGTGAAATTTGTAAAATGAACCACCCAGTGTAAGCATTTGGCTTAAAAACAAAATAAAAACAAAGAGCACCTAAGATCGAAAGCACCTTCTAACGTAAGTTGCCACGTTACCCTTCCCCAGAAGGTGGGCAAGTTGCTTCCTCTCCCTGTTAGTCATCAGAGGTCTCAACCATGATTTCCTCTGGGTGAAATGGTAAAACTAAGTTAAAACAAAGGGGGAGAGATTTACCTGCAACCCCCACTGAAAAGTGCTACTCAGTTCTCATGCACATCTCAAGAAGGCCTGTCACTGTGCAAAGACATACACAGAACAGAAGAAGGCAAGTCAGGCCCTGCTCTCAAGGACGGGGTCACAGACTGGACGAACCATGTGCACACTCTTCGATACGAGCTGCAACCGGGCTCCAGACCGGACTGCATGCAGGTGATGATGGAGGAAGCACCATCTTTTTGAGCAGGGTGGGCCCATTACTGGAAGGTTCTCTGCCCAGCGTGTGAAAGGAGAAATGGTGACAGGCAAGGACCAAAGTTCAGAGGGGAGGTGACCCAAAGCCGTCTAGACTCAGGTAGTGATGGGATACAGCCAAAGGAAAGGAAGGGCTGGGAATAGCCAAGCTGCTGGGGACAGGATCTGTTCAGCTCCATAGCTTAAGTGACAGATGAGGCAGGAGGAAGAATCTGGTTAGTCTGACATCTGAGGTCCAGGTGACCTCCACCAGGAGCTCCATGAATGCATGTGGAAACCAAGAGGAAGCAGTTCGGTTTGGCTGAGTCTCAGGTGCCACCGGGAGAGCCAAATATCCCTGTACTGTGCCAGGGACGCCGCTGGGGCTGAAACAAATGTCTGTTCAGATGGATGGAGACCGACTGGCAGACGGCTGGAGAAGGAGGCTGGATGCTGACCCACGGAGGTGGATATGCCCAGAGCAGGGAGGTGTGGGCACGGGAACGAATGAGGCCTACACACTAGGCTCCTTCTTACCCTCCACACGACAAACGGCAGATGTCTGGCAAATGCCCGGAAGTTTCCTGATGCTCGGCCTATTGTATTTGTTTCATAGATCAATGCTAGAAACGACATGCCCACACTTCCCCAGCTGCAGACCTCGGCGGCACGTGGCCCCCAACCTGTCAGGGTCTGGATGCGTGGAGTTCCAATCCAGATATGCAAATCATTCCCTTTTGGTGAAATGGTTCTCTGGGCATGGCTTTGGGCTTGGAAGCCAGAAAGAGGTGTAACTGAAAAGGCACCCTGTAAATGGTGCCATCTTTGTTGGGCAGAATCAGACTCATGTCCTGGCTCTGCCGTCTGCTAGTTACGTGTTTTGTGAGCCTAGAAAGGATTTTTCTGAGCCTCAGTGGGCTCACCTGCAGAGAGGAGCTCTCTTCCATCCTCAGAAGAATCTAGTTAAAAAACATATGAGATGAATCACAGGAGAACGCACCGTGGAATGTAAAGCCCTCCACAAGAGTGAGGGCTTCTTGGCAAGTAGTGAATTCTTCTGTGAAGCGAACCTATCACAGTAATTCAGGCTCATTCTTACAGGCAGGGTTCTAGTCTAGAGAAATGAGAACATGGCTGAGAACCTAGGGGTAAGTAAGGAAACTTTGGATAGACCAGCCCTTGCAGACACAGGCTTCCATGGCGAAGTTCAGCTGGTACACACCATCTGCTGGAGAAGCAACTCTACCCCCAGAGGCAGTCCAGGCGTGGCCTTGAGAGAGACGGCCACTTAAAGCGCCCCCGCCCCCACCCCACACTGTGAGAGGGGCTTCAATGCTCCAGCTGCAAGTGCAGATACACTGCCTTCTTTAAACACATCTTGCTCCTTTGACTTCTTGATGAACAGACTCCAGGCACTGCTGCAAAACAGGAAGGCTGCATGTCCATTTTCATGAGCAAACCCTCATGCACAGCAGTGTTCCCATCCAGAAAATCCAGATGGCAGGATTACTTCTGTGAAATGTCCCCACTGCCTCCCTGCACCTCCCAGTTGGCTTACAGGATCAACTCTAGCTTAAGCATAATGAGCACCTACTATGTCCAGCAGAGTATGGGTGCAGAGCCTGATAATGACAGGAAGGGAGAGGCTGGGATTCAAACCTAAGTATCACTCCGAGGCCCAGTCTTTTAAGCGTGGCACAATGCTGATGACAACGATGATGGTGACAATGAATGAAGGGACCAGACAAAAGCAAGACCACAGAGAATCTGAGGGGCTATGACAAAGGAAGCTGCGGGTATGAGGGCCTTCCAAGACAGAATTATTTCTCGCTACACCAATCATTCTAGTGTTTCTATAGTTCTTTTCTTGGGAACATTCTACCTATACAGTGCTGGGCTGGTCCAGCCCACTGACAGCTCTTTGGGTGCCTTTTCTGCCCGGATACTTGAACTAAAAAATGATCCCACAGTCAAGGTAGCCCCAGTCAAAAGGGTCTTGAGAAGCATTAAGTGCAGAAATTAGCAAGCTCAGCCACAGAACAAGCGGGTGGGGATTTAGTGAGAATCCATTCCACGAGAGTTTGTTGGGAAGTACTCCATCAGCCCTTGGAAAGGAGGCAATGAGATGTGCCTGGTCACAGGAGGTGGTTAAGCAATTACCAAAGCTCAGCCAGGACAGACCTGAGCGCCCTTGCAAGTTCTGGGTGTCTGGGATACCTGGTTGCAAATTTCTTTCCCTGGGCAGGACCCAGTCTTCACTTCAGCAGACAGGAGAGAGCGAGCGAGCAAGGGCTGCGAGTCCGTGGTGACAGCCATGAGGTCTAATGCACGTTGCCTTGGCGATGAGAGAGCCCTCCCAAGTCCTCTTTCAGTCACTGACACTGATGAGCCAGCAGTTTGCTCCCAGCCCCTGCCTAGCCCGCATCCACAGGCTGAAGTGAGCCTGACACACGATACTGCTTCACTCCTACAGTCCTTCGCATGTTCCCAATTACAGAAAGCAGCTGCAGGGCCCATGCCAAGGTTCACACAAAGTCTTCCCAGGCCTCAAGAGGCTGCCACCCAGTTCTCCAAAGAAAGTGACGCCATGCTTATCCTCTCCCACTCCCTGGCACCTTTGGCCTCTGACCTTGGTGTCTCCAAGCTGCCTCTGAGTTGTCTGAAGACCTGGAGTCAACTCACACTATCATAAGCTGGTTCAATTAAGTTATTTAGTTGGGACTCGAAGGATGAGGGTTGGCTATCCGGGAGAAATCAGAGCTCACTCGGACATCACTGCATGCTTTAGACACAGGACATTTTCCCTTCTCCACAACCTGCCCACAGGCAGGTGCCTCAAGCTTTATAAAGGAGGAGACTGAGGCTCACGAAGGTTAAGTCACTTATCCAAGGTCACAAAATGAGAACTTGTTGGGGACAGGATTCAAACCAGGACTACCCGATTCCAAATCCCCATTCCAAACTCTTCCTCTATTAACACAGAGCCACAGCCAAGGGGAAGAGATGACAAGGGACTAGGAAGACAGAGGACACCAGGAACAATTCACGGAGAGGGGAGGCTGGGACTAGAGCCTGCTAAGCACTGTGGGCTCCCCAGGGCCCGTCGACCGGGGTGTGATGCACAGAGAGGCAGGTCAGGTAGGGGGCGAATGGCCTCGGGTGCCCACATGAGGCGCCTGAACTTCCACAGGTAACAGGGAGCCAGGGGAAGAAGAGCAGGGAAGCAACGTGAACTGCACTTGAGCAAGAACACTGTGACGCAGCCATTTACCACGGACAGAACTCTCCTGTGGCTAGAATGCTAGCTGTGCTGCAAGTACAGCACGAAGGAGCGGAAGCTAAAAGCTTGGCGGGGAGGGGTGTGTGCGTCCCCTCACAGTGTGCAAGTCTGAACTCAAGACGGCAGCCTCGCTGCTCCCGGCTGCTCCCGGTCTTCTCCCTCTCAGATCCTGTTCCCCAGAACACAGCACCAATTATCTCTTCCAATTAAACCACCTCTGCAGGACACCAAACCCAAGGACACTAACCAGCAGCAGGATGCTCACACAGCCCCAGGCTGGCATTTACGACCCCGATTAGCAGGAAGGCTCTGGCTCTTGCTCCCCACAGTTTGCTCATCCGGAGGAACCACAGGGGAGCCCAGCAGGACCCTCCACCTCCGTCCCCCAGAAGTCCCCCATCACAGGGGCTCTAGAAAAGGGCAGGAAGCACTGATGGCAGAGCCAGAAGCCAGGGCTCACTCACTGTCAAGTCAATTGTTCTGCACGATGAGGCTTCTGGGATGCCAAAGGCATTGGCAACAACCCCAAAGGGGGTTCTTTCCCAACTGACAAGAGCAATTTAAAGAACATCCAAGTAATACGCCTTTTGTTAGCTGAGCAGTAGCTTCCACTGAGGGAATGCCTATGATTGGGCCACAAACTGCCAGAAACACTTCCTATCACTTTAATCCTCACGGCGGCCCTCTGAGGCAAGTCTTATGTTCCCCACCTCCCCATTTTATAGACGGGGAGACTGAGGCAAAGGAAATCTGCCATAGGTGGATAAATCTAGGATTCGATCCCAAGTGGTGTCTAGCTCCAAAGTCTGTAGACCATGCACACTGGGAAAGCAACATGCACAGGTTTTACGTGATCCTGGACCAGCCACAGGAAAATTTAATTCACCAAAAGGGTCAAGGGGCAAGGAGGGCGATGAGCTAGTGATGAGAGCTAGCCCATGCTAAGTCAGGCCCAGGCCTGTGCGCTGTACAGCCCCTCGTTCTAATTCCTCCAGTCCTCCCTGTAATCATCCCCATTTCACAGGAGAGGAGGTTGAGATGCTGGGAGATGACGTCACTTAAAGTCACACAACTAAGAAATACTAGAGCTGGACACTTAGCTCTAGGGGTGCCTGGCTCTGACACCCAAGGTCTGAACACTGCACTCCACCGGCTAGCTGGATTCCGGTAAGCCTCTCCCTAACACAGACCCAAGTATGTGTTCCCACATCACGGGGACTGAGCCAAGGGCCTCTGACGTGTGTGGCCTCCTCCTTGGCGGGGGGGCAGCAGCTCCTGCCTCCACCCCATCGCAGAGACACAGCCCTCACCTGAGCCTGCCTGACCTGAAGCTCCCTTCTCCCAGATACCACACAGCAGGGCCCCCCGCCACATACCGTGAGGAACCAGGGGTCTCCCTAAGAGAATTATCCAAACAACTGCAATGCCCCCTTTCTGAGCAGTTTCTGTCTTCATCATTTTAACTGTTAATCTTTTAAAACACATGACGCACATTACGCCTTCTTAAACAGCGCCTGCCCTTCAAAGGGCTGACTGGGTGAGGACAGACACGGGAAGGCCAAGTTTACCACATCAGCTCCTGCTTGCTGAGTCCTGTCTGAGGCTTCCTTGAAATACTTCATCTACTCCAAGGACTATGAGTCCTCTTTTAACTGCTTAAAACTTCTAGATCAAAGACATTTAATAAGCAGCCCAGGAATTAAGGTCAGGGAAAGGAAAGCTTCCTCACCTCCCCTGGGAGAGATCACCTTCACAAGTGAGCTACAGAAGACTCAGCCGGCACCCGTGGGGACTGGTACATGCCGGATAAATCTAAGTAGAGTCTCTGTTAACCGGCACTCTCAAGCAACAGGCAAAAAAGACTGTGCCAGCTGCTTGAGTTCGGTTAACGGAGAGTCTACTGTATTTCCTCCCGGGGCCCAAAGAGGCTATGGACGTGAAGGCTCTACTCTAACTGCACCCAAAGCTGCCAGGTTAAAGGGAAGGTCACCACTCCTCTTGGCAAGTCATCCATCAGCAAAGCCATCGACAGACATGCCGGCCCACGTTACACAGAGGCTGTCACCCACACAGGGATAAAGGGGACATGAAGTTGAAGCAGGAGTAGACGGAAAAAAGTGAAAGAGGAGGAGGAGAAAGTACAGGGAGGGAGAGGAACGACAGAAGCCACCAGTATTTTTCCAGCATTGAGATTTACAAACATTTCAGACATATGATCTAAGTGCTCTCCTTGGTTTACAAACACTGGAAGTAAGATTCAAAGAAATGAAGCCATGTACCAGGTGGTGAGCCAACCTGCGACACAGAGGACCCACAAAACGGCAGTAAGAGCTGGGAGCCCACTCCAGACCTCCTGCACTTGCATGTGACCCCAGGCGAGTCAGAAGCACTTTAAACTTTGAAAAGCACTTGGTCTCACGTCTAGGGTTTGAGGGTCAGAAAAATCTGAGTTGCAGTTCCAGCCACACTACTTACTTGCAATGTGACCTGGGGCCAGCAAGCTATGAGGCCTAACAGGCCTGAACTCTCACTCATAACGCATCACTTATTTGTAGTGGAACTGAAAGAAGTAAACGAAATCATGCACGTAAAGCCTTCTGCAAAAAATCTGGTCCAAAAATAAACTGTCCGTTGGCTCTACTACTGTCAACATTTGAAGCTGGAACTTGAGACTCAGATCCCACCCCCTCTCATTACTTTCATCTCTGTGGAAACCTTCGGCCATGGCACCCGCAGCCTGCTTTGTATGCTGCAACGCTCACCACCCACCCGTCGGTCCTTAAATACACAGCTGAGCAGAGCATCGCCACCGAGACAACGTCACCAGCCATACTCACAGCCAAAGACACACACGTACAAGAAGAGGAAAACAATGACTAATGGTGGCGCTGAAACATTTTGCTAGCCAGCACCCCAAGACTTGGCCCTTGAGCCTAAGGCCCCTCATACATTCTAGGTGCTGAGGTTAAAGACAAGGGAGCCAGGGACAGGGACAGGCCAGCTCTTCTGGATTCTGATTTCAGGCAAGCTGCCACAGCTGCAAGTCCCTGAGGACAGCACACATCAAAGGTCACTACCTTGACCCAAGAATCTCCCCAGTGATACAACTTGTACTTTACTTTCAGCAAACAGAGCACACTGATTTCACAACAGGTGAGCCCTGTAGGAAGCTGAAGGACACATGCCCACGAAGTAAGGGCAGGGCCTACACAGCAGGGGCCCCACACCTCTGCACAGGTCAGACCCCGTCCTGGCCAGCCTGCTGTTCTCTGTTTCATGACCCTGCTTGCCCTGTGTGCTACCCCGTGTGCCTGGCCTCAAGTCCCGTCACTTCTCCCCTGTCCCTCACTCATCCCAAGGTTTCACCCCAACGCCATCACTCCGGCTCTTAACATGGCAGGCCTCAGGTCCGCCAGCCTGTGTCCCCGGAGCTGAAACCACCTTCAGCCCTACTCCCTCAGTCCGCCTCCTACAGCAGGTCCGACCACATGTGCCCTCCGGGGACTCCACCGCTCAGAGAACAGAACCCACAGACTTCCAAAAGTAGGAGGCTCCCATCACCACCCACACCTGGCCTTGTGGTGTGGCCCCTGGGACAACAGAGATCTGGAGCTGGCTGGTGGTGGTTGTCTGTCTCTGGTTTGGTTTTAACAGAAAGCAAACACAACAGGGAGAAAAGGGACGGAGCGTGGCGCTCCACACCACCTTTTTCTACTAGCCCACGCACAACCACAAACAGAAGTCGGTACAAATAAGACGATATTGCTACAAACAAGAAATTTCTCCAACTAAATACAGCCGACTCTCAGTCAACTGGCACCCACAGGGACTGGCAGACGCCGGTGACACGTAAGCAGACTCTCTGTTAACTGGCACTTAAGCAACCAGCAAAAAAAAATGTGCCAGTTGCTTGAGTTTCAGTTAACGGCGAGTGTACTGCAGGTGTCGTCGTCTTAGGAGCCAAGGCTTCGATAAACTGGTGGTCACGGCCTCTGAGAACTCATCTGTAGAACAGCCTTCGGAGCTGGGTTTGTAACTAAATTCGGGGAGAGAAGCAGTTTCTGTGACGAATACGCGCTCTGATCATAAACTGTACTTTGTCTCTCACCCTGTCTCAGGACTCGGCTTCGACCGCTATCTTTAAAAGAAAAACACTAGGTCCACTCTCAGTGGGCAAAAATTTACCACCATAAGTAATTTTTAAAATAGTGTTTGTTGATTCTGATTCAACATTGTGTAAAGTTCTGATGGTGGTTCCAGAAGAGATCTGAGCACTGGCCACATTGATGGAGGCAGTGGAATTAGCTTTCCAAGGCAGATAATACAATTACTTCCCTCACACTTCAAGCTGTGATCCAGCTCCAAATTTATGTACCAAAAGGACAAGTTCATCAAAATGACAAGATGGCAATGATCTTCTCTAGGTGGCAAGATAACATACAACAACACCCCCCTCCCCACGTTTTCGCTTTCCATGATTTCAGTTACCCGTGGTCAACCACGGCCCAAAAATATTAAATGGAAAGTTCCAGAAATAAATAATTCATAAATTTTAACTTCTGTGCCCTTCTGAGTATCGTGATGAAATCTTGGGCTGTCCAGCTCCATCCTGACTGGGACATGACTCATCCCTTTGTCCAGCATTTCCACATTGTATACGCCCCCCACCCATGAGTCACTTAGTAGCTGTGTCAGTTATCAGGTTGACGGTCACACTATTACAGTGCAAGTCACCCTTATGGTACCCTAACACTTTGTGACAATGCTTATGTCATTCACCTCCCATCACACAGGCACTGTATGGTCTCACATCATCACAAGAAGCGTGAGCACAGGACAATGAGATACTTTGCGAGCAATCACATTCACACAATTTTTATTACAGTGTATTGTTTATAACTGCTCTATTGTTGTTGTTCACCTGTTCCTGTGCCTAATTTATAAATTAAACTTTATCATATGTATGTATGTACAGGGAAAAAGAACAGTATCTATAGGGTGTGGCACTCTCTATGGGTTCAGGCATCCATGGGGGGGTCTTGTAACATACCCGCCGCCCCAGGTCTATACTAATGTATAGACCAGTCTTTATTTTAAATGAGAGATATAAAAAGTCCCAGTTCCCTGTTTCTTTCTACTTTTCTCCATCATCCTCTCAAACCACACTGTATAAATATTTACAAATACAAAGATATTGCGATCTGTGTCACCAAGGGACACACCCCTTACACCAAAGGGGTTACAACTAGAAAAATACAAGTCACCAGCCTGATTTTTGTGCTCAGCAGCAAACCTTCCAATTTCCTTGATCTAAATCCCTTTTCTCCCTGTTGCTAAAAACAACCACCAGCAGATGTTCGGTCCCTGCCCTTGTATTCAAAGCATGGTCCCTGGACCAGCAGGAGCTGCACCCAGGCCCCACCCAGACTTGCTGAATCAGGACCTGCCTTTCACAAGATCCCAAGCAATTCCTACCCACGCTGGAGTCTGAAGAGCACTGTGTTCCGTGTGATAAAAAGAAGAGAGCAAATGATTGTACAAAGCCTAGTGAAATTTTTTGTTTTCACAAAATCATGAACCTCAGCTTTTCATTTAAACGAAACAATGAACTCTCTCCTCTGACCACTTCCTCACCTACCAGAAGGGACGCCATACCCTCTCCCGGGGTTTCTGTGCCTTAACGCTGAATGCCCAGCTGAATGCCCAGCTCGGAGTCTGGAACACAAAAGGTGCTCAGCCCCCGATCCATTCACTCTCCAAACATCACATCCCTTCCTTGTTCCTTCTTCCCTGGGGTAAACCTCACGTTAGGGATAAAACAGTTAAGAGAAGACTAAAAACAGCATTTGAGAGAAAAGGAAAGAACACGATGCAGAGCAGAGCCACACACAGGGAAGGGCTGCTGGTTTGTGAGGAGGTAGGGAGGCGAGTGCAGGTCGACTACACTTAGTCCTAGGGACATGGCTACAGCCTGGGCAGTTAAGACGACTTGGAACTTCTTTGCCTAGCTGTAAAATGACGAGGGCTGTCCAGAAAATATCTGGCCATATAATATGAAAAACAGAGGCCTTTATGGCTGGGTTTTTTTGCGGACAGCCCTCGTCCATGTAAACAGAAATTTGTAATACTTGACTTACGCTAGCCAAATGTCCCAATGAAACCCCCCAGGCTACCACCCCCCATCCAGAGCATGAAAATCCTTATCACAGTCATGTCTCTATTCTAACTAGCAGCTTTCCAGTTATCTTCCATCTGAGAGCTAAGCTGCCTGGAGCTAAGAAGAGCACCCCCTTATTCATCTTCATGTCCCCTCAGGTACTTCCAAGATCTGGACCAAACTTGTCTAACCTGTGGCCCAGGACGGCTTTGCATGCGGCCCAACACAAATTTGTAAGCTTTCTCAAAACATTACAAAAATTATGCACGGACCTTTTTTTTTTTTTAAGCTCATCAGCTATCGTCAGCATTAGTGTATTTTACATGTGGCCCAGGACAATTCTTCTTCCAATGTAGCCCGGGGAGGCCAGAAGGTTGGACACCCTGGTTTAGATGGTGGGCGCTCAGGCACTGCTGCTGCATTGATGTCCTGTGCTGTTGCTCTCTCTGATGCAACTGCCCTATTTTGAGGCAGATGCAACTTACTTATGGCTCCCTGTTCTGTTTGATTAGATGGCTATCATGCTTTCATCTGGCTGCTACACAAAATAATGAGAAAGGTTACCGTGTCTCAATAGTCTCATCTAGACCAAATAAAATACCCTGCTACATACACCAAGTACCTGAATACGTCTGAGAAAAGTCCTAAATGTTGGGCTCCCTAAGGTTAAAGCACAGAGATAAGAGAGCTGTTTGCCCAACTCCTAAGGACTATAAGCCCAAAGCCCAAAGCAGCCTCATTACAGATTCCTGGGTTTAACCACATACACTGCCAGATTTCTTTCTTTTCTACTACACGTGGTTGGAGACTCCAAATACTAGGAAAATATAGCAAAGGTTATTAACTCAGGGAGCTTACCTCCAAAGAGTTTTCCAAAGGGCAGCCAACGTGACACAATCAATCTGACAGCTGTGACAAATTTAAGCTTTATTTGCCCAAGAGCCCTCCCTGTTCATTTAGCTGTGATCACTGAGGCCTCCTCCAGCTGTCCATGTGAGCCTCAGATCTCACAGATCAAGAGTCTCCAATTCCAACGAACAGGGGCTCTCTGCCTCATCGTGACCTTGAACGATGGTGGCCTTAGGTCTTCTTTAGAGGAACCAATGGTCAGCATTTGCTATGGGCAAGGAGCCAACAGCAACTAACTCCACCAACTTCCATCATCTTTCAGGCCTCACTCGACTCATTTCAAATTCGAACTTACAAAGCTCTGAACTGTGATGGGACTTTCCTCCAGTGTCTATGGAAATGGCTAAAGGAGGAGTAATTGTTTAATCTTCTGCTGTGTGCCCTGTATCCTAGACAGTCCCCCACTCTAATTTCACAACAACCCAGCGGGTGAGACATTTACCCCCAAAGCTCAGGACACCGCAGCCCTGCTAAAGCCATGGGCGTGAGCACCAGGCTCCCAAACTGCCATCGAGAAGCAAGAGCATGTGTTTGTGCTTTTCTAAAGAGCTGTCCTGATTCCTCAAAACAGAGCTCAGAGGAAGATGGCTAGATCTTAAAAGGCACTTAATTTACTCATCCATTTCCTCCCAACAATACATTCTGTGGAAGGGAACGGGGAAATGGGGTGGTGATTAGAGAAGGCCATGGAATCAACGCAGGTTTCGGATGGTGACATTCTTAAAGAACACGTACACTCCCAGCCATTCTCGAGTGAGGGATGTGTCGGGGTGAGAGCCTGAGTGGGAGGGGGATGCAACCCTTCTCTCACAGGAAGGCGGCAGTGGGGGTCAAAGGACTCCAATGTGTACAGGCTGGTGGGGGCCCTGGGATGGGAAAATGAGCACTAATCACTTGTGGAACTGCAGGAGCGTGGCGGGGGTGGGGGAGCTCATTTGAACACCCTTGGCCTTGGCCCAGCTGCTGTTTCATGCTGGGGCCTGTAGGAAACAGGTGGTCATCTCTGTCCACATCCTGGCAGGAACGGAATTTCTGTGTCACATTTGGGCCTCAGAGTCTTCACCCAAAGCAACATTCTCTTGATGAGTCTTTTAAGGGGAGGGGTGATCTGCCCCTAAAAGTTAAAGGGCTGGTTTCATAGCTACATTTTGGATATATGCACTTGCTCATTCGGTGATTTTATACAAACATTTACTGAACCCAGGTGTGCAAGTTGCTATAAGAACATAAAATCACATCAGTCTGAACTTGTTCTCAAAACCACTCTCATAGAAGACTTACACACAACTCAGATAAATTAAGGAGGAGAAACTGGTTTGGCAGTTTACAGGAGTTAGATTAATTCTAGTTGAGAATAGACCGGTGTGTCTCAGATGTCACTGTACATAGTAAGAATCACCTGAGAGTCTCTTTCCCTTTGGGATCTCTTCCTTCTCATAAAATTCTATGATCCCTCTATCTTTTTAGAACAGAAGACACTGGCTTCTTTTATGATAATTATCCTTTAAGTTGGAGAATGTAGCCTTTGACAATAAATCTAATAAAGATGTTAATCATAATTATTTTAGCAAAAAGATCCAAGAAAATTTCCAATTTCATGACTACAAAAAGCTTGAACACTGATGCCCAATGTTAAGGGACTTTCTCTCCAATCAGTGGAGAAGGTATGGTTACTAAAAAGGGCCACACAATTGCCTGTGATCAAATTCACTACCCAAAGCTAGTCCCACCTTAGAATTTAGCACTGCTGGGGAGTTCCCTGATGGTGTAGTGGCTTAAGGCTTCGACGCTGGCACTGTCAGCACTGCGGCCTGGGTTCGATTCCCAGTCAGGGAGCTACCCACATACCAAAAAGCAAAAAAAAAAAAGAATTTAGCAATGCTGTTGAAGGGAGCTTCAATCACCCCCAAATAAGCTTGGGATGAGAAGAGTCCCATCTAAAACAGGAGAGGGGGGTCACCCTTGGACATTCCCTTTCCAATTCCCTCCCTGATAGGGATCCACACCCTTCAGAGCACCGGGACAAGCAGACACATGCTCTTGTCATAGTCCTAGAGCAGCGGTGTCTCCCCGGAGCTCCAAGAGGGGAGAAAGGGCCACAGAGCTAATTACCACCACTCAAGCATGACGCTGAAATGTCTCCGAAATGCTTCCCTTTTAATAACCCCAGAGTTTCAAAATTAACACCCATCACAGACATGTGTATTTCCTATCACTTCGGTCAGGACCCAGGAGGGTTCCAAGGACCCTGAGGCCACAAAAAATGGGTAGCAGAGGAGGATGCTTTTCTTAATCACTACTAATTACTGTTATAATGTTACAAGCAAACAAATGATAAAGATCATTTGGGAAATCAGAAACAGTCCCCATGAGGTAAAGCATTTTCATTAACTGGGAAGGCCAGTTTCAATTCATCAAAAGGCTGAGCTGGCA
Organism: Lyroderma lyra; assembly: GCA_004026885.1. Lineage (NCBI taxonomy): Eukaryota > Metazoa > Chordata > Mammalia > Chiroptera > Megadermatidae > Lyroderma > Lyroderma lyra. The sequence continues at coordinate 116,897 of PVJL010000993.1, read as the reverse complement.
GGTATTAACTATGCATTGTATCAACAAAAAGAGGACTTCTATATTTCAAATGCATATAGCAATGAGCTAGGTTAAGAAAGTGTTGGCAAGCAGAACACCTGCTTTAATGAAGATGTAAAATTCTCACAACGGAAGTGTGTAAATAGCTCCTCTAAACTGCTATAAGGGCATGTATGGACTATTACAGCGACAATCTTTCTGATGATACTAACTTGCCTAGATCTCTTTTCTAAATAGTGTTAAAACCATTCTTGTCCAAATATTCACAAATTTGGAATCTGGAAAGTCTAATCTAATGAAGAGTTTTGCTAAACTTCTTGCCCCAGTAACTAATAATCGTAATAGTGAGTAAGACAAACATTATAAAGATATACCAATAGGATGAGCCTACCACATGCAGCTGGCATTTAATGAGCACCTACTATTGTGAAAGGCACTTTCACATACACTGTTTACTAGCTGGACTCACCTCAGCTATGGACAGGAGCTGTTCATCCCATTTTTACAAATGAGGACACTGAGTGGTTTCCCTGAGGTTTCACTGTGGTCTTTCTAGCAAAAAATATACCCTACAATGTCCAATTTCAGGTTCCTTCAAGGGAAGTTTCACTATTTGCAAAGTGAAGAAATCCCTCTAGATTTTAACCATCAACACAGCCCTTTGTTTGAAATGATGCATCTCAACCACACCTAAAACAACAGGAATTTTTAAAAATAATTTGTTTTTCTAGTCTTTTCAAAACCCCTAATGTAGTTTTCAGAAAAACAACTTCTCTCTTCACACTCAAGTTTCATCAGTTGATAAAACATTTCATTCAAATTACATAATTACAAAAGCAAGTACAAGGGGCTAAAACCAGTTTTGGAGAAAAAAACACTACTATTACCAGTAAGCACAGCACTCATCTGGGCAAAGCAGATGAGGCAGAGGACAAGGGGCAGGGCAATCACAGGCCTCTGCCCTGGACTGTTGGATGGACATCAGACGCACTAGAGGCCAGCTAAGAGGGCCTCTATCACACACCCCTGTAAGCACCATGGAGAAAACACTCAGTGCTTCCATCAGAAAGCAGAGAAGTGTCAGAGTAGGAGAAAAGGTGAGGCCCAACAAACATGAATTCAAATAACCATGACCTTGGCAAGTTCCAGGATCTCTGAGCCGCTGTTCCTATAATACATGGTTAAAACAGTGTTCCTCATGCACCTGCTGCAAAAATTAAGTAAGAATATATAGAAAGCACTCATCCCTGGTCTTGGAACATAGAACTGCTCAATAAACATGAGTTCTTTCCCCACCTTATGTACCTTTCTCTCATAATACCTAGCAACACATGTCAAAGGAGAAAGCTCTGAAGATGGATGGATGGAGGGACAGATGAATGGACAAACAACTGGTCTGCTGGCAGAACTCTAAACAACCTTCACTTTAGTAACTTGCTTGGCTCACACGGCCCAAATAAAAGAATCAAGGAGCTATATCCTGAATTTGCGTTTTCCCTACCCGAACACGAAGCATTCTGATATTTTACCAATGAGCATGAGAGAATTGAGTAGGAATAAAAGGAAACGAGACAAGCAGAAGACAATTAAGACAGCATCAGTCTTAAATGTTAAACAAAAAGAAATGGCTTGTTGGGTAGATCTTTATTCTTCCCTATTTCTTCCAACTGTAGTTACTGAGAATGAGGACACATTAGCATGCGTCTGATTATTTTTTCAAGGCGCAGCTAAATCCAGAAAAAAAAAAAAAAGAAAAGAAAAAAGAAAGCTGTATTATTTACCTTTAGTCTTCAGTAAACAGCAAGTCTCAAAAAGTTAAATGGGAAATAATTCCAGAAGGGCAACCATGTGGTTTGGTTTCATAAAACTTCATAAAATGTGCAGTTAACTGGAAAGAGGTTTAAACTCTGAAATGAAGCAGGTGCAGAAGGCATGGTTTCGATGGTAGAAGCTGCAGTCAGCACGTCTTACTTTTGTTGTTATTGTTGCTGCTGTTGTTGTTTTAATGAATTAATCATAGTAGATAAAGCTTTGACTCACTCTGCAGATTTTTTGTTTACAAAAACTCTAAGTGCTAAGAAGACACACCCAAACTTCGGGAGGGAACACTGGACTCAGGGAAGAAAAAGCCATCAATTTTTAACAGGAGCCCAAAGTCAACTTACCCTTCGCAAACAGTTTAAGCTAATTCCCATCTTCTTTCCAACAACTCATATTCGGTGGGCCCAACTAAGCTTTCAAACTATTAGGTCTCTGGACATCTCCTCAGCTAGCAACATACACATTAACTCACCCACCTTGGAAACAAGTCTCTTAAGATGCCTCATTTTTCTTCTGTGTTCTTTAAAGACAATCTGAAAACAGTTAATGGCTTCTGTTTGTCTAAGCCTCAGTTTCCTCATTTGTGAAATGGGGATACAGTGGAACCCATTTCAGTCAGCTGTTGTGACAACTACGGATATATCACAGACTTAGTGCATCCTGCACAATAACACCTCAGTCCAAGAGAGCTGCTATGCATCTTCTGCTCTATATAATCACCAAAAAGAAAAGGGGAAAAAAGCATCTTGGATCAGTAAAACTGGCAGAGTGAAAAAAACCACGGGTACTGCCCAGTGTTAATCAGGCACTGCACCAACCAGTGGGAGGTTAACTGGCCAAATCCTTCCAAAAGGAGCATTTGGCAACAGAGAACAAAAGTATTAAAAATGCCCTTGTGCCCTTGATTGAGTGATTCCACCTGAGGGCTCTAACTTAGTGAAATAAAATACGCACAAAGATTCCTATTTCATTTCAGGAATGCCTGCGGTGGCACCATGTGTAATACTGGAACAGTAGAAACAAAAGGATAACCAACAGTGGGGATTTAAATGGCTAAATAAATAGTTGTATGTTTATATGAGTTCATGTTTCTGCAGCCATGAAAAAATTATTACAATATGATCATTTAAAGATTAAAATCTGTACCCCAAACTTGGAGATTTTATATATAATATATAAATACACTTAAAACATGATGCATATATATACATATGTGTGTACATATATGGAAATATATCTCCAGGTGGTGAAGTTACAGGTAACTTATACATTGTTAAGAGGGTAATTTTTCTGTGTTTTCAAAATTCTGTACAAAGAATTTATCTTAAAAATCAGAAAATAAGTTATTAAAGTTTGTGAAGTGTGTGTGATGGAACATACATTAAAGAGATAGCCCACAGACCATTGCCATAAGCCAATTGGAAGCACCATTATAGCTGATGCTTCAACACACACAAGGGAGGGACAGAATATGCCCTCCTCAGCCCACAGGTTGCACTAGATTAAGCCTGGAGTCATTTCCGTGAGTCCTGGGCACATGGGTATTGCTTTCTTCATGTGTTACCGTGTGTGTGTGCACGTGCGCGCATGCCCCGGGAGCTCCCAAACCTCAAACCCCATTTAAATGCATGAGCAGCACATAAGTCTGTAGCATTTCAGGTTCCTTGGCAACCTTATATCTTAACTTTGATCTCAGCTACAGATGAAACTATCCTGGTCCTCCAAAATCCCTGAGATCAAATGCCAGCTACAGAGTCGCGGGACCACGACAGAATGCTTATTCACTGAGAAGGAAGTTATTAACGAATTTGTTCACACCAACCTCACAACACAATGAATTTGAAAGAACGGAGTCTTACTTGATACTGTCACCATTCAAGTCCTGAACTGTCTGATTTCCATAGTACCAAAATTTAATTTTAGCACCACATAGAAATAATTAATCTTTTCACTGAAGGAAAGGAAAAAGGAAATTACACTTAAGTCTCCCACTTCGCTACAGAATACCAATACCTAAGCATTCACCTGCTGTTGTCTAAACACTTACCTGCTGTTTCCTCCTCGAGGCCCCTGAACACTAAGTGAGAGGTTTCCCAGACCTGATTTCACAGGGGAGTCAAACTGGAATGAGCAAAGCTCTCCCACACATTTCAATTGCTCCTGCTGTGTTTCTCTCCTTATCTCTATCCTAACTAAATATGACTATTCAGAAAGAAAATAATGGAGTATTTAAAATACACTTCATAGACAGTGAGGGTTAAAGAAACTGTATTTGACTCGTTTAGGCTCCTTCAGGACACCAGGAATCAATTTTACTTGTTTTTCTCCCCTTCTTCCCAATGTGACACGATGGAAGCTGAGCTCACACATTTTAGCCCCTAACTCAATGGCTGGACCATCTCGTCTTCAGTCAACTGCACATTAAACAGTTTATGATCTGGAAACTGTGTGATAATCAATATAGCTGACATCTAATCAGCATTTCTTTGTAAGTAAATGGAATAAATAATCAGAAAGTAGAAACATTTTCAAAATATTCTAAAAATAGTTTCCTGGATCACAAAGAGTAAGTTCTGGAGCTTCTCAAAGTATCTTTATGAGGGACCTCTTACACTTCCACCAACTTTTAAAAGCAAATTAAATGTATGCTTTCATAATTTAGAAAGCATGCAAGAAATCCAGTGGCAAGATTCCTCAAAACTTAAAGCACGAAACAGAAGGAATTTACCTGCATTTTCAAAAACTACCTCAACCTGCTCCTACGTTTTCATACTGTTATAATGTTTTATGTATATGTTAGGTAATTCATGCTCGAATACATCTAGATTTAGGGGTTTTTCTGTCATAGGATTCTTCAGTTTGGCCTTCATTAGATATCAAAATTTCTGTGTTTTCCAGTTTTTAATACTTAATAAAGCAAGTTCTAATACACACAAAAAATGTGTGTACATGCTGAATTGTTACCATTCCTGTTATCCTCATCATGTATTAGCTAATTCAAAAGTACTAAGAGAGAAATAATTTCGCACTTCTTCATATTGTTCAGCTGGTCAGTTGCAAAAATGAGGCAATTTCCTAAGTTTTCCAAAATATGACTAAACAGACACAGATTTGATAACAACACAGGATCAAGGCTTAAGGTCACGTACAACGAAATCCACTGTAAATAAGATTTTACTGAAACACAGCCAAGCCCATCAACTTACCTATTTCCTATGGCTGCTTCTGCTCTACAACAGCAGGCAGAGTCGAACAGCTGCAACACAAATGCCATGGCTCTCAAAGTCTAAAACATTTCTTCTGCAGACTTTACAGAAAAAGTTTGCCTAAATGATACGAAGCATTTACTCTTCTTGGAGATATGTGACATCTTTAGCAGGAAGCAGCCCTCGTGTGGGACAGTGGACACAGCGGGCAGGGGCTTTAGACAGGGGCTGTGCCTCTTACCCCCTTCCACGAGAACTACATGACTCCGGCAGGCCTCAGCGTCTCTGGAGATACAATTAGGGCATTGATACTTACTTCACAAGGCTGTCATGAGGATCAGACATGAAGGCACATATAAACCCCCTGGCTTCTAGAACTAAGACTGGTATTTCTCATGGTGCCCCATTCATATAATGATCCACCATCCTTCACTAACCATGGTTTCCAGAGTAAGAATTTAGTACTAAATGTGCATCAATGAGACAGTCGGCTTCAGTCATGAAGGCTCCTATCACCGTGACCTCAAAAGGATCACAGCACTATAATCCAAAGAAAGGATGCAATGCTCTGTCTTTGCTGAGTCACAGAAGGTTAAAGGCTCAGGATTTCATGTCCTTGTACTTAGAGGGGGAAACACTGTGAATTATGTCAGGATGGAAGTTCTCAATATTAACTGTAAAGCCATCTCCTAGATATGGAAAAACCATCCAGAGTCTGACTTTGAACACTGTTTAACCTTATTAACAGACAGTAAGTAAAACAGCATATCCCCAGACCGTGACCAAAGCACAGTATGGACCCGCGAGAGCTGTGAAGAGGTTACGTCTAAAGAGCTGGGACATCACACCCTGCTGCTTCATGCTGACAGGAGGGTGATCCCAGCCAGAGCACACAGCAGCGACAGGGAGCCAGATCCTCAGAATACAGTGCAAGGCAGATGACATCACTAAATCATGGCAGTGTCCTAGGTCTCCTCACCCCTCCATATTGTCCCCGCATTTCCACCCCCTCTTCTCTGACATCTGCAAACCAAAGCCATGCACAGCCTTCAATCACCCCAAGCTTCCCCCATGTAGTAATGCTATAGTCCCCTGCCTTAGGGCAATTGATCCTGACAAACAAATCTCATGAAGTAGACAGCGTGTATGGGTGTCAGCTTTACAGATGGGGAAACTAAGGCTCAGAGAGATGGTGTGGCCTGGCAGCACGGTCACAACTACATGATGTACCCACCACTCTATAGCTGTCCCCAAGGGCCCACCATGTGGTAGGCAGTTAATGCAGGGGCTCAGTTAACAACTATTTAGGGCCTGCATTCAAATCCCAATTCTTCTGTCTACTGGCCTTTGACCCTGGGACATCAGTTTACCTCTCCCTGCCCTAGTTCATGCATCGGTAAAATAGAAATAACTGTGACCTACCACATGGGGTTCTTGTGAGGTTTAAGTGAGCTAATACATGTCAAGTGCTTAGAACAATGGTTGGCATAAAGTAAGTGCTCATTAAATGCTGGCTATTACTTCATGAATCAAATCTAGCTGACAAAAGCTGAATCTCTGGACCACATTTGGCCTTCTCCCTCTCACAGTCATTCCCCAAACACACACAAAGCAATTTTAGACTCATAACCTGAGCAAAGCCACCTCCTAGGATGTCAGCATGAAAGCAAGAAGCAACAAGAGGCTTTTTCAAAGGGACGTCAGGCTTAAGCTGATAACATGCCACCGAGTAAGCTGAGCACACCCGTGGGTCACGTGTGAGAGACTAAACTGGGAACCTGAGGACCCTCAAGGAGCATTTCTTTAACACACTGAGCACACCACGAGTATTCCATTAAGCTGGGCTACCTGCCTCCAGCTACCAAACATGATCCCCATGGCCATTCTCTGCCACAGGTGACTACAGCTGGGAACATGTTATAGCAAAAACACTTCTCTAGAATTCTACCCTCTGAGTAAAGGCTGCTGACGATTCCAACTGCAGAAGGGCCCTTCCCTGAAACCACAGACCAGATAAAAAAAAAAATGGGGAAGCTTTCACAAGAAAAGCAGCTATTTCGGCTATTCTGGGACATAAGTGTCCACCGGGTCACAGAGTCCCAGCTGACACCCAGCAGGAAAAAACCCTCGCTCAGGAAGATGTTGCTAAATCATCCGAGGGGTTCAGCGACAGAAAAATGCACGGAGCCTGGGTCACCCTGATTCCTGGCTAGGGGACACAGTGGCTTCCTGTTTCCTGGGTTTCGCCCTTTCCTATCTCAGAGCTGTCACACTCCATCCTAGCGGGAGATCTTTGTGGTTCTCTCCCAGATCCCCACTCCACTTTGAGGGCAGGGTAGGGCCCCTGCTTGTCCATCAGGAATTCTGATTCTGTCCATTTTATTTTCCTTAAAAAATGTTCACTCCCCAACTTCAAAACTCAGTTCAAAGGGGAAGAAATTAAGAAGTAAGACTTCATAGTTACAAAATAGTCACAGGGACGTGAAGTACAGCACAGGGCATACAGTCAATGATCCTGTAGTAACTACGTATGGTGTCAGATGGGAACCAGATGTATCGGAATGATGATTTGGTAAGTTACATAAATGTCTCATCACTGTGCTGTACACCGGAAATGAATATAATATTGTATGGCAAATGCAATTTAAATGTAAAAGAATTATTAAAAGTCACCTTCCCCTGGAGCCCTTTCCTGAGTAGCTCCACCCATTTCAACAACCCCAGGGGGTCCTTTCTCATCGTCCCTCCCTGTCCACTCAGGATCACAAATTCTTTAACATTTAGATGGGAGCCAGGAAACAAATATTCCAATTTCATGGCCAAAACAGGAATTTTCTTCTATACATTAGCAATGTCCAAGAGAAATACAGCACAAGCCACATGAGTAATTTTTAAATTTCTAGTGACCACATTAACAGGAAAAGGAACAAGAGAAAATAACTTTAATAATATATTTTCGTTAACCCAATATATCCACAACCTTGTCATTTCAATATAAAACCAACATACAAATTATTAACAAAATACCGTATTTTCCGCACTACAAGGCACACCTAAGAGCCTTAAATTTTCTCAAAAACCGGCCGTGTGCCTGATAATCTGGTGCACCTTATGTGTGGATTAAGTACAGAAATAGAACCCGTAATTGAGACTGCACCTTACAATCCGGTGCGCCTTATGGCGCAGAAAATACGGTACTTTAATTTTTAAAATATTAGGTCTGTGAAATCCAATGTGTATTTTCCAGTAGAAAATACATTTCAATTCGGCTCAACTACATTTTAGGGACTACAGTCTGGGACAGGGCGGTCCTGTACCATATTTTGCTGGAATTCCTACAGTGCAGGGAGTGCGTGCCTTCACACAGCACACGGGGAAAACACAGGCCCTTCCCACAAAGGCCGCACGTCAGTGCATCAGTTAGCAAAGGCTCCCACGGCGGGGAAGCAGAGCGCAGGCAGGACGCCCAGCATTTCCCCGTGCGTGCCATGTCTGACGCGAGTGCTCCTTACCGCCAGTTTTGCAGGTGCTGGAGTCTAACGTGGGTGGCTGGTACATGTACTGAACAAAAGGTATTGTGAAGAAGCCAGAAGAAAGAATGTATTGGCAACAGCAGACGTTTTAGAAACACCAATCTTTTTATGAAGAAAATTTGATTGTTTTTTTTTTTTTTTGACCAAACATTCAAAATAAATATGTGCATTAAGTGGTTAATGCACTAGAACAGGAAGAGACGCTAGTGATTTTGTGGTCCAACTTGACAGATGAGGAAACTAAGACCCGAAAACTTATGTAAATAATCTAAAATCTCACAGGTAAGTAGTAGCAGAGGGAGGCTTAAAATCTAGATGTCCAGTCAAGGTTTCTCCAAATATAAAATCACACACACTCACACTCACTCACACACACACACACACACACACACACTCCCCTATTTGGTCATCACCATCGGTAGTCCATGCATAATTTAAGATGAAGACTGTTAGAAGGCAGCACGATACCGCTTCTTCCAAATAAATTCTAAATTTCTGAGATCTATGCAATTCAACCGTCTCACCAATTCAGTTCAGTGTTCCCCTTTCCCACCCTTAACTGGGATGTGAGCAACACCACAAGAAAACAAACGGAAGGGTGGTAATCATAGGCACACCCGCGCAAGCCTCCTAATGCAGAGTGAGGTATGTCTTTGCTTGAGGCCTCTCAGATGCGTCCACGGCCTCCTTCCGCCTCCTGAGGACACATTTGCAAGCTGTGAACCTGTGTATTTTTCAGAAATAGATTGTAACTCATAGTAAGAGCCATCTGTCGTGCTTCTAAGTACTGAATGTGATGAATACTCTGCCTACCTTGATCACCCGTATTCTGAGGTACCTGTCCATTGTGGGGTAACTTTCAAAAGGATTTGATTTAAACCCTAACCACATTCAGCTCTGTGCCCACACACATGGGGCTGGCCTGCATCAGGAATGTCTGGATGGGGCACCTGCACTTGGCACATGGCAGGGGAGGTAGGGTAGGAATTCAGCAAGGTGGATTGGACAGGAAAGCCCGACCAATTCCTGTGCCAACAGAAGGGCCACCCAGCAGTCGTCTGTGCAGTGAGCACTGGTCGCAGACAGTAATGAAAGGCATGAGCTCAAAGTTACACCCAAGAGCAACATGCGCCTTAGTCCACCATCCGGGAACAAAACGGCCGCTAGTGACATTCCATCGCCATGTCTCTTACATGTTTTCACTCACTACAATTATGTCGGGAGAAAAGATACATGTACAGTTGACTCTCAGTTAACCGGCCCCCACGGGGATGGGGAGATGCTGGATAAATATAAGTAGACTCTCCGTTAACCAGAGCTCAAGCAACTGGCACAATCCTCAAGCAACCGACAACAACATTTTGCCAGTTGCTTGAGAGTGCTGGTTGCCTGAGTTCGGTTAACAAAGCGTCTACTGTAGTCTTTAAAAAAACAAAACCTGGCCTTCATAACATTTACTTCGCATAAAAATACCTCTTTTCCTCTTAGGAGATAGATGTTTCACTTTTTGTGAGGATGAGGAGGGATGTCCACAGTCAATGGAACCACTACACTTGCACTCCAAGTGCTGAAAACTTAGATAATTTTAACTCCCTGGTGCCCCCGTGCCCATCAGGAGGCAGCTGGATGACTTGCTGGAGGGAAAGGAGTCTTTCCTATCACAGACTCTCAGGCAGAGTGGCAAACTTCTGGGGTTATTTACATTTCAGAGCTCCCACTGCTCGGAAGATGCTTCTGGAAATATCTCACTGCTACCCCACATGAGGGTAATGAGGTGTATTGTCAGTCAGCATTGACCTCGCTGCTAGTGGAGGAGCCTCAACTTCAAAGGAAGGAGTAAAGGCCCGAAGTATTCCTGCGGACAGTCGCCAATAAAATTCTGAGGATGCGAATCTTTGCCAAATCAATTATTAACCTATTTGTAAATGTTTGACCTCTTCCCCATCCAGTTTTCATTTTAAAGAAACAAATCATTAGCACAGAAAAAAGTTGCTGTTTTGAGAAGCACGGCAAGCAAAGGTTCCCGTCTGCTCTCTCTCAGGCTCTGCTCCTTTTCATGGAGGTAATAATGTCAGGTACATTAATGAATTACACAGCAGGACAGGGAGGGGTCTCAACACAGGTGACAGCAATCAGAGTCCCTACAACTCCACAAACGGTCATCTCACACCACGTACCAGAGCACGGACTTGATTTGCAGAAGTCAAAAATGAAGACTAAAGCTTTCTGCCTTCATAGAATTTACCACGAGAGAGAAGGGGGGAGGGGGGAGGGGGAGAGAGAGAAGAGGGAGAGGGAGGAGGGAGAGAATATGAGAATGAGAGCGCCTGACTCTCACAACCCCCTTCATACAATTTGGAGAGTGACATGTGCTACTATAGTGACACAAGCCCATGGTACTAATGAAACCCAAGCCATAGACTACTGATCAGGGAAGGGGGTGGGACAAGAGGATTTTGGAGAAAGATTAGCTTCTCAGCTGAACCTTGAACCATCAGAAAAAATCAGAGGGAAGAGCTTTCAAGAGGGAAAAAGTGAAGGAAGCAGTGATTTCTTTAGCAAGTAATGGCACTTAAACAAGGAAGGAGGGGCTGTTATAGGTTAATTACATTAAAAGAACACCTAACCAAAAATGACGATAGGCTTTTGTATTCTGATGCAAACAAACTAATGTAAAAGACATAGGAGTCAAGTGGGGAAAACTGAACATAGACTAATGATATCAAGAAATGATTGTTAACTTTGTTACAAAGTGATAATGGTATATGGTATTGTGTTTATGTGTTCTGTAAGGACTAATCTGTTCATGGTTCCTGCGTACCAGTAGGTGGAGATGGGTGAAATAAAGTGCCTGCATTTTGCGTGAAGATACTGAAGCACACAAAGAAGGAGAGGCATGCGTGTCTGAAAGTAAGAATAGCAGAAAGGTGATTTGTTGATGACCTAGGTAATGGATAAAGGAGGTTTATCATGGTATTCTGCCTCCTTTTGTGTGTGTGTGTATAAAATTTTCCACACCAAATAACTTCTAAAAATGAAGTAAAAAAATTTAGAAAAATGAAGTAAAAAAATTTAGAAAAATGTTTTTCCTTCTTCTCAACACATGGGTCATTAAAGGCAGAGTCAGCTAAAAAAATAAAAAAGGACACAGTCACAGATGGACTGGATATGTTCCATCTGTGCACTGAGCAAAAACAAAACTCGAAAACACAAAGGCTCAGCAGTGGCTCTGTCCAAGAGGGTTCTGGGGTCAGCTCCGAGCCCACTGCACATACATTGTGGACAAGATAGATACACACAGCTCTTTCCAAGTCCAAATTTAACCAGGAGACGAGGGTTCCCAAGTACCTATCTCCCTACATGATGCATAAGACCCTTAACGCACATACCTACCCCACATGTGTGTTGAAACCACACCTTATAATCTCACATTGACCTATTTCAGCTTTCAAATTACAACAAGCAGGAAATTAAGCTGCTCTCCATCTGCTGGAGATTGAATGTCTGTGTTCCCCCAATTTGTATACTGAAGCCCTATCCCCAAAGTGATGGCATCAGGAGGTAGGGCTTTGGGGAGGTAATGGGGTTATGAGGGTGGAGCCCTCAAGAATGAGATTAGTGCCTTTCTTTACAAGAGACATGACAGATATGATCTATCTCTGCAATCTGAGGACACAGCAAGAAGGTAGCCATCTACAAATCAGGAAGAGAAACTTCACAAGGAACCACACTGGCTGGCACCTTGATCTTGGACTTCCCAGATTCCAGAACTGTGAGAAATACAGAATCCCACTGTTTAAGCCAACCAGGCAATGGTATTGCTGTTGTAGCAGCCTGAAGTGACTACAATACCATCTTCGTGTTATTTCAAATGAATCCGAATAAACCCCAGTGACTCTGAACTTTGTCATATATGGTGCTAATAATCTATTGTACCAACTTAACGCTGATAAATAATTCCTTTGTAAGAACTTAACACTAATTAAGAATCTGATATACCTAGAATAGTGGATGACCAGAGATGAAATAGACAATTTGCTATGAAAATTCCCTTTCTGCCCTATTCAGATTAGTGTAACTTCAAATAAAAAATAGCCAAATGGTATCAATTACCACACTGATTTAAAAACTCAGATTCCGTGTCTCTGAGAGTATGGTCTATTAAATTTCCCCCATGACTCCTAATCCACTTCAGTGACTCACATCTCAGGAATGATCACATACATAGGGTGCCTTTATCCAATAATATCAGGAAATTGTCCCTTTAAATAATGCGAAACACTCAGATCACAACACGTGGATCACCACCCCAAGCTTATTCCAGAAAAGCTTCCTAAATATCACATGGGACTGCTCAGCTCATTTCTCAGGAGATTAAAGGCTGAGATTATGATTTGACTCCAGAAGCCAAGAGCCAATACAGTTAAACCACACTGTTCACACTAGTTAAAAATTATAAAGTCCATAGAAATTCTTGGGAGGAAACAGACAAGGTACAGTTGTCATGGCACTGAAGGGGACCATGTGAAAGCACCACTGTTGACATGGCCAAAGCGTCATCTTCCGGATCCTCTCCCTACACACACTAATGAGACAATACCTGGGCACCCCACTCTCACCTGTGGGCCCTCCTGACCCTCTTCACAGACGCCCCTCCCAGCCCCTGGGTCCCATTTTCGCAGGGGTGTGTCCACCTAGACCAAGTCTCCGAAGGAAAGGATTGTGTTCACACATGGTCAAATCAGTAGCATCTAGTATGGTGCCTGGCACACAGCTGGCACTCAAATGCCTGCTGAGTATGTGAAAGGTGGGTGGGTGGACTGGTGGCACACTCATAATCCTGAGGAATTCATGAAATACACAAAGAAACAGAAAGTCCTGACGTGCCGCCAAGACATTAACAAAAGGGATGGGCATTTATATAATGAACAATTAAGTCAACTTCAGGCAAAGAGAGCTATCAGTAACATGGAATTAAATGAGAGTCCACATAAAGTAACTAAAAAGAATTAACTGAGTGCAGGGATACACCGCCGTATGGAACCCCTCCGTCCCGACTGTCCTTTACCGTTAAAACTAGACCTTGTGATCCTTTTCCCTTGGGACTTGAAGAGCAGAAGCCACAGAGCATTAGATACAGTCTCTATTTTCACATACTCAGAGGTTCTATCCCCCACCCCCCAAAATGTACCAAGTGGGATGGCCATTCTAACCAGGTAGATCTCAAAACCACACAACTGCCACAGAGATGCCCTTGGATTTCAAGACAGTCTACACATGCACACTTCAGAGGAGCACTTTGACTAGCCCCACCCTGGCTCTGAGCTTCATTGTGAGAGATGAAACAGCATCCGGCAGCCTAGAGTCAGGTTTCCAAAATGCACAATCATTTGAGTGATCTGGAATAGGTTGTGCCACAGAAACAGCAGCCCTAGAACAGAGCACCATTTTAACCAAAAGAAAGTCCACACAAAACAGAAACAAACCCGCAGATACAGAGAACAAACACGGTGGTCGTCAGAGGGAAGGGGGCTGGGGATATCAGGTGGGTACCAGACTTGGGGGGTGGGGGATATCACTTCAGAAATTAAATAAACATCTAACCACTATGCTGTACACTTGAAACTAATATAATATTGAATGTCACTGTAATTGAAAAAATAAGAAAAAGTCAATGGGGAGGGATGGGGCAAGGGACCAATGACAAGTTTATAATCAGAAGTTATATTTTGGGTTTTAGAAAGCACACACACACACACACACACACACACACACCCTTACATGGGAGGAAGCAAGATCAAGGCAATAAATCAGCAAGGCCTCCCCCACAACAGCACAGATCACTACCCTAACTCCTCCAACAGCAACGGTACTTCCTGGGTTAGAACGGAACCCACCTCCCACTTCCTGGGCTGAGATGCCTCCCACTGTGCACTAAAAATGAGGCTCCGACTTAGTGAGGAATCCACGCAGTCACAATATTCCTGGGAAGCACGTTCTAAGTGTGCACGATACGAATGTTCTGAAATTCTGAACAGGGAGCCGCTTGCTCAGCACGGGAAGCCCCAGACACTTCCATTTCTCTCTTCCTCTAGAGCAGCAGTGTCCAACCTTTCGGCTTCCCTGGGCCACCTTGGAAGAACAAGAATTGTCTTGGGCCACACGTAAAATACACTAACATGAACGACGAGCTAAAAAAAGGTTGCAAAAATATCTCATGCTATTTGCAGAAAGTGTACCAATTTGTGTGGGGCCGCATTCAAAGCCGTCTGGCCCGCGGGCCACAGGGTGGACAAGTTTGCTCCAGGTGCTCTGCACAGGGACACGCTGGTTCTCTTTCCTGTGACTAAGAGCTTGTCTCAGAGTCCTCTCTACCAGGGCAAAAGCACAAAGGACTGACGCCTAAAGGCGTGGCTGAACTCTCTCACACACACATACAATTCATTTGGATCAGTCTGTCCTCTGATAGAGTCACCTCTGGGCCCTGAGGTTGTTTCCAACATGCAGAGACCAAGGGTAACAGTGAGGCAACAAAGAGTGAGCAGCAAAAAGCAGACCCAGCATGTGAGGTGAGACGCCAGGCAATGGGAGGATGAGTTTGGTCACCAGAAAGTTTATCATGCAGAATATTCAGCCTTTGAGAAAAGAGCTTTCAGAAGAAAAACTAACATATCTCTGTTTTAAAGATTAAAGTCAATCAGATGAAAGGGTAATACTGAAAAGTAAAGTCTAGGGAAAGGTCACCCATAAAACCCACCACCCAAAAACAACTCCAAAATTACAGATATCAGTTTATCTCCTTTTTTTGGTCCTGTAAACAGATAGATGTTGGCAAACAGTGTTTACTGAAGCCAATTATTACAGCATAGAGGCCCATTTTCCCCTCACGAGCACCAGTTCCCACCAAAGCACTCACTCTTCGAAACAGCAGCTATGATGGTCTCGGGCTAAATCAGGAGCCCTGCAGCTGGGAACACACACGTGACCATCACGCACGAAAACGCAACAGGCCACACGGTCAGGCAGTGGGGTCCTCGCATGGACAAATAACCACACTGCTGGGAGAGAACGCAAACCAGAGCCGTCCCAGCCCAGGTGAGGGGTGCAAGGCCTCTTTCCTGGACCAGGGCTCCGCAAATATTTCTGAACAAATGACAGGAGATATTACATGACAGGTACAGCAGGGGACACCAAGGCACACAGGACTCAGCCTCTGAAGCGAAGAAGCTTTTCCATCCAGTGCACTGGTCCTCAATCGAGGACACCCATCACCGTTATCCAGAGACAGGGAGCCTTTGCAAAAATACTTAGGAGCCATGCTCTGCCTCAGACCTCCCAAATCATGTCTGGATGTAGGGCCCGGCACCCATACACCCAAGTGATCCTGGCAAAATAAACCTGTTGTTATATTAACAGACACTGGGGCGTAGGCACGGGGATGAGTGAAGCAGGTGATTTTTTTTTATTTGTAAGCATCAATACTTGCTTCTCGGCCATCAGCTGTCCTCGACCCAACAGCACTTTGCAGTAAGACAAAGAAGTAGAGCTCAAGGAACATTCCCTAAGTGTCCAAGGGACAGAAAATGTGGCCCCGAGCCATTTCTGATCCAAGGGGCAGCTGTTCTCCATGAGCCAGGTGATGACATGGATGTTAGGGCCCACGTCCCCACCCTGACACCCCCACTCAGGGCTGCTGTGTCAGGAGCTGCCTGGCTGGCCTCCTGCACAGAAACAGGTGGATCTGCAAATGTGTCTCTTCAGACAAGCAGGAGCACGCACAGGACGGCCAGAAACCCTCCTCTGGGAATCGGCACACTGAGCCGTGTCTTCCTTAGGCCACTTGCTGAAACCTCGTACTAAGATAACACACGTGTCTGTTGAGAAAGTTATAGCCTCAGGTGCCCTTTGCTCAAGGAGGCTTCTCACTGAGGCCTTGGCAAAGAGTGACAAGTGCAGCCAAGGACACTCATCCCCCGGAGGTGAGGGAAACCCTGAGTCTGGTGCTTATTGGCCCATCCACGGTCCCCTCTTCATGAAGCACCTGAGAGCAGGGCCAGGACCCAGGAGGCCAGGATGAAATGCAGGCTTACATGAGGACAATCAGCTCCAAATCATCCACCTGCTCAACCATGGCCTCCACAAGATCAGGAGTGGGACTGTCCCCACCTCCTGTCTTCCCCACAGTCCTAATACAGTGTATTTTTTGTGAATTCTTTTCCCTTTCCCTTGCCTATGTGATTCATCTACATGCAAAGACTGTCTTCCTCTTCCTTTTCAAAGAGCCCTCAGAATATCACCTTTTGCTATTTTTGCCTTTGTCCATTCCAGTACCCTTTTGAAAAGAGCCTACTATGTGCAAAGTACAATAGATACAAAGATAAGTGAGATGTAGTCCCATTCTTTAAGAAGGGCACAGACATACCAAACAGAAAATTAGGACAGAAAACACAACAAAAAAGATAAGCCAGGGGCATCATGGGAACACAGGGGATGAGCCAGGATTGTGGGAGGAACCAAGGATGAGTTGATAATGGCCAAGTGGTATTTGAAACAAGAGACCGTGAGCAAAGCACAGAAGTAACTCCAGGTCCAGGTCAGCAGGAAGAAAACTATAGACACTTGAGTGTGACTAGCAGGTGAAGTGCAAGTGAGGAACCAACAGCCAGAGGCCACACCTGAAGGGCCTCCCTCGTCCTGAGTCCTTGGGGAGCCACCCACAGATTTGCTGGGCTTTTCCCAGGAGTGGTTTCATGGCTTAGAACCACAGGCCTTATTTCAACCTGTCATCATGGGACAACCAAGTCAATGGCCCTAATTAAAGTTGCCTGAGACAGGGGTGTGGCCATCTCCTTCCAGCAAGCCCAGCTCTAGATAAAAGCTCCTCCACCGCATGCCCCAGCGGCGGCCCTGTTCTCCGCACAGCCTCCCGATGGCCTTTAATTTGGTAGCACCCAGGCATTCTGGTCTGAACCTGACCATTTATGGTTACAGAATGTCTCTCTTAATGGCTAGGAGTGTGTACATCAGAGCCTAGGGGCATGCAAGATTAGAGGCCGTGCTCTAAAATTGAGCCCTGCATTTCTGCAGGAGGTTGGAAAAGGCGGATGACCACTGGGTTGTGTCATGCCTAAAAGCATATACACTCACCGCCCATAGTAACATGGAATTACAGGCAACAAAGGGGTCTCCCTCGTCAGGAGAGCTGGGCTGTCTGAAGCCTGCAAAATCTGCAGAGAGCATTTTCTTGATGGCTTTTGCTTACTTCAGGTCATTCATTAGTCACTTTGGCCTCTGTCAGGGCCTGTTTCCCGCTCTATCTAAACGCCACCACCGCCACCACCATCATCCATACAGACTGTCTGCTGCACGTCTAGCATGGTCCACAATCACCCTAGGAGGCGGACGACCCCATTTCGTTGATTCGAGGACCAATCCCAGACTCAATTCTACAGCCCATCTTTCTTCTCCCACATTTTCACATCTCTGAAAAGCATGTCATCGTTTCAGCAGAGGATTTTTTTCTCGGGGGCATAAAAAGAAAAGTTGCAGCTTAACGGACAGTATCTTGAGTCTGAGGAAGTATCTGTTTTTATCCCCCTCACTGATACTGAGCATGGAGAGGGTAGGTAACGGGCCCTCATGCAAACACGTGTGCCAAGTAATCTGCTGGGTGCCTTTCAGTATCACTTAAACTATTTGAACATGAAAACAAAAATTATTCCCACAGCGCCTCAGACATTTCTCTCTGCTCGATTCAATAATCCATTCAGTGGCTAATTCTACTTTCCCTCTTATTCTATTCGATGAACACTACCTTACTCTCTCTTCCTATCTCTACAGACCTCAGTTCATAAAATTCCATTTGAAGTTTATTCCCTCGCTCAATCTCGCCCTTTGGACTTTCCTTTTGCCTCCATCCCCATTCTGCACCCTCCTCCAGGAAGCCCTCAGGGACTTTCTCCTGGTTACACTCGCTCTCCTCTCCTTTCTTCCCCCTGCCTCCTATAGGGTCCTGGCTTGACCAGGCTGCACTTAGAAAGCCCAGCAATACAAAGCCCAGCCCCTGCAGACTGACAGCAGAGTTCAAGTCCAACTCTTACCACCGATGGGCCTTGTGATTTGCAGCAAGTTAGTGAACCCGTCTGTGCCTCAGTTAGTTCATCCATCAAATATTAGTACCTACCTCACAGTATTGTTGTGAGAGTTCAAAGATGGCGTATAGGACGTGCTCATTAGCTCATAGCACATAGGAAGTGCTGAATAAGCATTAGTTATTAATGCTATTTCCCACTGCATTATAATAATCTGTTTACCTGTTTACATCCTCCATTATGCTGGTCTCACCAGAGGGGACGCTGGATTGCATGCCTTAGCATATCCCCAGGGCCCAGCCCTGTGGCTAGTTCCTAAGACTTCAAAAACCACGTGTCCCATGAGTAAATGAATGACTGAATGCCAGTGTGTATAACTCATAGGAGACAGCATGCTCCAGAACACAAACTATCAACTCTAACACAACTTGTAAACAGACGTTCTCATAATGTACAAGCACAACAGAAGGAAAACTTAATGCTACCAGGAAGGTGAAGAAAATCATTGAGAAAAGCGTAAGGAACAAAGACATATGTCTGCAAGGAAGTGGCAGCAGCGAAGGCAGAGGCTTGGAGTGCATGAGCTTCCCAGGAATGGCCCCAGGGAGTCAGGCACAGTTCCTCACCAGGATCATGGGCCCCTTGAAACTGGATGGAAAGTCAAGAGAATACACACCTTTCTCAGGAGGTCCAAAGCCTTCTTCATTACTTCCTTGGAGGGGAGATGGCGGGCCCCTGTGACAGTGTGTCTGGTTAGGGGATAGGGAGAACAGAGGGAGGACGAAGGGGAGGTCACACATTTGGCCAGTTGAAGTCTAACCTTTATCACCACATAGCAATGGAGAGTCGTGGATGGTTTTCCAACAGGGGAAGAAGTGGGGTGATCATATTCGAATGGCAAGAAAGAAAACCCTGCCAACCAGGTCAGGAGAAAGGGAAGAGCACTTGAGGGCCACGGTGCAGTACAGGAGGGACATGCAAAAAAGGTTCCCATTTAAGAAGCAAGAAAAGTTCAAGTGAACCCCAGACATAAGTCTAGCCTTGTTCGCTCTGTAAAAAGACAAGAAGGGCAAACTGGGCAGCAGGCTGGCATTCAGGTGGCGAGGAAAGCAATGCCTTCATCTCTCCTCTCTTGGAAGGTGATTTTAGAGTGCGAGTCTGAGGTCTGGGCAGGGCATCCCGGGGGAGCTGGAGCGTAGTCCTCACCGGTGAGAACGCCAGCAGAACGAAACAGCAAACCTCAGTAGTTCAGACTCTTAATTCATGCCCAGCAATAGATCAGAGGTAGGGTCTGAGTTTCTTCAGAAAATGCATTTTTGTAAACAGTGCCAATTAACATAACAGATTCTTAGGAGGTGTCTTATACATTTGAGACGGCAAACCTTCCTGGAGTTGTGATGTGGTAGAAACAACACACTACACGTGTGGAGCCTAAATCTTGGGTTCAAATTTCAGTTCTTTTGGGGGGCAATGGGGAGTTGTTAGTCAATGGGTACAGAGGTTCAGTGTGGGAAGATGGAAAGTCCTGGAGGTGAGTGGCAGTGATGGTGTACAAAAACGTGAATGTACTTAGTGTCGCCGAGCTGTATACTGGTTAGAATGGTCAATTTTATGTTACGTATATTTTACCACAATAAAAAAATAACCCTTCAAGGTAGGTATATTATCTTTTCGACAAGTGAGGAAACTAAGGCTGTAGAACATTCCATAATCAGTGCAAGTTCTGCTAAGATTCAAGGGCTCCAAGGCTTCTACCTCAACTGGCTAGTTCTAAAACCAAGATGGTGGCAGGGCCATCCCATGTCCCCACAAAACCGCGGAGAGAGCTGAAGGAGGGCAGTGTCCCTACTCTGCCCATTTTTGTTTTCTTACGCCACTATCAGCTCCACATGCCACATCTTGTTAGGCACGATTTATGCTGGCCTTAAACCTACAAATGTCCTCATGGGGAGTAGCGCTGTAGACAGGAGATGTCACCAGGTTGCTTGATCCGAAAGACACAAAGCTGGGTGGCCACACCTCAGTTTCTGACTATTATGTATCAGGCATTCATCCCGTCTCTTTTCCATTCTGAAACCCCCCTTTCTCTTTCCTACCCCTAAGTGGCTCTGCAAATGGATTCCTTACCCCATGTGATCACAGCCAGCTAAAAACTTCTCATCAGCCACTTTGTTTCAGGAAGGCAAACAGACCTACAAGGTCAATTCAACGTATATCCTGACACTCGTCTTAGCATGCCAGATTCAGCTATAAGGGGGGAAAAATCAATACTTCTGAATGTAACCAGAAAAACAAAATGTAAATAGGCCTAAAGTAGTTGAATTGAAATCAAGATCTCAGTGTTTCTGGTTAACCATTCAAAACTGACTGCCATTTTGAAAATAACTCCTATCCCCAAAACCCAGACTCCATTCTTAGCTATATCGACAGGATCTCACCTGACACAAGTTTTCATCTATGAAATTTTACAAAGCTCATCATGGTTTGACTTCCTTTGTTCCCATGATGTGAAGAAACTCCTTTCGGTTCACACGGGCCCTTTCCGTACAGCTGTGTACCTTCAATGATGTTTTGAGTGTGTCAGGTGCCCAGTCAAAACTGTGGAAGGAACACAGCCTCATGCACAGACACTCAGATAGTATCTGGCTTTTAAACCCGTTTCAAAGTGGGTTTACCGACACTGGATTTCATTTTGCTCCACTTGAAATACTGACCAAAAAATGAATCTCTCAGTGAACGCCACAGCAAATAAGACCCCCTGCCACCACCCCCTATACACTCCAAAAGTGCAATCCTTTGGAGATCATGATCACAGGGTATAATTAAAGACGGTTCCATCCTCACAGATTTTGTTCTATTTTCTCCATAAATACATACTCATTTTCTAATTAAACAATTAGTAAAAAGCACAGCCTGAGAAACTGCGTAGGTGTCATCATCTTACTACACTGAGATACTGTTGACAAATGACGCAAACCCAGGGGTGAATAAAACGTGTTTGGCTCCTAATGTTTGCACAAGCTCAGACAACCACACAGCTCAGCTTTCACAACATAGCTTGCTCCAAACCTGAAATATACACTTTTAATGACAGACATCCTAAACAGAAAAAGCATTCCTTTAGATGACGCCCGGGTTGTTTAGATTGAGGGGGGGAAAGAGCTGGCTAGGGAATACATTCAAGGCATTCTATTTATTTTTGTTTGTTTTATAGGATGCTACAGTACTGCTAATGGTCCCAGTCGGAAATGAGTCATAGACAATGAGCCACATATTTTTGGTTAATTTTACTAATGTTCAATGTTTCTGTCTACACATACTCAGGGATACAAGGCAATGACCTTTAGAGCTCATGTGTT
Source organism: Lyroderma lyra (assembly GCA_004026885.1). Taxonomy (NCBI): domain Eukaryota; kingdom Metazoa; phylum Chordata; class Mammalia; order Chiroptera; family Megadermatidae; genus Lyroderma; species Lyroderma lyra. Next base: position 94,887 of record PVJL010000993.1, on the reverse strand, counting down.
AAAATATGCTGGTCTCACTTGACTAAGCAACGTTAACATTTGCTCTTCTTGGTTTAGTCCTGGTAAAAGAAAACGGATAGTTATAACACTAGCATCTCCCTACACTACATAAAGGCAGATGGTCCGAGCACCTCGCCCCTGCTCTACTAATAGTATCCAAATATCACTGCCACAGAAGGATACATCTGCAGCATAGGCTATTTTTAAATTCATTCATTTAAAATTTGGATTTACTCATTCATTCAATGAATTTTTACTGAGTACCAGGTACTCAATACGTAAAGAGATACATTAAGTTCTGCCCTCATGGAGATGAGCTGTTAGTAGAAGGGAAACAAACAAAAGAAGTCATGCAAACAAGTTTCATACAATTCCAAGTGTCATAAAACAAGGCCATAGAAATGAGAGTGAATGGGGGTGGGGGGGGACACACAGGCAGGAGGGTGAAGGTATTTTACCTGGGTGGTAGTCAGAGAAGGCCTTCCAAGGTCACGTTTGAGCTAAAACCATACAAAAGTCTGAAGAACATTCCAGGCAGAGAGAACTGCACATACAGTTATCCTGGGACCCAGTACTTGCAGAACGTAACAAGATAGGGGGATGAGTGGAGGTGGACAGGGTTAAAGGTCAGGCAAGGACACCCATACAACCTTGCAACCCATGTCTAGGAACTTCTGGTTACTATATTTTGCCATGTATAACACACATTTTTGCCCAGATTTGTGAGGGAAAAATAAGGATGCTCATTATACACGGGTAGTACTAATTCCGTATCTTGATGAAGGTTTTTAATCCTTTTGTTTATGCTCATGAGTTAGAAGTGTAACTCTAGAAATCAATAACAATATGTGCATGCAAAATTATACCCTGGAAAACAATAATACTTTTTTACATATAAAAAAATTTATACATAAAACTTCTTATACCTGGTATCTCTTATTGTGTTTTATAATTATTTGTTACATAAAATTTCTTGTACCATAAAGGGTTCAGCAGAAATAATGTTTTTATGAGCTGGTAATATACCAAATCTTTTATTACAAAATCACAAGCATGTAATTTTATAACATAACAAGATTTTAACTACTTTAAAAAAGGGCATTACTTCTGCCGGACCCTGTATGTTAAAAAATAAATGCTAAAATTTCTTTATAATACAAAAAAGAAATATCTTGATGTAAACAAATAAAAATTTGAATAAAAAATTTTAAATGAAAGACTGTTTTCCCTGGAAGTTTGGGCAATAATATGGGTGCACATTATGCACGGGAGCAAATTATGCACAGCAAAACACAGCATGTTCTACCCGAAAAAAGCAGCTACTCCTTCAAACACAACGGTACAGATGAGCTTAGCAAACATAATCCACTCAGAACCGATCACGTGAGAGGATAAGGAGGGGGGCTTCTGATACACACCATTTGAATAGCACCCTAGGGTCCATGAACAGCATTCAGCACATCGTCTCCTTTGGATGGTTATATCAGAGCCGTAAGCATCAGAGGTTAAGGACAGGCAGTAAAAAGAACTCCCAGCTCTTAATTATTAAGAAACCAACACATCTCATCTCTAAAGTGGGTAAAGAAGAAAACCCCAGGGACTGTAGGTGAGAGGCGGTGGGGTTAGGGCTCTTCTCCCTCTGAAGGCGTCAGATCATCTCTTTAAGGTTGGAATACGGACGCACGCACTCCAAAAGGCCGGTCACCGAAAGAAAACACACAGCTGCCATGTTAAATACCAGACAGGGGCATCCTTAATTTTCCATTGTGATAGCTCAGATGGGACCTTCTGGAACACTTGCTTTTTCAGTGATTTTAGTTTGTTTCTTTTTCTGAAGTGCCTGTGCATCCTGACTGCTGATAAGCTTATCGGGTCTGGATTTGTCTAACCACCAGCTCTCTAAATGGTCTCCCTTCCAGGTCCATTGTGTCGGGCTAGTTCCCCTTAAAATACTTCTCTCCCCACAGCACTTCTAAGAATTCAAAAATCCCTCCAGAAGAGTTCTCCTCCAGAATCAAACCCTCACCTGAGCTCTCTGACCTGTGCCAACCTCTTTTCTGTCGTTGCTTTTGACCCACCCACTCTACTCTCCGGAAATGAACCTCCACACACTGCTCACCAGAGCTATGTCAGATAGAACCCCCTCAGAGGTCGGTGTTCTTGCAAAGCTGTCCTCCCTCTTTCTCACTCAGTCCCCCAGGACCAGAACGGTCTCAATTCTTTCACGAAGTCGTCCTTTACTACCCTAGCCCTCACTGGCTGCCTTCACTTCTGAAACTCCACCCACACTTTCCATAAAGAAAGATACCTTTCAGGAGATGACCAAGGTAGAGACAGAATAGTCTACGACATTCCCATTTCCACCAGATGTCTCAAATGGGAGATGGGTTTATGGCAGTAGCAAGTTAGTTCAAGATGTCCCAGGTACAAGTTTGAGAGGTTGTGACCTCTGATTTCATCCAGATAGCAGCTCTTGGGGGACAAGCACCAGACATCTCTCACATAACCACCGCCTTATAAATAACACAGCCTCCTTCCCCAAGAGATAGCTGCCATGATCAACACCCGTTTCCTCTGTCAACGTAACTTAGGAAGATGAGGTAGAGAGTCCATTCATGACCTCATTCATCATGATCAGTAGTACTATTTGTACAGCACAGCAATCAGGCAAACTAAAGCTCAATTTCTGCAACATTCGGTGACTTTACAGGAAAATTCCTGACCCCATGTACCACACACGAGGGTACATGTCTCCACACATAGAAGTTTTGAGGAAATCAGGCAGCTACATCCAGACGGTACCTTTAAGGATGTCAGCTGGAATATGTGCTTCATAATTATCTCAAGGAATGCTAACTAAGGACGTACTTTCAGTTTTAGCAGGTGTGGAGTGAAATAACAACATGCACCCAGACTCTAAAGGTCACAAAGATAGTATTAACCCGTTAATACCATTTTTGTCTACTTAAAAATATGGAGAAGTAAGAAGGGCATCATGGAGAAAGGTGGCCTTTCAGTTACTGTCCGGGACAGAGAATCAAGCTGACTTCTACTTCCTTTCCTCTTGAGTAAAACCCCAGGAACCAAATCCATGGGCTTGGCTCCGGGCTAAGCAGTCAGTGTCTCCCCCAAGCAGGAAAACCAAATTGCTATATATTCTACACTGAACTGGAGTGTTATATTAGTAAGGTGAGCTGTGTTTTAAAGTGGTACACACACATGTAATGACAGCACAGGAGAGATGACGAGGGAAAGCCACATGAAGGAAATACTAAGCCAAAGGGGAGAGACCGCAACACACATTTTCACAGTGAATGTTCCTCTCGAGGAACACCACTCGTAAGGGTGCTACACGTAACGTCAGTCGTGGGCACATCACTCGAGGCCAAGGTCCCAAAACCCTATGTGACAGTCCCCGGGGGAGATTAGAGAAAGAGGGCTGCTCTCAGCCATCCCCGCCCCGCCTCCCATGCTATTTTCAGCACCATGACTTTGTTCTTGTTTGTTCTGGAGCAGCACAGACGGGGTGCATCCATTTTCGTTACTACAGGAAGACGAGGGGGCCCAGATTGGAAGTGGTGTGCTTCTCTTGCATCCTGTGAGGGCACCGTGAAGCTGGAGCTGTGATGTGCTGAGCAGCTGAAAGCACTGTTTCATTTCATTTTTAAAGCCTCTGAGTATTTCACAAACATGGCCACGTTTCATGGAACCAAATTCCAGATCTCCCTGAAAAATGGCACAAGGTGAACTCCTGAAATAGTTGAGCCTTCTCAGTTTTGTCAGTGCCAAGCACAGTGAGTGCAGCCCCAGCCACCTCACACACAGGAGGGCTCATCCTCATCAGGAGAGCAGAAGAAGGGAAAATGCCAACGACTCAAGCTGGAACGGCGGAAGTAGACTGCGGCTCCCACGTGACATCTCATTAGGCAAGCACACCTTTGAAGGCATACGCTTTCCCTTGCACCTTTTCCAAGAAACTTAATGAACCAGATTGTCTGAGGGGCAGGCATACAATGAATTACATTTATTGAACCTCTCCAAGGCACTGCACATCTTATTAAAAATGCCTAACGATCCTCCTATAATTCTTATTATTTCTATTTTAAAAGATAGAAAACCAGCTCAAAGAGACGGAGAAATAACCAGGCCAAAAATAAGCTGCTAGTAAGAATCAGAGCAAAGACCAACCTCTTCCTGGGTAATGTCAAGAAACTCTGCCTTTTAGTAAGAGGCAGACCTGAAGTTTCTAGAAGACTACTGACCCTTCACTCACCTCTCCTGTCACCCTGACAGCAAACAGCACATGGAAATAATGAAGATGTGTGAAGAAACAGAAAGCCCAGGAGCCAACCCTACACTTCCTAATGGCATGACCTTGGGTAAGTTCCATCACCGCCCGAGCCCGGGCTCCCCAGTAAAGGTGTATCCAGTTCTCCTATTACAGGTTGGAGACCAAGCATAGCAAAAACTCCCACCTGGCAATTCAGCAAGCATACCACATGTGGTAGCACTGATGCGGGCGTGGGGTATGTATGTGGATTTTTTAATAGAAGCGAAACGGACGTAACACATAATCATCCATTTTCAACTGATCAATTCATTGGCATTTAGTACATTTACAATGCTGTGCAATGGCCACCCCTATCTAGTTCTCAAATATTTTCATCTCCCCCAAATAAATGGCCACGTCGTTAAGCAGTCAGTAGGCCCCACTCCCGGGCTCCTAGCAGCCCCTAGCAACCACAATCTGCTTTTTGTCTCCATGGATCTACTTGTTCTTAACCTTTCACGTAGGTGAGATCACACTATGTGATTCCTTTGTCTCTGACTTTGATGCAGTATAATGTTTTCAAGGTTCATCCAATGAGTACCACCTTCCCTTTTATGGCTGAATAATATTCTATTGTGTCTATACCACAATTTGTTTATCCCTCAGCCCATGATGGACAGCTGGGCTGTTTCTGCCTTTGGGCTATTGTGAATAGTGCCCGTAGGAATATCTGTGTAGCAGGTTAGGTCTCTTACAGGACTTCTGCATTTGATTCTAACAACTAGGTGAGGTAGGCTCTGTTCATAGAAATATTTGGGGTGTGTTGTCTTCTTCATTCACTCATCACTACACTCAAATCCCTTTTTCAGGCCAAGAAAACTGATCTGAGAGTTCTTAGAGCAAACAACATTAAAAACCAAGTCAGAAACACGAAGACTTTGTAAACAAAGTAACGAGAAGGTGTTTATTACTCCTGATGTGAGCTTTTAAAACTCATTCTGAGAATGTCTAATGGGCCTTTCACATTGGACATTATCCCTTAATGTGTGGGGACAATGTAAAGGCTGTGTAAGATTAAATTCTTTCAAAAGTAAAGATACTGAAGGAATGTGAACAATGAGATACAGGAAAGAGCACAAGCCACACTCCGTGGCTGGTCCAGTCAGTCCTTCACCATCTAATTCAGTCTTCAGAACAACCAACCTTCCACAGTACAGAACCACTGTCATCAAGTCAACACTTCCACTACTGTCTGGAGACTTCCAGCTCAGAACCTCCAGCGAGGCAGGCATCCAGCGGGCACCCTTGCAGACCTCCCATGGCACTGGTACAGGTGAGGTCCAAGGGAAAGACAAGATGCTCAAGCCTAAACTTGGGCAGTGGAAAGGCTAACACTGTACCCGTTAATGTTGTCACTGGTGTTAAGGGTTAGTTCCTTTGCATTCTCTTCCAATCTAAGGTTTTGGGCTGCAGGTGTAATCTAAAGTGAACCCAATCACAGCAGGCTCCTTGAAAGGGCAAAATGCAACCTCACTTCCGGAACAAGGCCTGCCAGCCCGGTCCCTGTGAAGCAACCAACCACAGGCTCCTGGCACCCGGCACCCGCTGACTAAAAGAACTCGGCACCACTGTGTCAGGTAGAGTTCTCCAGGTATATAATAAAGTCAGTCGGATGAACATTCTCATACTGTGCTCACATGATGCAAAGAGAAAAACTGCTCAAAATTTTAGAGGTGCACAGGGCAGGACACAGAGGGAAGGGGGTGAGAACCACCCCTCTCAGTGGCTGTCTCCCTCATCACCAACTGCTAATTTTTTTCTCTCATCTTCTCCAATCAAAATGCTCAATTCAAAGATATATAAATCAAGAAGGAAGGCACAAAACTTTTTAAAAGGAAGGTTCATTTAAACATTGAAATGGTACCCAAGGCAGGGAGAAGGGAAGGGAAAACATTTTTCACCTCCCCTGCCATCCCCACTGCCACCTCCCAAGTTACTGTGCTTAAATCAGGGGGCGGGGAGTTCTTCCATAAAGGGTTATTTAGTAAACATTCTAGGCTTCATGGGGCATTCAGTCTCTGTGACAACTACTCAACTCCACTGTGTGGCACAAGCTAGCCATACACCAAACCTTAACAACAGGCTGGCTGGGTTCCAAGAGAACTTTATAAATGGACGCTTAAGTTTGAATTTCATGTCAACTTTTTTTTACATATCATGAAATATTACTCTTCATTTTCTTTTTAACTATTTAAAAGACTATTCTTAGCTCATGGGTCAGCAGAAGGCTAGATTTGGCACACAGGCTACAGTTGACAACCCTGCTTTAAATTATTAATGTTAACTTTTGGGGTGCAGTATATATATGTGGGGTTTTTCTTTCCTTCTTTCTTTATGAGGAGAGGGAGGTTTAGAGGTTGTACCAATCAGAAGAGAACCAAGCAATGTTACAATAGTATATTTAGAAAGAAAAGCACCAACCTCTGTTACATGAATCCCAAGAAAGTAGGAAAACTCCTTTAATCATTTCTTGGCAAAGGACCACAAATTTTAAAATGTCCCTGCTCACCTCTGAAAGTTAAATGTTCCATTCCCTTCTCTTCGAAAGAGAACTACAAGGGTAGTTACTTGTATTTTCTGAATCAGATCGGTAGGTACCCCAAGAGTTTTCAGAGGTATAGCCTCAGTATGGAGGGGCTAAACTGGGGCAGACCCCTCCTAAACCATGATCCCCCTTGGTCCATGGCACACGTTTTACAGACGATTTTAGCTAGGGGCTAGCATACATATTTATGGCAATAAAGCTAAGAGCACGGTCTGATAGGAACAATTCCAGATTTTAAAACCCTAATTCTGCCATTTAGTTCTCTCACCCTGAGAAAACTAATTAACTTCTCCAAATCCTCTATAAGAACAAGTATAAAAACCTGACACGTCAGTGCCAGGCCCGGTAGGCACTGTTTCAACAAAGGTTTAATGCGTCCCTACGACGCGTGGGCCGCCCAGACACGTAATGAACAAGGTGGATGCGGTCTCCACCATCATGGAACTTACAGACCAACGGCAAGTTGTTGACTCTTTTCATTAAAAGCGCACATGCATGCCTAAAACTCTCCTCAAACTACAAAATGCCCATCTTCCTTTGCTTTCTCTACTTTTAATTCCACTTCAATCTGCATATCGGGGACTGGAACGAGCTTTGGAACCTTAGAGATCCAAATCCACATATAGTACCTGTCACGTGTCTGCCGTTTCTGCTCTCGAGTGTGACCTCAGGACCACGGCACTTGAAGATTTAAACACACCTAACTTGAGACTATTAAGAAACCCTACAGTCTGTGGACAGTGCTAATTTACGGTTTTGCCAAGGTAAGGTCTGAGTCCTATACACGATAAAGGGGATCAGGATATGCTACCCTCAAATATGCCACTTTACCATAGGAAATACTTGAAACTGAAGGCATCTGAGGAACAGCAGGCACAGGATGAATTCTCTGACCTCCCTTTTCCAAGCCCCTGAAATGAGAAGTACCCTCCCTGCAGCAGGAGGAAACGTGCACCTCATCTCCGAAGACAGAGGGACTCGGAGAGAGGGACTCAACTGAACAGGTCGTGCTACCTTTCCCCCAGGAACTATCCTTAGCTCAGACCCGGCGGTCACATCCCATTGCCCGGGACTTTCTGTTCTTCATCAAACCCCATAAAAAAAGTTCAGGCTTAACCACTTCTTAGGGTCTTCATTTCCCTATGAAGCTTCCTGCATCATGTAAAACTTCTATTAAACACATCTGTGTGCTTTTCTCTTGTTAATCTGTCTTTTGTGAGTCCAAATTTATAGGACCCCAGCTGGAGAACCTAGGAGGGTAGCAACAAAAAGTTTTTCCTCCCAGACAGAGGCAGGGCTGATTGGTTTGTACAAGCAAGTCCTTTAGGGAGTAAGTCAAGCCTAGGGCCTGCATCTCAACTCAAGTTTGTTCTTTTGACTTGGCAAAAGGTTTCATTTAATCTTTGCAACTACTCTAAGAGGTAGAGATAGCCATCTTCACTGAACATATATAGAATCTGAAAGTAGCTGTGGACTGTAGGGGCTTTATAGCTTTTGAAAATCCACAAGGATCTTGAGTGGTCACCACCCGCCACCCACAGTGTTCAGGGTGGTTGTACTTAGAATCAGCCTGGAAGCCTCAGAAAACCTTTACACCCAAGCCCCATTTCAGATGAGTTAAAGTGGACCACCAGGGAGGAAGGCCCAAGTATTAGGACTTTTTAAAGGCCTCTGAGACTCTTTGTCTGGATAAAGGTGCTAAAGAGACAATCCCTAAGCCATTTAACCTACAAACTCAAAAAATCAGGTTTCACATGATGCCCAAGTTCTAGGTGCTTCTGCCCAGCATGGTAGTCAGGAGTTACATGAGGCTCTTTAAGTGTAAAGTAATTCAATTGAAATAAAATTAGAAGCTCGGTTCCTGTCATGCTAGCCCCATTTCAAGCGCTCAACAGCCACAAATGGCTGCCTTCCTGGACATCACAGATAGGGGACATTTCCGTCATCATAGAGCATGTATTAGACAGCACAGTTCCTAAAAATAAAAAAAAATTAGACCCACATTCCAACAACACAGTGCTGGCCAGAGTGTCATCCACCTGCTTGAGACAGGGCACAGGCTTTTCGGCTGGCAGCCTGACTCCACTTGTTCATTTATGGGACCTGCCCAGTGTTTTAGATGCCGTATCCAAACCCTGCCTAGTCATTACACGTGCTATAAACACTGAGAAGGAGGGGCCTGATTAGAAATTTTTCACCTCTAAAGCCAAACTTCATGGCTTGTGTGTTCCCTCCTTACCTCCCTCCCTCCATCTGCCCGATGTGCCTCAGGAGTTCCTTCCAAAAGCTGGCCCTGTTCTGTAACTGTGGAGCATGCTCAGAATATGCTGGCTGAACCTAGGAACCGTCATTTGGTCACAGCGGAAAACCTGGATGCGGTACAGAAACCCACGATAGTATCGGCCAACTCATGCATCTTCCGTATCCAGGCTCAAAATGTACTTCAGAGAACGCCGATGGGTGACTTACAGACTGTGAGAACCTGAAATTTTCCTGCACATCTGCAACAAGGGCTAAGGAAAAAGAGCTTGAAAAGCTGCCTAACTGCTAGACGGGAGAAAATTCACACACTGCTTTGTACAGGATTCAACCCGGACTAAACCCAAGTCACCCTCAAAAGGGGAATTAAGTCTCACGTACCCATTAGTTTGGGATTTAATTAAAATCTCTTCCAGTAACTGCCAAGATATTCTCTGAACTTAAGTCTTCCTTGTCCCGTCTTTTAGTTTCTAGGGTTAGCAAAGCTGGAAGTCAGGTGCTCCTGGTCATTATTCATGTATTAAGCCCCGGGGGACACACAGGGAAGACGAGTCACATCAGAGCTCCAGTTTTCAAGACATAAAGTGCCAAAGACAGGATGGGTGCTAGGAAGAGATTTTAAAATGGCAATTTCTTTGCCCCTGGATGAGACCACCACTTCTGGAACAGAGGGCTTTACCCAAGCAAAACGACTCCACCTCTGGCTCAGAAATCGGGTGTTGAGACGGAATACCAAGATGCCTGGGCAGTGACAGGGCCGTGTCACCTCCAGACATCAAACCTCTGGGAGCCACTGCTGCTTGCCCTCTCAGCTAAAAGAGGCAAAGAGGGAAACCTCTGGACATGGAGCCACTGGGGCAGCACGCTGGGAGAGGGGCATTACTCCAAGGTAAAGGGGGGAGAAAGATTATAAGGAAAAACAATGGTTATTTATATGCCACAACTAGGGCACTTAGCTTCCAGAATCCAATACCACATTTCTACTGTATTAATAGTATGTAATGTACCAATTACAGTAACTGTATATTATTACAATACTTCTATGTCTTCTTCTCTTTGAAAGAACACCCTGGAACTGACCTCCAAAGTACTTCCAAGAGAGCAACTCGACAACCCCTTAGCTGCGTTGGAGAGCACTGACTGGTACCAGGCACAGGGTCTGCACAGCAGGAATGGAGGGCACACCCACTCGACTGCACAGAGCTCCCACACCCGCCTGCGTGGCTGGCAGGGCGGCGCCCCAGTCTTCCTTCCTGGGGGAGGAAGGCTAAGCCAGGCCACAAAGACCCTCATGGCCAGAGTGGTGGTTTTGCCCGACCACAGGAAAGGAGCTCCCTGGTCACACTACAGCCTGTCAGTGATCGGTTCAGGGAGGGGAAGGCCTCTCCTGCACGGAGAGAAACAGAGAGGAGGCTCACTCTTCTCGGCTCCGTCCCAGGTGGAAAGATGCAGGTCAGAAACCTTACACAAACGAGTCTATCGAGTCCACACGACACAGGGAAACAGCCAATCGCCCACTCGCCTAACCACCTCGCAGCAAGAAAGACCCACGCAGGACGCCTGCATGTGGTTTATGGCGGAGGGGCCAGTTCAAACACGACAGGTACTGCTTCCACAGCGGTCTCAGTTCGGGTGGCTGTTGGGGTGTGTGCATACGAGCTGTCAGTTTTTAAAATACCCACAATGAAAATGTACCATTCCAAATATATTTTAAACGATGTCAGTGACAGAGGAAACCTGCCCACTGTTAAGAGGAAATCCCTACCACCTCTCTCAGAGCTCCTTTCTATAATGATTTTAGTACAGTCTACACCAAGTACCTGGCGCCGTGCCTGGCACGTTCATACGGACCGATAAGCAGCCGCTTTTCTTACTCATAATAACAGCTAATATTTGAAGGTGGACCAGGCACAGAACTATGCCCTTAACATACATTCTCAAAGACTCTTCCCCACAGTTCTACACAGGTGGTAGTATTGAGTCCAATTTACAGATGAGGAAACTGAGGTACACAGGGGTTGAGCAACGTGCTAAAGGTCGCGCTGTGAAAAAGACGTGCCGGCCAAGATTCGATCCAAATCGAAGGTTCTGAACCAACACGCTGTGCAGCTCCGTAGCAGGGCAGTACTGCATCACACTCCTTCGCCCTCATTGCTATTTCGCACTGAAATGATTTTTGTGGTTGTCGCTGTGCAGTGAGAGCAGGGTGGGAAGATGTTTATCAACCTGTGTGACCAGCCCTGTCCTCAGTGGCCCCCCTCATGCTGGCTGAGCAGTGGCTCCCTGGGGATGACACAGTCATCAGTAACACGGCAGCTGGAATCCAGTGCTAAATAACGTGGTGACCCTTCAACACCCCCTCTTAACACGGGGCAAATAATCCTCCAGTTGGTAGGAGGAGCAGCACAGAGACAGGGGTTGGGGGGTGGGGGAGGTCCCATTCCCGACAATAAGCACTTGGCTCTGAGGCTCAGACAACAGGAAGGCTCCAGCCTCAAGTCCTGCAGACAGGAGGCTGGAATGGCCAGTCTGGCCCTCGTGAGGCAGAAGGAAGCCTAGAGTCAGGAAGACTGGATGGAGTGCAAAGGGTGCAGGCTGGCTGCCTGGGCCAGGGGCCAGCTACAAGGCCAGCTCAGTGCAACAGCAGTCCCTACTTCCAAGAAGGGGAACAAAGCACAGTAGGGACACTTTCCTGATGGTGTGCGTGCACACGGACAGCACGTGATGAGATACAGTGACGTGAAACAGCATTTCCAGCCCAATCGATAATAAACACACTCAGAGAAAACAAGGGGGTTTCTGAAGCAAATCATATCCCAAACCATGTTCTTGAAGAAGACAAAAAATGGATGGGCTCTGAAATATGGAGAAATGTCTTGTCTTTCTAACGCTGACAAAAGGTCACTCCAGCCCTTCCTTCTCCAACCTATGACTTTACACCATCTTGGTTCCTCTCCTGATGTTTTCAAAGCAATAAATCAATAGTGCCTTGAAATGTCTGGCCTCGTTTTATCTCCATGTGGCTCAAGCTTGATGAGCTTGTGTTTAATGTTACAGGACTTCATTTCAAATAAGCAAAAAAATAATAATAATGAAGTTTCTTATACCCAAATGCCTTTGGTTAAAAAGGGAGATGTCCAAAATTCAAAAAAAAAGTTAATTTAAAAATAGGAGAACAGTGACATTAAACATCCCCACATGAGGAACTGTGAGCAGAAATCAAGTCTTTCAACAGTAGACTGACTGTCTCTGTGTGTCTCTCTCTCTCTTTCGGGCTCTAAACTTAGGAGGGAATTCCCAAGCAGGCTGGCTTGACACCTGGAAAGGAACGCAACAACCCAGGTCCACCTCCAGACGAGAAAAACCCCCGCTGGAAGCCAGAGGAGGGATGGACACTTCCCAGGGTTCCAGCACAAAGGAACTCACTGCCAAGTCTGGAACAGCTTCTCTGGTAGTAGGTACCGCAGGACACAGGGCAAGTGAGAGCATCGGAAACTGTCTTACTGAGACAGTCAGGTGCTGGTGGCTGTGCAGCCATACACTTGGTGGCTATGAGCCTCAAGGCTCTGGAACCGACCCCAGTTCACCCCGCACAGGGGCCATAACAGAAACACCCCAAGGATGTGGGGAGGCCATAACAGCCAAGTGCCCATACCTCATAAGGGCTCAGCGCTTGGTGGCTCCTGACACCACTCCCATCTCCATCACCACACCAAGAGTGAGCTTTGGTTCCTTGGGAAGCAAAATGGTGGCCTAAGCCTTAGGATTCTCAAAGACTGATCATCTGAACAAAAGGAATTTTATTTCTGTCAACAGCAAGAACACTTTCAAGAGAAGAAACGGATCCTTTGGTTTGCAGCCGCGGCCAAAACTTTTGAGACCACAAATGCATCACAAGAGTATAAACAGCCACAGTAACACAAAAACCTTTCATTATGTTTCTATCTAGACAAACAAACTGTAAACTACTTTCTTCTCAGATTTTTTTTTTTTAGTATCTGATACCATAGCCATTAAAAACAATCTCTAAAAAGTCTTTGTTGAGCATAAGAATGAGACAGCTGGGATGCTGGCATGAGGAAATGTTCAATCTTGTCATTTTGCAAAAGGAATTCATATTCATAATTAATGACGCTTTTGTCCATGCCAGAAGAAAAATATAAAAGCTCAACTATGCTTAAGTAAATTCTACCCAAGCCAACTGCAAAAACGATTTTATAAATTATAGAGTAACAGGGAAGAACAAGATTCTGTGAGCTCCAAGCATAGAGGAAAGGACAAACAAGGCAGCCATATTTCAAGGAAGAAATTGGGTTAAAAATGTTAATTTCTGAAAAGATGGTTACGTTTTCTCTTCTATAAAATAAACAGTAAGTAATCAAAAAATGTTAACATTCTAAGAAAAGGTATATATTTGACCTTCACTATGTGTATTTCAAAGGTTCAAAAACTCTTTGATTCTGAGTGTGTCAGACAGATACCAGCAGGTACAAACTGGGCACCACCATTATCAGCCCAAAACGTCAACTGGAAATAACCACGACAGGCAGGTAAACTACGAACACAGCTTTGGTTTAAGAGGCATTTTAAAAGAAGGACAAATCCTTCTCTACAGATAGCTGGTAAAACCTCTCAAAAGAAATTTCCTTGATGATAACTTCTCTCATTAAGTAGCTATGAAGAGATATGCAAAGACGAATCAGTGTTAAAGCGAAAGCTCCTTTCATTCATCCAAGTTTTACTTAGCAATTACTATGTTGGGGGATAGAGGTATAATGAGGAATAAAACACCAACCACTGCTGGGGTGGTGGCCAAAGGCTGGGGAGGAGAGGACGGAGTGTCATGGCTTAGTGGGTACGGGCTTTTGGTTTTTGTGGTAAAATATACTTAGCATAAAATTTACCATTGTAACCACTTTTTTAAATTAAGATTTCATGATTTTAGAGCAGTTTATGGTTCACAGCAGAATTCAGGGGAAGGTACAGAGCTCCCATACAGCTCCTGTCCCCACGCAAGCCAACGCGTCCCCCACTACAAACGTCCCCACCAGAGCGGCACACGTGTGATAACTGACGAATTTACGGTGACACGTCATTATCACTCAGAGTCCATCGTTTACCTTAGGGTTCACTCTGGGTGTCGCACACCCTGGGTTTGCACAAATGACCAATGACGTGTATCCATCCTTACGGTACAGTCACACAGAGGACTGTGACTGTCCTAAAGTGCCCTGAGCATCACAGACATTTCTGAGTGTGCGGTTCAGAGCACACCCCCACTGTTGTACCGCACAGGTGGTGAGGCAGCAGGGCCAGGACAGGAGCCAAGCAGGGCGCACACCCCGAGGACTGAGGAAAGGTGCCCAGAGGAGGGGCCCCGAGGGAAAGCTGAGCAGCCAGGGTCTGCGGGCGGGTGTGGGAAGGAGCGTCCCACGTCCGCGCTACGCACAGGGAGACGACGAAAGCACTCAGCACTCGTTTCAGACATGGGACTGTGTCAGGTGATGGGTCTGCTAATTAACCCGACTGGGTAATAACTTCACAATGTGTATTAATTAATTCATCACACTGTACACCTTTAAAAAAAATCACATTGTACAAGCTAAATATATGCCATTTTTACTTGTGAATTATACTTCAATAAAGCTGGAAAAAATAAGACATTACGATAAATAAAAATTCATTCATGTTACCATTAGTCTACCCCAAATCTAATAAGCAATATAATAAACTACTAATTATATTTACATCTAATATTGATAATATGTAAATATTTATAATAACTATTAACAAACTGTCAGAGTAATAAACAAAATAATAAACCCCCAGAATCAAGGAGATCTTAAAAATGTCAGAAGAAGTCTTTCAGGGGGAAAAACAGTGACGTAAATGGGTGCCGAGCATGGGCAGAAGTTGGGGACGAGAGAGATGGGAGGAGACAGGCAGGCTGGTGCCCAGAAGGGGCCGTGGGGCTGACTAGTCCACGTAGGGACCCCAGAAGTCACACGATACAGGGGCACATGATCTTGTGTCACAGCTACTGGGGGCTTTCACGACCACGACATCATTGAACTCCACAGTCACACCCTGACAAGCAAGTAAGACAGACCCAAATGACGTCTCATGGACGGCAAGGCCAAGGTGGACTGACCCACCAAGGCCACACGGCGGGCAAGGGACAGTGTGGGCCTGCTGTAGCTCCCTGACCCAGGCCCAGCCTCTGCATGGAAAACTCCAGCATTCTGTTCAACTGCATCACTGTTCTTCCTCAACTTCATATTTTGACCAAAAAAAAAAAGAAAGTAAAAAAAAAAAACCTGTGTGTACATCCACACTGGGCAACGGCCTACAAAAAGGAAGTCATCCATCTTGGTAAGACGTGAACAAACTCTCCACACAGCTTCATACACACAAAGTAGCACAGTCATCATTTGTCACATGAAACAATGCATGGATGACCACATTTCTAAACTCTTGACTTAGTTATGAATAATTTAAACCCTAGCTTAAGTGAACCACGTTGTACATAATTGCCTTAGAAAAGGCACAGTCACGGTTCCACTAAGCTGCCATATGAAAACACCTGAAAGGTCTGGCTCAGGGTTTTTCAACCAGTGCCATTTTGCCCCTCAGGGGACACATGGCGACATCTAGAGACATTTTTAGTTTTAACAACTGGGGGGCAGGGTAGAGACCAGAATGTCACTAAACATCCTACAATGCACAGGACAGTCTCTCACAACGAAGTAGTATCCAGCCCAAAATGTCAACAGCGCTGAGACTGAGAAACTCTGGTTTAAATTACTAGGTGGTTCTAGCTACACAACTGACCTCTGAGGTGGGAAGAATGTGGGACTGAAGGGTCACACAGAGTGAACACACACTAGAGGCTCTGCTGCTCTGAAGCTGTATGACATTTTAACCGAGTCACTTGGAGTCACCTCGAGTCACCAAGCTGGTTTCCCTGGTTTGCCACATGGATTTCCGACCGCCATCCTCAGTGAGACAGCAGCTGAGGGGCTAGCTGAGTGTTCCATGATAGAGGGCTCTTGGCAATTCCTCAAGGTCAAGGCTGGACTAAGATCCCCACCACCTGTGACAGGCAAAGGCTCCAAGGTACCTCACTGTTTGCAAGTAGCACACACTCCCAGCACTGGCTTGATACCAACACATTTGGAAAAACAAACCCCAGAGCACAGACATGCTATAAGCCCACCTGTGGCCAGTGCCCAACGAGCCACCAACACCACTGGGAAGTCAGAGGTGCGTTTACACGGCTCATTATTTCCTCCAGTTCCGACACAAACAACACAACCTGCACTCAGCTTTAAATCATATTATCCAAATGGAGTATCGCTCTCATGATCAGCATCCGCCTGCCACAAGCACAGATGGTAATCACATGCTTCCATGGGAACTCGAGGGCTAAAATCCGGGCAGCCTCTCCACGCTCTCAGATCCGGTTCTCCGGGTGGGTTCTGAGAACGAGGGGTCAGGGAAGGCAGGATGGCAGGCACACAGGGAGAGCGGAAGCTCTTTTATCTGCCGTCAGGCCTTTCTGACGAACCCAGCGGACAGAATCAGTCAGTGGAAGAAAGCCCGGGCCCAGCCCTGCATGCCTGTTACTCCCAAAGAGAAGCCACGAGGTCAGCAGCATAGCGAGAAGGCCCCATTTTCACCAGCTCCTCCACAATTCTTTTGTATTCTATCAGACACCTCTGGCCATCTTTGGATAACTATTGCCCTACTACTGACAATCACATTAAAAGGGTGCATGTTAAAGGTCTCTTTCTGCCTTCACAGAAACAGTATTTTTTTCTAATCACTCAGCTTTAACCCTCTTTCCTTATTTTAAAGGGAAAAAAAGCAGCAGCATTGTATTGAACTGTGAAATGCGGGCAATGCAGCTCTAAAGGAAAGTACCACCCAGCGTCTGGATACTCGTTTCCATGGTAACCAAGGTCCCTAGGCCCAGGCACACACAGCAGGAAATGCTGCAGCTCTCCACAGCAATGTCTTTTACTAGAAATAAGAGTCCCATGGCAATTTCAAACATTTGGGAATCAAAAAGCACACTCTGTGTGTCTGTGTGTGTCTGTGTGTGCACACACGCAGATATATTTACAAAGTTAAGACAATACAGACAAAAGAAGCCTAGATATTCTCAATAAGATCAATAAAGATCAATATTCTTATGTCAAATGTGAGATTATTAAAATATACACAAAACATCAGAGAGCGAAACACAGAGAAAGAGACACAGAGAGAGAAAGAGCTACGAGAAAACGAAAACGTCTCCCCTAGAAAAAGAAAAGCCTGGAATGGAGGTGGAAGGCTGCTTCGAAAGCCGCAGGCCCAACGATTCCGTCTGCACAAACAGGCCAACACAAACCTTCACGCACACGAATCAACGGAGGACGCAGGACCGAGGTGTGTTCTCACAGCCCGTGTTCTTTCCCATGCGCACGTCCACTTTCAGGGGCAGCCATGAGACAGAAAGCCCTGGGCCAGAGTGAGCAGCCCCCACTGTCCCCTTCCTAGCTGAGTGGCCGTGGGCAAGGGACTTCACCTCAGAGTCTCTGTCTGCCCTGTCAAAATGAAAAGGCTGCACTAGAAACTAGATGGTCTATAAGAAACACCCTGTCCTTGCCTAAAAATAAAAGACTAGGGTTATGCTTACTTAAAAAAAAAAAAGACAAAACAAAAAACTCCAGGTAATTCTCACTTTAGGTAACATATATTTTTCTAAACATAGTGTATAAAAATCAAATTTCTTTAAAAATGTGTCAGGAGAATTCACTTTCAGATGCTTGGTGATGGAAAAGCCTCGCGGAATATTCTCTATTCTCTGAGCGACGTGTCAGGGTCACACTTTCCCCACGGCACAGCACACGTGCACAGCTGAGATGAAAATGTCACTGCCCGGCAGCGTCCACACGGGGTGCGTATTTTCCGGAGGGAGCGATGTGGCGGCCGCCACTCGATGGATGAGGCATACACTCAGCCTAGAAAACCACAAGTTCGACAACTTCAAGTGCCTTCAAATTCAAATTTACAGGGGTTCCCTGGTGTGTGGGGCTAGGCTTCAGCACTCAATGCTGTGGCCTGGGTCCGATTTCCAGCCAGGGAGCCACCAAAAAAAAACAGAAAAACTCACATTTATATTCCAAACGGTTATTTTTATCTGAGGTGGGCAGAGCTAACCAAGTTCACAATTCTACAGCAAATGACCTTTCCCAAGAAAGCATTGTTTAAAAACAAATTGCCTCATCATAAGAACGAGCACATGGCATTCTTTGGTGAATGCTAATCCGTATTTTACCAAAAGTGACTATAGCGTATCTGTGTGAGGGGCAACGGGATGGGGTGGAAGCGTATTAGTTACTAAGCCAACACAAAAAGCGACAGGACAGGACCGGACGAGGACGGAGGCAGGGAGGGAGACGGGGAGAACCCTCACCGCTGCGTACACACACGGGACAGCCGTGCAAATGGGAAGGACGAAGTGCTGAGCACGCTGCTTCATTATGGAACCTGCCGAACGACACACAGTCGCGCTGCACACTGCTGACCCCGTCACCCGCAGGAATGCCTCCTCTCCACGCCGGGACCTTCCTGCCGCTGCTGCCACCACCACCAGCACCAGGCAACTCACCAGCATTTATTAGGCCTGCTGAGATTAAGACAGGAAACGGCACACATCCTAATTCTAGCATTATCCAGGCAAGGACACTAGGGCAAACCAGATAACACCACTGAACTGAGCAGAAGCAAATGCCTCTCCGATTAGTGGTGAGACAAGCCTTAGTAGGACACATGGCTTGGGTGTGGAATTTGGATATCCCTAGCTCTCCCTGGTACAGGATTTTACAAGTCAGGTGACATCAGGCTCTGGACACCCTTATGTGCAAGTGGAACTCAGGTTAGTGCCTTTCAGATGAACCCACAATAAATGCTCCTTCGGGTGTCATTCTGGAGAGACAGTGAAAAGCCAAACACTTCACAGCTGACCACTGTGTGGACAGCACCATCTGTGACAACTGTTGCTACCAAACCAAAAATCACTAAAAGGTCACTCGTAGAATAGGGAACAGTGCCGTTAGTCACCAGTTTTAACAACAATAAAAGATCAATGAGATTGGAAAGGAGGGATTTCTTTCATCACCAGTAACGATTCATGATTGCACATCTCCTAGAATACAGGCATGTGCCCATCAAAATAATCAAATATGTAAGCACCCGCCTCCAACTCCTGCAACTGAGAATAAAAAGGCAAGGGGGAGAAACATTAATTTATTTTTAAACATTAATAAAATAAAAATACTCAATAAACACATGAATTCCTTTGTTATTTCTAGTCCTTACCTACAGTGCAATTTGTAAAAACTTAAAAAGACATGTGCCATCTGACTATCCTGGACTCAACACCAAGTTCATACAAAGCAAACCAAAAAAATAACACCTTAAAATATGGAAAATGCTAAAACAAACTTTACAATTATTGGGCCATCTTTAAAAAGTTGTTTTATCCTAAGCAGAATGCATAAAGCTGTGCCAATGCGTTAAAATGACTCAAGGTGTAGCAGCGTGGAAAAGCATCAAAATAATGAAACCCCAAAGCAGAATGCGCATTTACGAAGCCATTTAAGGAGGCATTACATGTTTTATGTCACCCCTTATTAGGCCCATGATAGTTACAAAACCTCTGCAGAGGAGATGAGGAATTTTTATCTTCAAGCTGCATTTACATAATAGGCACGCAGTCTTTAGCTAGGTGACCCAGTACTAAAAATAACTTATAAAAGCTTTATTTGTATTTCATATAAGGATGAGACTATAATAGATGTACAACACAGAAACAGATACATGCACACTCATACACGTAGGCATGTGCAAGTATGGAGTGCCGGCCAGGCGGATGGAAGTTAATGGCACCGCACAGAGGCTACGCCAAGGTGTGGCTCCAGCGCAGCTCTCAGAGAGGCTGTGAGCTCTGATTAGAACTGGGCATCTGGAAGAAAAGGGTCAGTTCCTTCGTGCTTGCAGGCAACAATCTGCTGAGACCAAGTCCAGCGATTTCCACCGTTCACCAAACAGCACAGACATATTACGCACACATACAGGTTGTTACAGATATTGGTTGTGTGTACGTTAAGTGTGTATACACAGAGACATACAGCCATATCCTCGTTAAAAAGATTATAGCTGTAAAGTGCAGTGAATAAAGGACTTCTTGTCACAACCCCACACTGAAGTCGCTCTTTGCATCCCTGTGTGCTTAAAGAATACTTACCAATAGTAAACGCAAACCCACAGCGGGGCAGTGGGTCTCGGATGCCCCTTAGCCCACGGATTGTGGAACCTTGGCAGCTCTCTGGTAAGTCTACAGAGCTCCGTAATACGAATCTGCTTTGCCAACTTTGTTCATCCAAATGAGTATCTCAGGCAATCACCTTCCTCAGGTTCATGAAAATTCCTTCAATGGACTTTAAAGGGGACAACAGGCAAGGGGCTGACCTGTTTAAAAGCCAAACCTTCATCACAGAACAATTTTCTGAGGCTTTTCCCCATTGCCATTCCCACGAGGGGCCTTTTTGCAATTTTTTCCCTAATCACCCCTCTCCTCATAAAATTTTAATTCCACAGACATATGTATGTCTGCTTATGTATTATATGCATGCTTGCACCTGATGTATAAAAAGGGTAAGTTTACCCTCCCTCTCAAGAACCAATGTTCACCTTCTCTGCAATAATGTATTGTGTGGAATTATGATGACTGTTTAAATGCGCCTCTTCACCTAACACGCCCACCACATGCCCGTCTACCCCTCTCCCACTCGCTGACCCAATGCCTCAGGACCAAGGCCCCTTTCTAGCTGATCTTTGCATTCCCAGAGTGCTAGGTACATACTAAGCCCTCAACGAAGCTTTCTGATATAAAACAGAATAAATCAGATGACTCATAAAACACTGAATTTACTGTTAAAGCAGAACAAACCATTCTCCGGAGGCAGCGTTAGACTCCCTAATCCCCATGCTATATGAGATGGCAGCCAGTAGGTACATGTGGCTGTTTAAATTAAAATTAAGACTTAAAAAAATCAGAAATTCAGTTCCTCCATTACACTAGCAACATTTCAAGTGCTCAGTAACCACACATGCAACTAGACACTACTATATCAGAAGATGACAATGTCTAACATTTCCCTCATCCCAGAAAATTCTATCATGCAGAATGGCCCTGGCCCAGCCTAAAAGCCCTACAAAGCCAGGACAACATCGAGGTCATTCACCACAGCACACACAGGACCTGTCAAGTCCCGACATAAGGCCTGCAAGAAAAGGGGGAAAAAACAAACAAAAAAGAAATATGGGAGGAAGGTAATGTCATGTTGGCCCGGTCAATTCCCCACTTTAATCAACTACCAATGTTCTTAGTTTTTCCTAGCTTTGTTCTTACTGCCCACACCCACCTACAATATAGCAATGAGAATCTTCTAAGTGTAACTGTCAACAGGGCAAAATTTGCTTAGGGCTTCCTCGGCAGAATTCATGTGAATCAAAACCAAGAGGTCAAATTCAAAACCCAGAAAATGAAAGGCAACCAAGAGTTTCTAGGTCACTGTCAAAACAGCATGCCTAGATTTATGTTTAAAAATATTAGAGAATACAGCTCCTAGCTCCTCGTCCATCCAACTCCACAAGCAAGCTAGGAAGTGCTTCCCTTCATAAATTTTTTTAACAAACCAGCAACTGTTTCCTGGGCATTAAAAATGAGCCAGACTCCAGGAAATCAGAGCTAAGGCCTTAGAGCCCCTGTGATAGCTACGTACAGGCTCTAAGTAAAACTCTCCTCAACGAGTTTTCCATAGAACTTCTCCAGGCTCCAGAAGATGCTTTATGCTAGATTTTCTTTTCATCCATTATCTATAAAGCCTCAGTTGGAGGAAGATCATCAGAAAAATTAATACACTATTTTTGCATAAGCTCAAATCATAAAGAAAAATTACAATTGAACTTATTTCTCAGGCATTCGTAAATTCTCTCTTTTCCAATACAAATTCTAAGGACAATAACCAAAAATGACTAAGAAACCTGAATTGGCCCGTAGAGTACAAAACCAGTAGCTACATCCATAGACTCACAGATTGTAACCTTATGCCACTTTATTTTTAATCAAATGAGTATGTCCATATTCAAGGACACCTTCTAAGAACATTTAGTACCAGGCCTGTGAGAAGGGCCTTTTCCATTACTTTTTTTAAATAATTAATTTTCCCCTCAGTTTGTGGTTAAGGAGCTTTTGAAGTTGAAGTCATAAGGTTCTAAGTCCACAAAAGAGAACTCAGAACTTGGACACCGGAGTTAATCCAGAAGCTAAGGGCCAGTGAAGTGTCAATTCAACAACCTGGTTAAAGTAAAACTCAGGGGCAAACAAAACCAGTCTGGCTGCCTCTTGGAAACCGCTTCCCAGCACCTCCACCCCTAGAAAAGAGTCCCTCTCTGTCCCCCCGCCCCTACCCCATAGAATCCCTGAGCTCTCTTCTGCTGCAATGAACCATGAAGTCACACATTCCACTAGAGAGTCCACCCTCAGGCAGGCATCACCACGATTTGAATTCTGAACTCCTAAGTGGAATGTGACCAAAGACCACATGGTACCAGCCTCCTGCCTCCAGAGAGGACAGCCTTCCTCACCCAGACCCACCCAGGGCTGTGTACGAAAGATGGCAGCATCGTGCTAAATGCCAGATGCTTAGCATCCGGGTATGTGGGTTCCTCAGAGAGGAGCAGGACGCAGGTCCAGTCCTGGAGATGTTTGCAGTTGAGGGGGGAAGATGGTGACAACAAAGTGGGGTGAGTGCACTGTGGCATGTGGCCTTAAAAGCCACTTTACCTTTGGGGGCGGGGGCAAAAGTTTCTCAGGTGATGTGACTCTTTAACTGGCTCCTAGAAGACAAGCAGCTGAGCCTCCAATACCGAAAGGGGCAGCAAGGGGGTGGACCGGGCAGTGCATTGCAGGTCTGGAATGCACACGTGCAAGCAGAAGGGGATTAAAGGTTTAAGGGCTTCAGAACAGTGAGCATTTCTGTGTGGGTGGAGCTGCTGGCCATGGGCGGAGATGCCACTGAACAGGTGGCTGGTGGCAAGATGGCAAGAGGCCCCACTTTCCTGGGAAGCTTTCATAAATGGGAGATGCGTGGGTCCCACCCAGTTATCCTGATTCCACAGATATTGAGGCAGGGCCTGAAACCCATACTTTAAACGTCCTGAGGGATCAGGACACACGCAGCCAGATCTGGAGACCAACGGCATTTAACGAAATCTATACTAAAAGCACGTAACACATACTAAGAATGAAACACACTTCTGAGGACCAAGACCGCTTTTCCGAATGGAAGCCGTCGAGTTTTTCACCAATGCACAGAACCTGGGCCATCCGGGCTCACTGATTAAAGCCCATGTCCAACCATCCAGACCTTGACAACCGTCTCAGGAGGTCCGGCTTCCACTCGTCCTCCTCACACACTGTATGTCTGAGAGGGGGCCTGCTTGGTAACACACGTCAATACAACGCCCACCTGTCGTTCCCACTGTTCTCTTCTACCCTTACTCTCTGCACAACTCTGTTTCCTCCACTCCATCTCCAGAGCAAAACCGGGAAACTCTAAAGATAATACAGAAAAAACGATATAGACTACTTGACTTCATTCACATTTTATGGATTTAATAGTGCCAAATCAAGATTTAACATCACAGATTAGAGCCGAGAAAGCTTACTTGTGACCACTGAGGGCCCAATACCCTGAGAAAACCCATCACAGGTGGGGACATTAAAGCTTAGAGAAGTGACATTAAATTACTCGGGGTCACACAGCCAGCTTCCAATCTAGTTGTCACTCCAAGGTCCTACCACAGATTGTTTTTTAAATACATTTAGGAGCAAGTAACCTTAAAAGTAAATGCAAGCTTATTCTCAATCCAGAAGCGCCTTACATAAGGAATTGTAATTCAATGGTGAAAGTCTAGGGTCTTGGCCAGACTCCAGGTTCACCACTTACTAGCTACGTGACCTTGGTCAGGTTAGGTCAGCTCTCTTCATCCTGATTTCATCACCTAAAACAAAGATCACGAGCACCTTACCTCACCAGGCTGTTGGGAAAATAAAAGGACTCTATACATGTAAAACACGTAAGACAGGGCCTTATCCATGTTATGTAGTCAATAAAGGTTAGCTCTCACTCTCAACATTAAAACCATGCCCATTTTTAAAAGTGATGTATAAAGGGTTTTGGACATTAAAGACGCTCTAGCTGGCTGGAGATCCATTTCCTTCCTTCTTAGGATGTTAAAACTCCTTACCATGGGTTTGGTGTATCATCGTCCAAACATCCCTGAGATGGGTTTTCAAAGCTACAAAGCAATTATGGAGGCACACAGAAGCAGCCAAAAGTGAAAGTCACACACCATTATGCTCTTCAAAGGCCCTTGCTGACACCAGCAACGACGCAGCACTGGCCACGAAGGGCCAGGGAGGATAAGACGCAGCATTTTTAATCAGCTCAATACTCCTGCCTCCCAGTGAAATGCAGAGCCGGCCCTGGTCGTGAGAGTGCGTGCCTACAGGTGCAGAAATGCTGGTCCCCAAGGCTACCTCCGCTGGAGCGGTCTGTTCCCTCCCCTCACTGTAGCTTCTTTTCTTTTTTATTTATGGATTTTTTTTTTAAGCAGCCCAGACAACTTCAGGCCAGTTAGATCAAACATTTCCCAACTCCTGTAACACTCCATGTGCTGGTCCATCAGGGACACGAAGAACATGGAGGCCCTGTTCCCCAAAGTCTGGTATTCTACGCACGCTGAATGCCTAGACACGAATTCTTTGTGGCTACTAATACAAGAAAAAAGGTGTATGGACGTTCATATTAAACACAAGCTGTAGATTCATTCCAGAGCACAAAATCGACAACATTTGGAACTGTACCATGCCAGTATTGTGGTGCTAATAAACTCCTAAATTCCATAATAGCTTAATTATTAATCTTAACACACACATTATAACAACTTTTACTCTTTCATTGTAAAAAAAATGAACAAAATAAAGTTCTAACATATTTCTACATTCTATTTATAATAACAGTTACATAATGCCTAGATTGATTTTGCTCATGTAGTGACTAACTTTAAAATTTATTTACAATTCCTAAAATAAATTGTATTAAGAGCTAGTGTAAAGCATTTGCTAAAAAGGACAGACCTTTCAGAAATGTTTCTTCTGAGAAACAATATGGAATGCTAGTATTTTGGAAACTAGAGATCTGACAGCTTGAAATTCTGGACACACGACCAAAAGAGATACACTTAAGAGTAACTGCTATTCCCTTCTACCATTTCCAGCAAGGACTAGAAAAATACATCTACAGGCTCTAAGCAAGACGCTGGACTTTCCATAGAGGGTAGATATCAAACTGCAAGATGTATTAGAGAGTTACAGCCTCTCATGACCCAAAGGCCAAATATATTTGCTGCTGACCAAAACAGCTTGAAGCACTTTCTACAGATTCATCGTTTCTGTGGTGATGCACACACCATTAAAAACAGATTACACATAGATCTCCAAGAGGACATATAAGTGGTCATTAAATGCAACTTAGCTTACAATTGCAAATAAATGGAGATAATCTAAATATCCCTCAACAGAAAAATAATTAAATTGTTCTATATTCAGACAGTGAAATTCCACTTGGCCCCTAGAAAGAATGAGGTAGATCTACAGGAACTGATATAGAAAGATAATTATAATATACTGTGGAGTAAAAGTACTGGAACAATGCTTCTTATGGACTACCTTTTGGAAAAGCTCATAAGGACATGCTCTATTACATACAGCATTCTACATACTATTCTGTGACTAGCTTTTTTCCCCTCCCAGATGTGTTTGTAAGCAAAAAAGTCTGTGACACTAAACCCAATCCCCACATAAGGTACCAACAGGGTGCATTTAATTTTATATTTTTTGTTAGATGGATTTTTGAAACTCAACAGCATGTTTGTGTTTTTCAATTTTTAAGTAAAAAATTAACTTAATAAAAATCACTTCTATGCCTACAGAACAGCTAAGAAGTGCATTCAAGATTCTTTCCTATCGTCTCCATAAAAGCCCCTTTCCAACAAGCATACACTTTTTAGGTCACCTGAGAGTCCTCGCCATCCCACATGCAGTAGAGAAAGTTATTCCCCACCAATAAATATGGATTCTAGACATGGCGAGATGTCAGGTATTCTGGCATTGCTAAAAATGACCTGAAATCAAACGATTTAAAAACATATCAGAGCCAGGGTGTGTTTTCTCTGTGACATTGTCTTTTGTCAAATATATCACCACCACAGAGAGGCTATTCTGGTTCCTTTTCCCACAAGGAACTGCTCTGTTTTTCCTCCCTTCAACCATGAGAACTTGCAGGATCTCCAGTTTCCCAAGAACCACTCTGGGGTGCAGCTTGCAAAGACCAGGTTCCCACTGCAGGAATTTAGGGAGAAGCAGGGGGTGTCTTTTTCTTCTATTCTTTAGGGCCCGCCCAATAATTAAACATTAACATGTAAAGACTTATGAATCACAGAGCTTCAAAAATGCAATGGCAGATATCAACGTTCTTTAAAATAGTACAGCAATTTTTCAAAAAGACACATCTGATGGCTATTCTAGAAACACATCAATATTAACTGACAAGTCCAGTTCCAGTTCCTCGTAAAGTTTAAGAAAATATTATAAAACAGATCCAAAAAAATAAAATAAACAAAACAGATCCAATAACACCAACAGTGGTGAACACTGGCTTGAATGTTAGATTCTTCTTTATACTTACATTTCCTGAAGTTTCTATAATGACGTATCTAAGCTATGGAATAAGTTTTTTTAAGGGCTTAAAAAAATATACTGGTTAAGACCCAGGTCAAGCTGACAAACCAGATGAAGACAACGCCACTTCTCTGCGTTCCCCTAGGGATGCTCTTGAAACACTGTGAGCATCTCAGAAGATGACCTTGCCTGGGAGAGCTTCCTCAGCTCCCTGAGCTGGGTCACTCACACTTCTCTATTCCCCCGGCACTCTGTTCTACCACTGTCACCAGACCAAACATTAGCCCTACACTGAAGTCCTGAAATGCACATTGCATTTTCCCCCATTCAATGGCAAGCTCCTGCAGGACAAGGAGAATAATGCACTTTGTGGCCCCGTAATCGTGCCTGACACATTAGCAGTTTTCAAGTTTCCTGAAGAATGGGAAGGGCGCTCACTGCAAATTCACTTGCATATCTAATGAAGTACCTCTGGTAAGTGGGTGCCTACTGAAACCCACTGGGGGTACCCATCACGTGCTCTCGTGTGGCTGGGAGCAACCCCCCAACACCTACATTTTTCAATGTCACTGTGACAATGAGGAACACTAGCATGTCAGTGCACAAGCAGACCCTGAAACATAAGGCAATCAACGAGGCAGGAGAGAGTGTCTGCCTGGGAATGGAAAGGAAAGCACCCCACCTTTGAACAGGGATGTCTACATTATGGGTACCGTATTTCTAACGATGGTGGGGGACACAGGGGTATTCATTTTCTTCTTTGTGTCTTTCACATGTTATTATTCGTCCTCAGTATGTTTCAGTAGTCACCAAAACAATTACAATTTTTCAAAAGATTTCTCTTTGCTCACTCATTTAATAGACATCCTGTGAACATGTACTCTGTCCTAGACGCTGTGTTTTGCAGGATTCAGACATGAATAAGTCACAGCCTGTACCTCAAGGGGTTTGCAGTCAAATGTGGGAGACACAAACAGATACAACAAATAGGACACGAATTATATAAGTGTTCCTCATTTTACAGAGCCCAGAAAAACGGTCTATCCAGTCAGTCATTCTCACTGCTGCCCATCCCACCAGGGAACGAGGAAAACCTCAGGACAACCCTTGTGAGGAGAGAAAAAGAAACCACAACCAAGCACACACACGTGACCAGCAACCCCGTCAAGCCACCTCATCCATGAACAGTAGCTCCTTTCCTTTATTTTTCATTCTTCTTCTCTTATGCTTTATTATGTGGAGAATTGCAACTTCTAACAAGTGGAATCTCATTGAGTTTAAAAACAAAAAAGGTAAAACGTGAGTCAGCTCAGCTCTGATAACTAGGCTATGAGCTTCTCCCAGCGCCGCCCCCAGGGGAAGGAGCCCCCACGCTGACTTCATTCCGGCTGGAAGCTACCCCTCCATCTGCTTACCACGTGTGT
Organism: Lyroderma lyra; assembly: GCA_004026885.1. Classification (NCBI taxonomy): domain Eukaryota; kingdom Metazoa; phylum Chordata; class Mammalia; order Chiroptera; family Megadermatidae; genus Lyroderma; species Lyroderma lyra. The sequence continues at coordinate 66,472 of PVJL010000993.1, read as the reverse complement.
TGGTAGCCATGTCAGCCACTTTCTGAAAGGCGTCCAAGAAGGCAGCTGCTGCTACTACTGTTGTCCTAAAATGCAAACAGATAACAAAAGCATGAGGAATGTCTCACACTCGCCAATTCATTAGAGCGGAAGGGCTACAACCTCCGCTAAGGACTGAACGTTACCTTCCAGGACAAATGACACAACTGAGCACGGACGACCCCTGGCTGTGTGGGCCTGCTCTTTCCTTAGGAGGCCTTTCTCCTTCCCATATTGTTAACACTCAGCCCCAGTTCCGTCCAGCTCATTCGGTGCTGGCGGATACATGCTAGCAATTCTTTCTGTCCCAGTTCTCCTGACAGGATAAAATGATTACCAGGTAAAATGTTTCTACCAAAAAAAAAAAAAATCATTAGAAAATACAAGTGGTACCAGTAAAATTTATTTTAAAGTAAAAAAATGGCATGCAAACACACAGATTGAAAGAAGGAATCTTAAAGAGAGATCATCTAGTTTAGACAACTTGTGCTAGAGATGGGCAAACAGACCAAACTACAAGGAGACTTTCACTATCACCAGTTCATACCACGGTTAGAAGCAGTAGTATGACACGCAGTCCTATGCTCATCCCACGACAGGACAAGATCCAAGCTATGTGACATCCCCCTAAATCATAATTACAATGGAACTGAGATACCGTGGGGAAAAGTTACTCAGCACTGGCCTAGAAATTACTGTGAATTCTTCACATGCTCTTAAGCTCCATGGGCTGCCCTGACCAGTAGAACTCTGTGTTCTACTGGTTCCTGGGGTCATGATCCAAGATGTCATTCAGTGACGAACAACCACTGCTCTGTGCCAAGGCCATGCATGCCCCGAACATGCCAGCCAGCCCCAGGATTTCCACACAAGGACATTGCAATTAAGTGTACAGCCTGATGCTAATTTCCAAGTATTCCGTTTGAGAACCCAGTCTTTACTGGGCATTTCTAATAAGAATGCAAAGTTGCTGAAGGAAGAAGAGGAGAATAAGGAAGAAGTTCAAAAAGGAAAGAAATGGCCTTTAAAAATAAGCAACAATGGCTATGAAATAAGGGTTCCTACAGGTGCTAGAAGTGGGCAAGAATCCCTTAGAGACAAATTTCAAAATGTGGCCTGGTATTTTCTAGTAGAAGAAGAAAACTTGTGCTCAAATTAAAAAAAAAAAAAAAAATGACACACACACACGCACACACAAAAACAAACAAAAACCACTTTGAAGCACATTTTTTTAAAAGAACTGACACCAAATGCAAACCCTGGAAAAGTCAGCTTTTATCCAACATCCTGGGATTTATAAATAGCTCATTCTGATTTACAATTAATATCTGACACATGGCTGGATTAGTTCTCATTCAAGTCAATGCCGATCATCCAAATTTAATGAGCCCACTGCAGAGGTGCCTTGTGCACCAAGACTCCACTGAAAATGAGGACCATGGTCAAGTGTGAGGAATTAGGGCTTTTAAACTGCCTACCAAGGAGTCACGTCTGCTGTTGTCACAGACACCTTAGCCCTCTCTGAGGGGACAGAACAAACATGTAACCAGAGGCAGCAGGAAGGAGTGATTCAGCTTAAATGCTCCCAGCCTTACGTGCCTCTCTGCAGCCTTCCCTGGATCATTTCTCTAATACAGAAAACGTCACGACTCCAGACTGCCTCAGGCCGGCACTTACCAGTCTGACGGAATCAAATGGCCCCTGCTCTCAGGGAGCCCAAATGTTGTTTAAAAATATAAATGGAACTTTGTACCAGTGGGGGTAAGATTGCTCTAAGTCTTACTCTGTATGGTCAGTTGATTATTTAAGCTTTGGCTTCCTCACTGGTAAAAGGGGAAGAGAATCTCTCGTCAGTCCTGAAAGCTTGCCAGATCTTTAAATGAGGCCAGATGAGAGAGAGAGAGAGAGAGAGAGAGCGAGAGAGCGCGCGAGCGCGCGCTCACACATGCACACACATGTGGTTGGGGGGTACTGAAATGTCTTACTGTGTTACTACAGGAGAACCCCTACAGGATGGAGGCTAACCCACTTGAAATAAATGATGACAGTGGATAAGACAGTACGGGAGTGAAGAGTGTCAGTGTACCTATTATAACAAGGTGGAGGAGGGCTCAAAGGCAGGGCCTTGCGGTCCAGCCCCCTGGCTGGAGGCTGGGACAGATATGGCATAAAGTTATCACAAGTTCTTAAGCAAAGAAATGGTAAAGGACTTGACAAGTAAGGAAGGAGCCGTATTCCAGAGCCCACTGTCCCCTGGAGGCCCCACTCACAGCTCCAGAAATCCCAGATTCATGGACAGAAATCCCAGGCCCCACGAAGCTGAAGGAGTGAAAGGAAGAGATCCATCTCTCCCCATCTCTTCATCTCCAGGGGAACCATATGACGTCCAGTGCTATGGCCAAAGCTCTGAGCAATGACGCCTGGCGTCCAGGGCAAAGGCTCCAGAGCATCACGTCATCTCTCTGTCCTCTGTCATCCACATGGCTTTTGATCCTAAAAAAGACCCACCTGCTTTGTTGTCTGGAAAACTTCCCATGTACATCCAAAGCAACGTACCTCATCTCACATGTGTCATCGACAGCGGTGATGAAAATGACTGCTGCTTTAAAAATCTCATCCTCTGTGGAACACCCCCAGGGGGCAACAGTACCCCCTCCCCCCAATGACTCACAAGCACAGAGCTTTAACAAGGTGTTGGTATAGCTCCTTATCAAGTGATACATGAACTAGCACAGACAAGGCAATACTAATAGCCCCTTAGAGCAGATCAGCACGAAATCTTACTGTTTTTAAGCAGTTTTCCTAGGGCATAATTTGTATATCATAAAATTCACCTTTTTTAGGTGTATGATTCAATGATTTCTTAGTATTAATAAATTCAGGATTATGTAACCACCACGACACTCCAATTTTACATTTCCATCACCCCAAAAAGACCTCTCATGCCCATTTGCAGTCAGTGTCCTTTTCCACCCCTAGCCCAAGGCAACTACCACTCTACACCTGTCTCTACAGATTTGCTTCTTCTACACCACAGTCAACCCTAAGTTTTAAACTCTTTAAAAAAGAATAGGCAGTAAGCAGGATGGACTCTGGGGCCAGACTGCACAAGTTCGAGTCCCTGCTCTGCCACTTACCAGCTGTGTGACCTTGGTAAATGGTTTAGCTTATCTGTGCCTCAGTTCTCTCATCAGTAAAATGGGGATACTGTACTTACCTCTTGGGTTGTAAGATTTAATTAAGTTAACATATGCCTGGCACACAGTGGGTGCCACATTACTGCTGCGCTTTACAACTTTAAGCATAACACCCCATTTAACTCTCAAAATTCCTGTGGAAGGAGGCAGAGAAGATGAGTTCAATTTTATATGTGGGAATCAGAGGCCAGGACATACGGCTAGTCAGAGGCAATGCTCACATACGTCTATATCTGTAACGCTTCCAAAATTAACCCCAATTAGCATTTTGGGTTTGTCTTACTCCACCCTTCGTCCAAGGACATTGCCATTTTCCTGGAGACGACACGCTTACTCACCGAAGCTGGGACTGTAGCTTTCCTGCTTTGTTTATGAAGTCTTCCCAAACAGGATAGCTCCCCTACAACAAAACAAAGCCATCTATCAGTAAGTTACGCTGTGATAGACATTAAGACAGTAACAAGCGACCCAATTCCAATTACACAGGGAGCAATCTGTGCATGCTCTCTTCCTTTGCCATCCATGGTATGTTACCCAGCTTATATACAAACGTATTGGCTCAGGAATCATTTTAGAATGTGCTCAGTCCCTGTAATCTCGTAAACACTACAGACACCGACTGGAACAAGTTGGGCAAGATCTAACACATACATTGGTGCTCCACTTCCTGAGTCAATAGGTGGTGGGTCCAAATTCAACACGTGCAGAATATTTAAGGCTCTGCCCTGAACCCTCTGACCATGGCCCTGGCTGTCCTCACCCTTATCCCAAATGGCGGGGAGGAGAAAACCAGAGTGACTGAGGCTCATTCTCAGGACGGGTGGCTATTGGACTATAAGAATCTCAAGGTCATGAAGTTATCTAAATACAGCTGCTCCGCTGATGGCTCAAACGCCGCACCTCTGGACAACACGACCACAGGTGGTCCCCCAGCACATTCCGGCTAACAGGGCACTCATCAGCCTCCCATGGCATCCTAGTCCTTGTACCCTGTCCTGTATATCCATGCAGCTCTAGTTCTTACCTTCTGGGGACTGGCAGTTAAGACCAATCCTGCTTCCACATGGAAGTTTTTCTTTTTTTCTTTTTTCTTTTTTTTGGGGGGATGGGAATCGAACCCAGGCCACAGCATTGAGAGCACCGAAGCCTAGTCACTACACCACCAGGGAACTCCTGGAAGTTTTTCAAAGAACTGAGGATAACAGCCACATTCACCCACAGCCACCCTTCTTTCAGCTCCCCAAGTGCAAGTCCATTTCTACTCGGGACCCTGTTTCCCATCGCCACACTGTCCTGGGACCACTCCATCATGTCTCCCTACTCTCCTCTCAGCAAGATGCTCAGACAGACTCAAACCTGCAGGTGTAAGTGTGCCTGAGCCAAACCAGGGTGGGGTCTGACATCTCCCTGCACACACGCGCTACATTTATATTAAGATCAAGCAGCCGACCAAGAGGTGATGCAAAACAAACCCAGCAAAGGGGAACCATGGTTACAGAAGTGGTGCTTGGCACTGAGTCATTTAAATACAGAACTGAGACTAAACACTCCCGGGGGGAGAGCGGGGACGGTTCCAGGATGGAATGTAAATGTTATGACCCTTGACATGGTAAGAAGAGCACATGCCACCCCTGATTTTGTTGTTAAGGAGCGGAGGAAGAAACTACACGCTGAAGTTAATCATCTCATCTTCATCATGGAAGCCAATCAAAATAGTTTAAAACTGCGGCTGAGCTAAAACATGAGTGCACCTTCCTACAACTTTAATCATCTTTTTGTCTTACCCTTCAGAGAACAGTTCTCAGCCTTGCCACTACTGATATTTTGGGTCGAGTAACTCTTTTTTGTAGGGTGTCTTGTGCATTGTAGATAGTTAGCAGCATCCTCAATCTCGGTTCACTAGAGGCTAGTAACATTCACAGATGCAGCTGGTGTGACAACCAAAAATGTCTCCAGACACTGCCAGATGTCCCCTTGGGGGCAACTCCTCCCTGGGTAAGAACTACTGCTTTATAGGAATGTCTGAAGAACTTATTTCTTTTGGTGAAGACCAGTTCCCTGAAGTTCAGCAACTTCCTTGGTTTTACTTCACTTTAGTTTCAATTCTTCTGTTAAATGAAAGCAAAAACCAATGTATTTTTACTTTGAAAATATGCAGCACGTGAATGCCTTGTTATAAAAGTGCCTCTGTACACATTTCTCTAGCTATTGTGTCTGTCTGAAAATGTGTAGAAAGGTATCTGGAAAACTGTCTCTCAAATATTAAAACGGGACATTTCTGAAAGCTAAGATTTGGACCAATGTTTTGCTTTCTTGCTTGTACTTTCCTCTATGGCCATCGTTTCTGTTTTATAAGGTCATTTATCATTTTTATGAAAACAATAAAAGTCATTACATAAAAAAAAAAATTAAGATCAAATTAGAGGTTCTGGCAACAACAGCACCAGGAATTTACAATCCACCCAAAACAGAACATCTGCTGCACAAGCACTGCTAGATCACATCCATGAGTTCGCATGCATCTGTGCATTTGAGGCCTGCATGGCCCAACTGCAGGCCTCTGGGTTTACTCCTCCAAGCGACAGTTTGCTCATCTGGGATGCTAAGGGGCTCTAGGTCAGGGGTCCTGGCAGTGGCCCTTGGTCAGCTACACCTGAGCTACTGACACCAATATCCATGCACAAGTCTTGTCACCATGCTGCTAAGCCACAGAGCCTCCATTCAATCCTTGTGCCCTGGTGCTGGTATTGGGGGAAGGGGGTCTTCAATCAAAGAGCATAACTTTATTTTAACTTATCTTAATGAAACCTTCCGCAAGCTCAGGCTACCACCACGCCAGGCCCACCAAGACACTGTGGGGAATTCCAACGATAACACCTAATATACAGAGCGTGCCAACAAATGTATACACATTTTACGAAAGGAAAACACTGTGTTAAAATTGTAATGCTCAATATACACCAATAACAAAAGAGGATTACAACTCACATGCCATTTCAGTTTCTTCTTGAAGTACCACCAGTGTAGCAGCACATCCTATAAGGTCCCCCACAGGTAGAAGTCAAGGGGTGTTAGGTCAGGAGAATGTGGGGGAATCTCAAACAGTGTTCTTGAATTTCAAATACCACTTCAAAATGGTCTTGAGCTCCTCAAATGACAACCGTGCTTCCACCACTTTCTTTGACTGCCCTGCCTGTCACATGGTGACGCTAGCATTCATCTGATTAACGCCGTCTTTTGAGCAAACGTCATAGTACACATTTTTATACTAATTCAACTCGGCTTCTAAAAGTAATGCATAGACATCACTTAAAATGTGTCTACATTCTTTTGGCACCCCAGTATGTGCCATTTCCCGATCAAGTCCAGGTATGAACAACCCTTCTACACCTACACAGAAATAATGAAACAGGTAAGGGCCGAGATCAGTCTCACTGGCCAGACAGACATCAGTTAGCATCCTTAAGAGTACACAAGTTCAATCACTCAATTACAGCCTCATCTTGGCATTCTTTCTTTCTGGGACCCACAAGACAGCGTGGGAAGCTTTTTAAAAGAATGAGGACGTTCACACATACCGACCACCTTCCAGCCAAAGGTATTGTCATCTCTATCTACACACAGAACAAGAGCTAGGTCGTCCTCTCCCCAGAATGAACCACTCCCACCCAGGGAGGCACTGGAGAAGGTCACTGAGATGATCCATGATATTTCCTAAGGAAAAGGTCAGGCACATTCCCTGAGAACATGCCAGAATGGCCAGAGGCCTGCACAGGGAGCAGTGAGCCCTGAGTTCTAGCTCATGGTCCTGCCGGTAAATGATTGGGAGAAATCACTTTACCTCTCCAGGCCTCCTGCTCATAACAACAAATAATAAAAAAAAGTAATTCCTTCCTCGTTATTGGACACTGGCACCACTAAACACTGAAAGAATGTTAAGGAAGGAGCAATGAACACAAATTCGGGATTCCTAGCTCTCCAGTTTGCAGCGTGGCAAGTGGTTCGACCTGGGCATAGGGTCCAGTCACTACCTAGCAGGGTTGGTGTGAGGAATACATGAGGTCAGACGTGAAAAGTGCTCAGTGCAGGCTGGGCACTCAGTAAGTGTTGAATGCACATCTGGTGGGACTGGCTCTCAGGCTGCTGGAAGAGAGAGTTAAAAACCAAGTCAGGCCGCCCATCTGGGCTGGCATTCCTCATACTCAGTTCTGAGTGCAGAAGCAACTGTGCGTGATGCAGTGTGCATCTCACCGCGAGGTAACCACAGTGACAGCAGAAACAGACCAGGGCACACGGGGGTACAGACAGCATCTCTGCCACTCCTAAGTAGAGGGTGGGCGGAGCACCCCAACACAGTGCGCCTAAAAACAGCAACCACTCAAACAGCTTCAGAAATGACTTACCTGCCTCCGCGTGAAGCCTCATTGCAGTCCTGACCAAAATTAGCAACAAGAAGAGGGTCCCCTCTCCAGTCAAGGGGTGCAGCATGCAGCTCTCCCCCTACGCACACCCCACTCAGCCAGAAGAAGGCTGCCAAAAGCAGCTCTCTCCTGACTTAATGATATTTGACAGCCTAGCAAAGTGTCAGGCCCACCTATTTCAAGCAATCTGTAATTTAATGGATTCTTTAAAAAAAAAAAAAAAAAAAAAAGAACTTCTAAGAACAGAAGACAAAAACCTCCTTGTTGAAGAAAAAAAATTTCAAGTGTGTAAATGTTATTCAAATTTAAAAGCAAGGTGATTTGGGCTGCTCCAGATTTTTTTTTTTTTTTAAGTTTCTTTCAAGGAAAAAAGTTTCTACCCACCTGAAAGTAGTTTCACTACAAAAACGCAACGCTGGGAGGAAGTGAGAAAGCAGGGAGAAGAAATGTGCAGAAGGGGCTTGTGGGCACAGAGGTACAGGGTACCAGGGAAAGGCCCTGGGTTTCTCCAGACCACCAGACTTCGTAAAGGAGAGCATACTCGAATTTCAAGTAACTGTGTGCCCTGAGGAGCCTTTGGGAAAGCAATTCCAATACAGTTCTTCATTTTCTAATCTGCGCCGCTACCCACCAGTGAGTCCCAGAAAGTTCTCTCCTGGGGCCGCGGTCTGACTGGGTTCACGTTTGAGGAACTCCCTAGGAAGTCATTCCCAGAGCTGTGACAAAGCCTCAACACAGACCCCACTGTGGGGTTCACCACAGAACACATCAAGGTTTCACAACTTTCCAGAACACCCCCAAAGAAAATAAGACTCCCACCGATCACCTGGGTCCTGCCACATCCAAAGTCACAGGCAAAGGGGAAAAAAAGGCTCCTACCCCTAGAACCACTTGAATTTCTTTGGCGAGGAGGGTGGGTAGGTTTCGAACTCTGAGCAGTTTGCTGAAAATAGAACTCAGATCACACTGGGTTCTGAGAGACAGGAAATGTCCCGTTGCAGAAACGGGAAGAGAAAGCAGGTTTGGTTACAAGCATGCAGAGGACGCCCTTCATCAAACCGCATGGCTGTCCCCAAGTCCTCCAGGGAGAGATGGGCTTCCCTGAAGACAGGCTCTAACTCTCATCCCTACAGCCACCAGGTGCACGATGCCCCCACACACACAGCACCCCAGATGCCTGTCCTGTCTTCTGACCTCCAAGAGATTCAACAGTCTTGAAAACTCCTATTCAGCCATCACCGCCCAGCTCAACTGCCACCTCCTCCAGAGCATTCTCGATGCACCTGCTTCCTTCACATCATGCAACTCACTATCTGTGAGCTTAGTGCCCCCACTCACCTGCAGGCTCGAGGACTGACACACGGAGGCAGGAATGGCAGTACCCTAAGAGGGGTAGCAGAGAAGCAGAGAGGACCCAAGGAAGGTGGTCCAGTGAGGCCCAGAGAGGACTCAGCAGAAGGGCAGACAGGGAGGCAGAGAGGACCCAAGTGGGCTCTCTTCAGAGGACACTGGAGCGGCCCAGTCACACTGGGGAGAAGCAGGAGATGGGCAAGGGGACTGTGAGCAGCCATCAAGGCACAGTCCAGAGCTTAACACAAATGGGACCGAAGACCAAGACGAGACAGCCTTCATTCAGATGGCAAGTGACATAAATCCCAAACCAGCCAGGTGACAAGAGGACCTGGCTAACGGGTCCCACACCTGACAGCAACCTGGTCCCTTGGGTAGTGGGAAGAAGAACGAACTCCTTTCCTTAGTTCTGAGCGAAAGGGCCCACCCACTTCAGCCTCCACAACAGGCTGATGGCCACCTAAACAAACAAGGGAGTCGGCTGCCCCACCCCACCCCCACCCTGAAGGCTGCACTCTGGGCATACCTGGGGGTCCTTCTCCTCTCCTTCCCACACGTCCCCCACAGCCAGGCCAGGCAGGCGCCTTGCCGAGCGCCCAGCACAGGACTCAGCCAGTGGCCATTCTGGCTTGGGTTCTGTTTTGCTTTGTTTTGTACTGTATTCAACAGAAGGCCTGGATGGCACCACACACACGGAGCAGAGAATCAGCAGTGTGTAACGCACTGGCATGGCTGGTTAACGGTGTCCCATGAATAATGCAGCCACTGCCTCTCCCAGCCCAGCCCACGGTGACAGGGGACAGCTGATGAAATCGGACACCCATGCTACCACACAGGTAATGCGGAGGAGCCAGGAGCCAGTGCTGGAGGAGTGCAACTTCCGGGGGGTCCAAGAGTTGGAGGACAGGCTCAGGAGGAGGAAGAGCTCGGCTTTGCGGAGAGAGAAACACAGACAGGCGGGCAGGCTGTCGGGAGTCAGGTTCTAGCCCAAAGGCCTCTGTCCTGCCAAAGGTCCCAGACGGAGGCTGGCTCACCAGTGGGTATGGCTGATGAGACCTTAAGGCGTGGGTATGTGACTGGACAGGTAGCCTGCCAAGCACTGCTGTCCCCATCATCATCATGAACATCCCTATTATCTAAACAGTTGCAAGGTGCCAGGTACTTACTGCCAGCAGTTCTCAAACGTGAATCACCTGGGGAACCTGGCAAAAACGCAGGTACTGATTCTCTTGGTCTGAGGGGGGGCCTAGGTGTCGCACGTTTAGTTGGCGTGATGCTGCGGTCCCCAGACCACACTCTGAGGAGGGAAGCTTGATGTGCACTCTTAGTTCATGCTCAGAACAACCCCACAAGGCAGGCACTGCTATTACCTCACAGTCGAGGAAACTGAGGACCAGAAAGGACCAGAGGGGCAGTGTGTAGTGGTTGGGGCTGATACTTGACCCCAGATCTGCCCGACTCTGTGGCCTGAGTGCTTCTCTGATTCTGGGAAGTGCAAGAAGCCCAGCCCCAGGGCTACAGAAAGCCACTCAGCAGCCAGGCTGGGGCCTGCTTCATACTGGGGTCCTGTGGGAGCCCAGACAGAGTAGAGTGGGATGAGGAGCTGGGTGGGGGAAGACTCTCCAACCACACAACTCCCAATTATTAATACAACTGCAAATGCCCCTGGGGAATTGTAATGTTACCCTAGAAATGGTCAGAATCCTCAACCACGTGAAAAAGAAAACACAAAACAAAGAAAAGCCCTTTGTGCTGGAAAAGGTCAGATAGGAACGCATCGGAAATGTGCACAGCTGCTGTCCTCAGTGTTACAACTTCCATCACATCTCTGGGTTTTCTGTGGACACTGGAACCAACCTGCTTTTCTACCAGATCGGAAAGCCTGTCTGGAGCATCTCAATAGGCTACCGCTGCTGCCGCCAGCACCCTGCCACCAAGTCACTTCCCAGGTCTGCGGGGACCTCATCAGGGAGAGTGTGAGGCACAGAGCCCACAGCATCCCTCTCTGTCCTCTTCTGGGTACACCCTGTGGAGAGCTCAGACCTCAGGAAAACCAAAGGCAAAGCTTCCAGAGGCAGCTGCTGGCCGAAGCAAGGGGGCCTCCGGACTTCAGTGCCAGGTGGGAATCTGCGGCTTCTAGAAGTGGGCGTGCAGGATAAAGGACAGGGCCCGTGAATGCCTGTCACAGCTTCGTTCCCAAAAACCACCCTTCTCCACCCCATCCTGCAAGATGAAGGGCTCCCAAGAGCCTCAGATGAAAGGCAGGCACTGTGTAAGCCCATCCATCATAAAAAACCATTCCTGGGCTTCTATTCTGTGATTGGAGCTTGCCTAATCCACTAATTATCGCTGTCCATCAAGTGGATGACAGCCTTGGAGATAATCAATGGTTGCTTCTTTGCACGCCCACCCTCACCCACTTGCCGGAGCTCACCAGCAATAAATATGCCTATAAAAAGGAAGATTTAACCACAAAAGGTGCGCCCTCCACCCATCCTCCCCTCACAAACTGCTCCATTTGTAACTGTAAAACCCTAATTAAGTCAAGGACATCAAGCTTTCTCTTCCTCCTGTGTGACAAAGTTCCAGGCCCAGAAGGCTGTTTTCTGACTTATAGGTAGGGCTCCCCTTGAACTAAAAAAAGGACCAACAAAATATGTCAAGTGTATCATCAAAGTAGCATTTGTTTTGTTCTGTTTTCTACCAAGAAGAATTCCTTTTGTCTACCCTGAGCCTTCCAAGAGAAGAGCCATTAGCCATTTGGACTTATAAAAATTTAAATTAATTACAATTAAATAAAATTAAACAGTCAGCTCCTCAATCAAGTGCTCAATAGCCACATGTGGCCAGAGGCTCCAATACTAGACAGTTCAATATACAACATTTGCATCATCGCAGAGAAGCTGACTGGACAGTGCTGGCCCTACCACGACGACGTCGGGGGCACCCCTGGGTGTTCTAGGGCTGCAACAAGGTTTCTAGTTCAGTTTTTTAACTTTTACAAAACTGGTGTGTGTGCCATGCTCTCCATTTCTTTGAAAATGAAATCTCTCCCCTTTTCCATTCCCCAAATTCATCTCCCTCCCCCACCTCTCATTTTTACTGCCAGGACAATTCCTTTATTATCTCAGATAGCCACTGGAGTCTCCCGGGAGTCCAAACTGATCTCACCAAGGACACTGTCCCACTTAACGCAGTCCTTAAGAGGGCCTACAGGGTTTCCACAACAACTCTGGGTGGGCAGTCAGCACTTGCCTTTTTTCCCCTGGGCAAGTAAGGCACAGAAAGTTTAAGTAAGTTGCCTAAGTTCAGGGAAGGGTTTGCCCTGGCACCTGATTTATTTTCTGACCTTCTCCCTAAGCTTGCCCAGTTCTTTTGAAAACGAAATTGCTCCATGGGTCTACCTAAAACTTACTGCTTTTCCACAACTGCCAACTTGGGAACTCAGTATCTAAACATGCAACACAGGGCTGCTCTTACCCAAGTTCTAGTAAGAAACACCAGTGTCCATACACAGCTCAGCTTCCCAGAACGAAGCATATGTATCAATCCCTCTAACCTTTGCCTCACTCTACGGAGTCCAAAGCTTCTGCTCTATTTGTTTATTCCAGTGCAAAAATGTCCACACGCAGTCATGAACCTCAGCCAAACATCAGGTGACCTGCACATCCTATAAAAGCCCTCAGTTGTTACCATTATTCCATGTTTGCGTGCCTGCACTCACCCACTTCTCCCTGGAAGTGCCTCCCCTGACTTGTCTCCACCCACCTCCACCACTGCTGGTAGGGAGCAGGTCCTCTTGGGGGCAATCGCGCCAACGCCCTGAGCAGATACACGAGCACCCACGACCCTAGAGTGGATCTGAGTGTGCCTGGGGATTTGTTCTTCTCAGTGCGCACTCTGTCATCCTCTACTCACTCTGAAACCGTAAAGCCTCCCAAGGCAGGGGCAGTGTGATCGACCTGTCACATTCATGCTGCAGAGCCATGGCCTGGGCACACTCGGTGTGCCCTGCCGCTTTCCACCCAACAGATGTCCCACTCACCAAGCAGGGCCTCCCCCACACTCCCAAACCCCCTGCACCCCCAGGCTGCTGGGAATGACACCCAGGTGGGCACCACCAAAAAGGGTGATGACTGTGGTTGTTACTTCCATAGTCATTACCCTGTTTTCAGTGTCTTCCCACTACATGTCCTTCTCCCGGCCTGGAGAGGAGGCCATATTCCAGAGTCTGAAAGGGCCAGGGGTTAAGAGCTCTGAAGTGAGACTGCCCAACTTCAGATCTACCCACTGGGTGACGGAAGCTGCTTAGTCACCCAGTGCCTCCCTAGCTTCACCTGTTAATGATGCCCATGGCAGTCCCCACCTCAAAGGACGGTAAGAGAGTAAGGGAAATAATGCAAGTACTACCTAGAAGGGTGACTAGCACTCAATAAATGCTGGTAACAGAGATTTTAACGAGTCACTGTAAAATGCCAGCTGCCCTGACTTATACATTTAATGAGCACCTACTGTGCACAGGCACCAAGAGGGGTACAGGCCATACAGAGATAAGGGAATGCTGACATGAAACACCACGCATCCCAAGGCCTTCGGAGGGCACCATGCTCCCAGAACTGGAAGGTGGGGTTGGTGTGAGCTTTGGGGGGAAGGGGAGTGATGCCTTTCCTAGGTCTTAAAGGATAAAGGAGTTTTCCTGGAAAAGAGGAAGAAAGGAAGGCAGGCAGGCAGGAAGGAGAGAGGGAGAGATGGAAAGAGAGACAGAGAGAGAGAGAGAAAGAAGGAAGGGAGGAAGGAAGAGAGAAAAGAAAAGACAGAAGGGAGGAAGCATCCTCTACAAAAGAAGCAGAATTAGCAATGGCCAAGGAAGTCTACAAGGTTATGCTACATTTAGGCAGAGGAGTAGTTTTGCTCACCTGGAGCACATTCCAGGTAGCTGCCATTTGGGGGGGTGGGTGAGCAAGCAGGGAGATCCCTCCTACTCACATGAGCTGCAGACTGAGGATCCTTGTGGCTTAGGGTGGCCCAAAAGGCACCCCTACTTCCACCTCCTCATGGTTTAATGCCAGCGCAACCTACCAGACACTTGCTGGAGAACGTCTGTCGAAACTACAGCTACCTGAGCCCTATCCCAGCTCTACACAACCAAATTCTCTGGGGAGGGGCCCAGGATCTGCATTTAGCACACTCTCGAGGGGACACTCATGCTCTGCTCATGAAAATCACACACAGCAAGCCTTGAGAATCCCTTCCTGGTGAGGAGCCCTCACACATGGAAATGGGAGCTGACACACACTTTCTGAAAGGCATGTGGCAATGGGTTCCAAAAGCCTTGAAATGTACATACCTTTGACCCAGGATAAATCCTTCAGGAGAAACCTCACTGCAGAAGGCAACAGAGGGCAATGCCTAAAGAAGTAACATGAACAGCTATGACCCTCTGTGGTGATGCCCACCTGGATGTCATGCCCAGCAGCCCAGGGTGGGATGTGGGGGTCATGAAGGAGGTCCTCTTGAGTGGAGACTGGCAGAGCACACCAACTGTGCCCAGGGTGGTGTGACAAGTTGATCACAACTTGTACCTTAAGAGACTTTACTATTTAAAAGTGAGTAGAGGTGCTCATTTAGGAAAGCAAAACCATCGTGTAATGTAAAGCAATGTCTAGCTGCAAGGATGTATTCATTGCAGTGTTACTTACTAAACAACTCATGAAAATCTGGACACAGCCTAAACATGAACCAGCATGGAACTGGCTCCCACCTCAGGACCTTTGCACATGCTCTTCTCCTGCGTGGAACATTCTTATAAGCTATTGCTCACATGTCACCTGTGTGAGGCCTTCCCTAACTACTCCATTTAGAAACAACACTGTCCTTGCTTTATTTTTCCTCATTGTACATAATCCTTCTACTCTACAAGGGAACTGACTTATTCAATTTGTCTGTCCCCACCCACAAGAATGTAAGTTCTAGGACAGCAGGGGTTTGTCCATTTTATTTACTGCTGTATCCCCAGCACTTAACACAACAGGGAACCTGGCACACATTAGTCCCTCAAATATGTGTCGACTAAATGAATTAACTACAGACATACAAACAATGGAACACCACACAGCCATTAAAACTGACAAGGCTTAAAATTACACATATGGAAAGGCCGTGTAGTGAGAAGCTAAGTGAAAAAAGAAATTTCTGGCACAGCATGGGCCACATGAACCTTCATCTAAATTTCAAATTCTAAAACGTGTGTACGTGACCCACTTTATGATCAAGTGGTTAAGGGTAACTTTTATTTTTTACTTAACTGGGGTTTCTTAGTTTGTCTCCCATTAACTTTCTATTATTAATACTTGCATAATCTCTAAGAAGTAATCCCTCATGAAATGCTCTCAAAACATTTGCCAATTTATTTTTAGGAAAGAGCTTCCTCCTTAGTGACTTAATTAGGGTGTCCCTAATTAAGGCCAGTACCACATCAAAGAGGCCAGGTTCCAAGGGACCTCTGCTCCAGAGGTCTACTACTGATTGCAAGATGACCTCGTCCCTCTAGGAGCGGCCCCACCTCCCCGTGCTCCGATGCCAAAGGCTTGGGTCAGCTAGCTACTCCTGGCTCTGCGCCCCGCTACTTGCTTCCTATTGAGGTGCCTCGTCCAATTATCCAGGCCCAGATCACATCCTGCTGGAGAGCTGGCTTTGAAGGTTCAGTAAACAATCACTTCAAAACAAAGAGTGTGCAACCACTAAACCAAATTCAAAGACTTCCTTAATGGCTGCTGCTCAGCTGCAGAAGACACGGTCAAGCAAAAGAGGCCTGTCTCCCTGGGAACTAATCTCAAAGCAGGTCCAGCCTCCTACTGCAATGATCCCTCATCCTGTTTTGCACTCAGGCATGTGGGTGACCCTGATGCAGGAGGATTCTCCAGCAAAACAAATATGTGTTGTGTGGTCGTCACCTCAGACAACCATGTCAGACCCTTAGGTTTCACACCCCACCCATTTCCCACATACTTCCCTCTGCTGAAAAGTCAGAGGCATCTACAGGGCGAGTCAATTGCCCAAAACTTCAAGTCATAGGCTGAGTCAAGCTCCTCTTCAAATAGAGTGAGGCCCCTTGAGTTTCCTGAAGCAGCTCAGAGAAGAGCCTAGATTTTTATACTTTGTATCTGGTTCATCCTGCATCCTAAAGGTATCGACAGAATTGTCATCAAAGAGATCAATATAATACACCCATTACAGAATCTAGAAAGGAAATCTCAAAATTCCATGCTGTGAGGGAGAGCTGAGCATAGCGGATAAGAGCTGAGGCCCTGGAGCAAGGCAACCTGGGTTCAAGTCCCCGCTGTACCATTCACTAGTTGTATAATGTGGGCAAATGGCTTAGCCACTATGTACCTCAGTTTCCCTATCTGTAAAATGGGAATTACAGCAGTAACTACCTCACTGGTTGTTAGGAGGATTAAGGCTTTTTATTTGCAAAACACTAGAATAGTGCCTGGTTGTTCCATATAAATGCTTGTGAAATGAGCAAAATAAAACACCTCTCAGCTTAGATGTCACCTGCACCAGAAGTTTCCCCTGACTCTGTCCTCCCACTCCAACTAAGAATCAGAGGCCCTACCTACCCAGGACTTCCAAAAAACCTTACCCTGACATCGATCCTGATGCTGATCACACTAATTTCTAATTCTTTATCTGTTCTTCCTCTAGACTAAACACCTTTAAGGGCAAGGACCACGTCTGTCTTGTTCGCAGGTACATCTCCACCAGCCAGCAGTGCCAGCAGTGCCTGGCACCTAGCAGGCACATCATTGTATCTGTTGGACACATGTACTGCTTCTCTCACATTATTTACATGCTAAAAGTTGAAAAACATTTCACTCTTGTCTCTATGACATTATCAAAGCAGAGACAGAGGTTCTTCTACTTTCTGGAACATGAGTGCTGCTATCAAGAGCGAACTCTGCTAGAAATTACTAGGTAGCTCAGACATATAAACAAAGCATTTTACTTACCATTTACTTCATGCTAAGCTCTTTACACAGACTTTCTCATTTATTCCTCAACAACTTTAAGAGGGATGCTATTCTCTCCCCTCGCCCCCCATTTTTACAGACAGAAAAATCCAGGTTCAGGAAGGTCCAGTAACCAGCCCAGAGTCAAAGAGCTAGAAAGTGGCAAAAGGCAAGTTTCAAAGGCCAAGGGCAACTACTAATTGTAGAACGCAATAAAAATACTAGGTAGAATCCACACCAAATGTGAAAAGTGCCTACAGGTATCTGGCCTGGTGGAAAGAAGGACCAGAAATTAGGTTAACTGTCAGGTGACAGCTTCAAGGATGAGAGCAATGTCATAGGCAACAAGGGGAGAGGGGGTCCTCCAGGCGGGACACAGAGCTAAGAATGCAGAATACAGGATGTGATCAAAGCCGCCTGGGAACCCAGGCTGGGAAGCACAGGGCACAGCACGGAATACAGAGCAGGCCACTCAGCAGGCAGGGGTCCTCAAATGCCAGCCTAAGTCAGGTAGGCCACATTCAGCAGGTAGACAGGTAGGAAGAGACAGAATATGGTCAAGTCTTAGAAGCTGCTGCTACAGGGCACTCTAGATGCAAATGAGGCTACTTACCCCAGTAGTCACTCCAGAAAAAGAAGGGAGATTCAAATAATGTAGACACAAAGGTCTGGTCCTTACAAGAAACTCTTCTCTCTCCCCTTACCCCAGTGTAAACATCTCTAAAAGACTTGTTTTATGTTTATTTTTATGTTTCTTTATTTAAACACAAAATAGTATAAAATAAGTAAATTTTAGAAAATGTTAGCAACTAAACATGGTAAGGAATCTTGCTACCATACCAATACTATTGATTATTAACTAATAAATCTTGATTTCCTAAAATTTCATTTTGAATAGTTTTTTTTTTTTTTATGACTTTTTTAAAAGTAGTAAATTAAATGCCCTGAGGACCTCAGCCAGGCACCCAGTCCTCCCCACACCTTATATACTAACAATGGGTTTGCAAACAGAAATGCAAATAGGAGGCCTTGCTGAGCCAGATGAGGTTATAATGAACTCAGGAGTAATTTACTTAGCAAGAAAAAAAAAAGCTCAACTTCTCCATTTCCTGCAATTTCACTGCAAGCTCTAAATACAGCTGGGTGAGGGGGGATGGGGTCCTGGTCGCCCTAAGTGGTGAAAACAATTACTACACTGATTTAAAGATTTCTGAATTCTTCATTCCCAAATCTACAAGACACAATGATAACAACAGCTAACATCTGAGTGCCCAGGCACCGTGTACACCCTTCATAAGCATTATCCCATTTCAGAATCCTCGAAACAACCCTGTGTGAGGCAAAGTGACTAAATAACTTGCCCACAAGACTTAAAACCTGATCTCTTTGACTCTAAGGTCAGCAGTAGTTCTAGAATTTCTATAGGAATAGGGTTTAGGGGCAGTGATGTGGCCAGAAGGAAGTAGAAAGCACACATAATATTTTTACTTAGATCGTATGTTATAGATCTGCACTGCCCAATATGGTAGCTACTAGCTACACTTGGCTACTTAAATGTAAACAAATTAAAAGTGAATGAAATTGAAAAATAAGTTCCTTGGTCACTCTAGCTGCACTTCAAGTGCTCAGCAGTCACATGTGGCCAGTGGCGGGCATCCGACAATTTCCATTACTGTAGAGCATCATACTGGACAGGACTAGTAAAGATGAATTAAAAGCAGTCAAGTATTCTAAAGATGGTTTTTCTGTTCTTATTTTTATATTTCAATTTTTTTAACCTTAATGTCATTTCACTATAAATTTATTTTCGCTTTTAATTCTGGTAAGATGCACACACAATAGAAAGACAAACAAGTGGGCACAAGCACAAGTGAACGCTGAAACACCACTGGAGGCAAAAATGACAAAAGTGAAGCTGTCCTTTGGGCACATCATGAGAAGGCAGGACTCTTTGGAAAAGACAATAATGCTGGGAAAATAAGAAGCAGCAGGAAAAGAGGAGGGCAAGTATGAGATGGACTGACTCCATGAAAAAAGCTGTGGGCACGAGTCTACAGGAGCTGAGCAAGGCTGTGAGGACAAGACCCTGCAGATGTCACTCATTCATGGGGTTGCCAGGAGTTGGAGCTGACTCAATGGCACCAAACACACACACGTAACATGAAATTTACCACCTTGACCGTTTTTAAGTGTAGAGTTCAGTAGTGTGAAGCGTAATGACATTGTTGTCCAACCATGTGAAGATGCTTTACTCCGATTTAAGTAAGGTTGAGAAATACCTTTGAGGGTGCTGAAATTTTGTACATCTCAATGGTTCCCAAGCCTGGCTCCACATTAGAACGACCCAAAGGTGCTTTTAACAGTTCTGATTCCCCAGATGCACCCCAGAAGCACTGACTCAGAACCTCTGCAGAACAGGGTCCAAGCATCAGTGTCCTAAGTCTCCGGGGAATCCAATGCACCCGATCATATAACCACGCCCACTCTACCAAAAGGGGTACACACCTGCCCAGATCCTGATCCTTTAGCCCGACACATTCCTCCAGCCCCGAGACCCCGGTTGTGTGGGAGGTGACAGGGAAAAGAGTCCCAGGCAAAGCCTACCATCCGCCTCCAGGAGGTTTCTGATGCTGAGCAAGCTAATAACTTTCACTGCCGGCCAAATTCTTTGAGGGGAAGAAAGCAAATAGAAAAGACACACAGCTCAAAAGGCACTCAATTGATTTTTTTCACCCACTTAAACTAGACAGGAAAAGAAAAACCACTTACAAACTATGACCAAGGCTGTATGTGCCAAGAATCAGCACAGGAAGGAGTTTATTTGGCGATCCCATCAACTTCTCCAAACAGACTTGTAATGACTCTGCCGACTCAACCCAAACTGGAGGGCTACCGGGACGTAATTAAATACAGAAAGCTCTTTTACAGGAGAGTTCCAGGGCTGGACACAAAATGAGTTCAAGGTAAGGAGTTCTCTTTGAGGAATCATTTGAACTTTGGGTGAACTTACTTGATTCATATAATTCGGAGGGGCTGTCAAGCTTGTACAGTTGGCCAGCCTCAGGGACCAAAGTATAAATATGGCCCTCTGGACAAGGACGGGAGCCAAGGGTGACCGCCAGTACCTGGCCCGAAGACATCTTTCCCCTCTGCACACCCAGGGAAAGAACAGGAAAGGACAATGCCACGTCATCTGCTAGAAAAGACTGCTAATGGGAGACGGAGAGAAGCCACGATCTGTCAATATATCATAAATTAAATCATTTCCACAAAAGTGACAGCCAGATGGGAGCTGCCGGCCCCCTCCAGCGTCTTTACAGCATCTGTGCTTCCAGGCTGGCTCTAGACTAGAGACGCAGAGGTTAAGACCCAACGCCTTCCTTGAGCCTCCTGTAGGACTTAAGCAACTGAAATGCTGTCTTCTAGAAATAAATCTATACCCTGCTCTCTTCCTTGGGCATGTTTCCAAGAGCTCCAGCTTTAAGATCAAATAGGCCTAGGTCCAAATACCAGCCCACCTCACCATGGCCTTGGACAAGTTACTGACTCTGTCCAAGCCTCAATTTTCTCATCTGTAAAGTGGGGTTTGGCACATGGTAGGCCCTCACCAAACTCCTTTCTGCCCCCATTCACCACATGCGATGAATACCGAGCACCTACTCTGACAAGCGGCAGGCCAGAGCATCATAAACCGGGAAGCAGCAGAGGCAACACAGCCCGTGCCAAGGCCTTCCCTGGGCTAAGAAGTGGGAAACACTGAGAACGGGTGGCTGCTCTGGAATCAACGCTGGGTGGGTTTTGGTTTGGCTTTGGGGAGTGTTGTGGATGGGGGCACCTACGCAGATGAAAACTTCCAGTCTTCAGCTAATTCAAGGGAGAACCTCAGCAATCAAATACAGTGGGCTTCCTCAGTGCTCAGCCAATTAATTCACTCCATTTGTCTCTCTGGTTTGCTACTTAATAAAACCATATCGGCAGTGCAATCTGCAGAGTTAAACTGCTTAAGGCATCAGTCGGTTCCTTTTACGGAGCCCCAGACATCGCCTGTCTGATGTCCTAGGCAGCGGAATCTGTCCTCTGGCTTTTGTTTGGTTCAGGGGGAGGTATTTATTTCTTTTTGCAGAGGTGCGGGTTTTAGGGGAGTGTCCTGAGGGCAGTTCCGAGAACTAATGGTGAACCTGAAATGATCTCATTTTCCATCCTGACTTGGAACATCTAAATGGTCTTGATACAGAAGGAATCTTGCCAGCTCTCACCCATCTGAGAGATGGAAAAAGCCTAGATGAAAATTACAGATAAAGTGTCTAATGGATCAATAGTTTCAACCTTTTCACCCTTTAAGCATTTTAACAACCTCAAAGGAGTTAGCCAGGTTGACAGATATCATGCAAGCTTTTTCCTTTTCCTACCAAGATGCAAAAGAAGCGTTCAAAGGCTAGATCAACAGCTGGGCAGACAGTGTGCACAGGCCATACACTAAAAAACTCCACTGTTCATCTGAAATTCAAATTTAACTGGGAATTCTGTATCTTGTTGCAATCATAGCATGGAGCTTGGTGCCTACAACTGTGCTGAGGCTTAATAAATACTACAGACCTATGGCTACTCACACAAGAACTGAGGGACAGCAGATTCAGGCAAAATTCAAACTCCGCTTACCTTCCACGCAAGCCGTGATCTAGCAATGACCTTCTCTCTGCATTTGGGACACTACTAACTGTGGAATTTCAGAACCTAGAAGTTCACAGCATTAAGCAACCAGTTCTAAACTATTTAGTTAAATATGATGTGTAAGGGATTTTTCCCACAGAAACACTCAAGCCAAGATCAGAAAAAAAAGGGGGGGGGTTCCCTGGTGGTGTAGTGGCTAAGACTTCAGCGCTCTCAACGCCGCAGCCTGGGTTCAATTCCCAGCCAGGGAACCACCCTCCCCCACCCCCACCCCCCAAAAAAGACTTCCTTCCAAACCTGCACAACATTTGCACCTAAAAAAGCCAAAAAGATTGTTCTACAGAGAACAGGCCCCGAATCTCTGAAAAGGCACCCATTCCAGGCAGTTCCCGGCTGATTTTATGACATCTTTACTTCAACTTCTTTTCCTCAGGCACAACCTGAGGAAGCAGTAAAACCCTGGACAGTCCCTGGCTCACAGAATAGCCAACAGGGGGCCCATCCGTACTTTACAAGGGCTTTGCTTGTCCTGCCTTTGTGTCCCACCCCTTACAGAGTGGCCTGCCCCTCTTCGGAGCACCTGGCCACTGGCAGAGGCCTTGGCTGGGTTTTTGGTACTATCTTCCTAAAGAAAACATTCTTTTTGAAGTGGCACAGGAAGCCCTGCAGGGAGTGGCCGGTGTGCTTCCCCAGGCTGGGCTCCAAGCCCCTCCTTCGCAGCCGCCATAGCCGCGCTGAATGTTAGCTACTTAGGCCCCAGGACAAGCGACCTTCCCGCAGCCCTGGAGATCTTCGGCTCCTGGAGGCCTTCCACGTAGCAGGCCTACACCAAGGAAGCAAGCCTCTCTCCTGACAGGGACCCCAAAGCCAAAGCAGCAGCAGGGAGAGAAAAAAAACCCTGAAATCATTACCCAGCGCTGGACCCACTACCCACATTCTTGACCTTATGATAAAGGAGAGAAAATATCATGGCGAGCCTTCGAACCACAAGAGATCTGCATGGAATTCAAGAAGTCCCTTTAGCAGTTCTAATTTTAGGCAGAACTTAGGAGAGAGGATACCAGTGGCAAACAGAGGTGGGGGGCAGTAGAGAGGAACAAGGCCCCTATTCTGCTCAGCACAGGTGCTGGTAACAGGACACCCCCGTCTAAAGTGAGACGTGGGGTGAGGAGTGCAAGGTGCAGCTGGGTGTTTTTTTACTCCCACTCACATTATGTAACCGCAAACACACTGTCCGACCTGGTACAAAGTTCTCCCTACATCAGCCCCAATTCAGCTCCTGACATGCTGGCTCTTGAGCAACAAGGCTAAACAGAACATTTGATTTTAGCATCCAACTTGTTTTTTGTTAACTAAGTTAATTATTAAAAGAAGAAAGACATCCACAGGGTAAGCTGCTTCCAAGTTTGGCCAGAGTCTCCTGGTCTTAAAAAAGCTCCTCTAACATCACCGAATTCTATGCTGGCTCAACTATGTAAATGAAAAAATAAATAATCAATAAAAAAATACAAATATCAAATCACTATGTTGTACACCTGAAACTAAAATAGTGTTGTGTCAATTATAGCTCAATTAAAAAAAAAAAAAGTAATCTGCTGTCCACCTGTCTCTTCCCAGGACTTGAATAGAAACTCCAAAAAAGGATTCTAGGACCTCCTGAATGTCATCCAAATTGTCTACACACCAGAAGTCAGTCAACTGGCCTTCCCCGACACAGGTGACGGGCCTTGCCTCCTGCCACATGAAACTCTCGTCTCCCCATTCCTTTGGGATGGGCTCACAACCAGACAACCTGATTTATGTGGGTGGGCGGAGAGGCAGCCACTAAGCGATTCTGCACACCACCATTCATGAGTGACCACCACCACAGCAGGGTAGGAAAAGAACACAAGGTTTCCTCTGGTCAAGGCATCAGTAAGTTATTTAACAGCTGGCTCCCAAAGGGAGAAAAGTGAGCGTTTCTTCCCCCTGAAAAGGATAAAACGCAACCCTGACAGTCGAGGACTTAACCAGATGAAGGATCATTAGGGGAAGGCAGAAAGAATCCTCCCGAGCTTTTTGATGTCTGGAGGTTCTTTGACTTGGAAGATGGATGGTGCTAGGCCTTGAAATCAGTCCATTTGTTGTTGTTGTTGGTTGTTGTTGTTGTTGTTGTTGTTGTGACTGTTTTCTCCAAAGAGGAAACTAACTTCCTGCCCGTGTTGCTGTTCCTTTTAGAGAATCAAATGTGACAAAAAAAAAGCATTTTCCTTACCCTTCCCAACATCACTCTCAGAAAATAACCTAAAAATCTTCTCCAAGTGGCATTCCAAACTGGTCTCCAACATTTACACTTGTCCTTCAAAGCAAACAGGAAGGGGGCCGAAGGCATTTTAAACCCATCATGGGAGTTCAAAGAGGTCATGAGAAAGTCAGCTGATTTCAGACATTAAAAACTGACTTTTACTGGGGCAACTCCATACGTATGCACACTATACATTGCTTATCCTGCATGCCCAAATTTTAAAAGTCCCTTTAAAAATATTACTGTCATCTAATCCACAAATAAGTCTTTTAAGAGGAAAACTCCATGAAAATATTCAGCAACTACTGTCTCATGCATGAACCAGCGCCCTTTTTCCTATCTCTCTACTCCCCAAAAGTCTGACAATTCTGCAGACCCCAAGGCAAGTTGTGGTGTCCCACTCCACCTTGCTTTTAAAATCTTTGACTGCCAAAATAAAACAAATATAAACATTTAAAATAAATGCTTTCCCACAGGATGCTGAACAAATCATACTATATGCAAAGGGAAAGAACTCAGGAACCACAAACTATAGATTGAGCGCTGAACGGGCATGAAATAAATCTTTATTTTTAACTGGAATCTTGCGGAGGGAAAAGCATGCCAACTTAGCACCCACAAATCCCCAGGGCCAGAGGGCTGCAGGGCAGCCAGGGAAGGGCAGGTGGAAAGCAGGAGGGCCCACCCTGTGCTGGGCGACCTCCTGAAGGGCTTTGGGCTCAAACCGGGAACTGGGAAGAATTGAGCCTGGATTCTGGATTAAAGAACAAAGAGACAGAAAAAAACTCCAGACGTGAACACTCTGGGACTGCAGTGGGCAGACCTACTAGGTCCCTGGGTCCCTGTTAATCCTGAGGGACTAAAAATAGCCGTTTCTGTCCTCCAAAAGCCACAAGCAGCCTTACAAACCCATCTCAAATTCTTGCCCTAGAAATGAGAATACACATGTGCCTCAAACCAAATTGTGTTGATTATAAGGCGTGTAGAATTTAAGTTAACCAGAAATACCCTCGGTGTCCAAGGAGGGGACACCAATCTTCATCTTACAAGAGTTCAATGTGGATTGGGGGCAAAGGAATGCAAGGGGCTGTCTTTGAACAGGGAGTAATCCATTTAATCCCAAATGACTGGATTAGAGACATTCCTTGGCAAACAGGGTTATCTCTGAAGAAAATGCCACATGAATGTCAATTTCCGACAAAAGGCACAGGCTCTGGAGAAGGATTTCAAAATGGACAAGACCAGGACCGAGGCACCTTGGAAAAGTTCACCCTGGGCGAGGTGGCAGTTGGTTCTAAGAGGGGGAAGCTGCCCATGACAGCTGAGCATTCTTTCCCAAAGTCCATCTCCGAGGCCAAACCCTCTGCAAACCTCACACTTCATCAGACAAAAGCTCCTCCGGGAGCCCAAGCGGCGGCTGAAGAGGGGCTGTCCACACCCACTGCATGCATAGATTCCAAACCTGCCCACTCTTTTTGGAAGCCGAGCTTTTAATTAAGCACCACCTCCCCAGATCTGTTGAGGCAAAGTGGGGCTGGGCGAAAGCCAAAGAGAAGCTCCCTAAATACACATTAAAAAAAAATCCCCCCACCGCCCCCAATTTCACCTCCAACCAGCTCGCCCGGCTGGGTTTATTTCCTTTAGATGAGTAACACAGAGCCCTGGTTTATTTCTGTGCACCAAAAGATCCACATCCAAGGATCGGGTTATCCCCCAGTCCCACCCTTCCTAGGAAAAACCCACTGTGGTTCCCCGCCCCCAACACACGCGCGTGCGCGCACGCGCGCGCACACAATTTTTCACAATCCTCCCAAGAGAAAAACCTGGAGTCTGTGTTGGGTGGGTGGGTAGACGGGATACAGTTGTTTGGGGGACCCCAATCTTGCCGGGATGCTGGGAGCCTCGGCCAGGGGAAGGAGGGCCCCCTGCAAGGCTGCTCTCGGAACTTCTGCTCCCAGCCCCCGAGGGCGGAGGGAAGACATTCACACCCTCACCAGCTTTGGAAGACCCTAATTAATCCCTAATTTGCTCGGATCCTCATCAGGTGGACCTGAAAACCAAGCAGGGCCAGGGGGCTTCCATCTCAGTCTCTCAGGTCGGGAGCTCCTTCCCGCGGCCGGGCAGAGCCCCTAATCCCTCCCCACCACCGCGCCAGGTGCCCCCACCCCGTACCCAGGGAAATCAGGTGTCGCCCCAGGCAGCCAGCCTCCGCGGGTCGCAGACACTCCGTCCAGCGACAGACAATGGAAAACTTAGAGCCGGGGCCCTGAGATCCCAGGGAAACGAGATGGGGCCGCCCCCTGGGACAATGAGCGGGGAGAAGGCAGGGGGCATCGGACACCCTTAGGGAAGCTGCCCGCCCAGTGACCCAGCAGAGCCCAGAGCGGCGCCCCAGTGAGCAGGTGACGCCAAGGCCGGAGCGCTCCTGCAGGTGGCTGGCAGCTACCGCGCAGACAAGGGCCGGGCGTCTGGCCCGAGGCGGAGGCGAAGCACCGCGGCCAGGTCAGTGCGTGGCGGCCGGCGCCGCAGCCGCACCCCCAACGACCTACCTTCATGTCGCTGATGATGGTCTGGAAGAGGCCTCCGAGCGCGCTGCATTCCTTCTCAATCACAGCCTCCATTTTCCCGGTGCCGGCAAGGACAGGACACACACTCGGGGTTGCCTGGACTGTGCGCGGGACCTGGGCTCGCACACCCCGGGAGGAATTTCACCCTCCGGGCGACCCACCTCCGACTCGCAGCCTCTCCTGCAAAGAGGACGAACTGCCCACTCTGCCCCAAATAATAATAATAATTTTAAAAGCCAAACCGCTCTGTAGGGTAATTCGCCTACATGCAGCGCTCGGCTCCTGGCCTTAAAAATGCCCGGAGAAGACTGACAATCAGGCCACCAGCGGTGCCCACGACGGAAACGGCAAAGCCCATCCTGAAGGAGAGAAAACCGCCCACTGACCCGGGGCCAGCGCCATGTAAAAATGCAAGGTTTTCTAAATTAATAAATTTGGGGAGAAAAAATTCGCCCAACAGCAGTGCGAGTCTGCCCGCGGCCCCCGGATCTGTTGCTCGCAGATGCGGCCGCCGCCTCCTTTTCACTCCTGCGCGCCGGGCTCCGGCGCTCGCTCTGGCTGGGCTCCCAGGGACGTTCGGAGGGGCGCACGCGCGCTCGTGGCCGTGCGTCCGCCGCGGGGGCGTGTGGAGGGCGCGCGCTCGCGGCCGTTCGTCCGCTGCGCGCGGGCGGGGCTGGGAGCACGTGCCCGGGAGGCGAGTGGGGCGCCGGGCGCAGAGAGGAGCCGGCGGGCGGTGCAGCAAGGATACCAGCCCGGCGGGAGCCTCCTTCTCTGAGCACGTACAGGGCACCTTCTCCTCCCTGGCCGCCTGTCGCAGCGCGGAGAGGGCGTGTCAGCACGCAGCGAGCGCCCACCCCACAATGGCTGCGAGCGCCGGGAACGAGGGGTGCACCCGCCGCTTCCCGGGGACTAAAGGTGGCCGGCTTAGCGCAGTGCCCACATATAGTGAGCCCTCAGTAGGGCGGGAAAACTGCTGCAGCTGCTGCTACTGCAGCCTTCTCAGAAGAGGCCCGGGGACTGCAACGCCAAGTCACAACTGCAAACAGCCAAATATGTCACTTAAGGAGAGTTCAGGGCGGGTCCAGCAGCGTGATGCCGAGTTCAATAAAGTTACAGGAAAGTGGATTGATTTGTCATTGTCAAATAAGTGGCATTAGAGCATTATTGCTGCCTGCCGGTGGCACGGATGGTTGTTTTTCAGGCCGACTGAGGGCACTGGTGTTGGTACAACCGCAGAGAGCGCTTTGGGAGGAGAGAGCAAATGTGCCCAGTTGACTTGGCTATTGGTCCATTTTCGCAGCTCCACCGCCTAAATGCACAGCCAGGATCCCTCATTTAGAGTAACATCAAATAGACAAAGAGGAGCTTTTAAAAGACCTTAAAACATTGGCCTGTTCCCTGGACACTTGAGCTGACCCATTTGAAGCACAAAACACAACAAAAGGAAAATACTGGGGAAGTTGGGAAGGACAAAAGAAACCGTATGCAAAATACTATAGACTTGTGTCAGACTCAGTGATAGAAACAGTTCTGACTTTGAAAAACTGCATGAATCAAAGGGACACGTGGAGCTGCATATCACAGCTCTGAAGATCATTTTCCCTTGGGCCCATCTCTTAAGCACAACCTCCCTTCTCCATAAGGAAGAGTGTCACTTCTGAAATTAACTGATCTCTTGGGCAACCTAAGGTCATTTGGATGCACAGGTCTCACCTTCACCTTGCCGATAACAGTGCTGACACATAGTTTCTCTCAATCAATATCATTATTGTGATTTAATGCTATAGATTTTGTGTGATAAGAGTTCTTGCTTTTTTGTTTTGTTTTTAATAAGAGCTCCTAGAAGGAGAAAACCAAAGAAACAAATCTGGACCAGAGGAATTTCAACTCATCTGATCCCAAGAAGGAGAGCCTGGAGCAGCTCCCACCACCTTCCTCCGCCCGGGGTGATGGTGGGCCGGGATGCCCGCCACCATCTCCTTGCTCTGTGACTTCGGGCAGGCTATTTGATCTCTGGAGCTAACCTCTACTTCCAGCAGGGTTCCTAACTCATAGACTGTTCCCCGGATTGAAATGAACAACAAATGCCTAACAAAGTAGTGCTATGCACACTCTTTCTTGCTGGAAGTGATTCTCAACCCTGGCTGCATCAAGGGTCCTGCCTGGTTCTCCAGCTGGGCAGCATTTGGCATCTCCTGGGGGAATTTTAAAACACCCATGCCTGGGCTCCACTCCCAGGGAATCTGATATAATGGGTCAGGACTGTGGCCTGGGCATCGACACTTCAATTGAACGCTTTCTAGGTGATCCCAATGTGCAGCAAATTTAAGAACCCTGATCTAAGAACTTTAAAAGAAGATTTCTGTGCCCAGGCACTACCCCTTAATCATTAAAGTAGCATCTCTGGAGACTGGGTAAATTAAAATATGTATGATACATTTTTTAATGTATTGTACATATTTTCATTCTTATGTAAGTATATGGAATGTGTGTGTGTGTAATTTGTCATTATTTGTTTTACAAAAATGGGATCACATTACACACACTTTTCTGGATTTTCCCATTAATACATCCTGTTAACACTTGTTGCCAGTCACAGTTCCTGTAGGAATCTCTCCAGACCAACCACCGTGTTTTGCCATGTATAATGCTTGCCTTTTTGCCCAAATTTGTGAGGGAAAAATAAGGATGTGCATTATACATGGGTAGTACTGATTCCATATCTATATAAATGTTTTTAATTATTTTATGAATGCTTATGAGTTAAAAGTGTAATTCTAGGGGTTCCCCAGAGGTGTAGTGGCTAGGCTTCGGCGCTCTCAACACCACAGCCTGGGTTCAATTCCCAGCCAGGGAACTACCCCCCGCAAAAAAAGTGTAACTCTAGAAATCAATAACAATATCTGTATGCAAAATAATATCCTGGACTACAATAATCATTTTTTTAATATAAAAAAAGTTTTATACATAAAATACCTTGTACCTTGTATCTGTTCTTGTGTTTTGTAATTATTTGTTACATAAAATGTCTTGTACCATAATATGTTTAAAAAAAGTAAATGCTAAAATTCCTTTATAATTCAAAAAAACAAGTACCTAAATATAAACAAATTTGAATTAAAAAATTAAAACGAAAGATATTTTTCCCTGAAAGTTTGGTCCCAAAGAGTGGGTGCGCATTATACATGAGAGCATGTTATATCTGGTAATATTATTTTAATACATTTCTTTATTCCTCTTTCTTTTATTTTGACATAATTTCAGATGTACAGAAACCCTGCAAGAATGGTGCAGAGGTTTCCCAGATTTTAACCCATTATGGTGAATGCTTGGGGACACTTTCAAAGCTCCTCGGGTGACTTTAATCAAAGGTCCCTAGGTTGCTTTCAGACTTTCGGGCATTGTTTGCGAGACTCTTGTCCCTTGTGAGGGGTCTTTGCATTAGAGGCAGCTGTGTGAGGTTGGTAAGAGGATAGGCTCAGAGTCGGGCTGCCTAGGTTTGAATTATGGCTCCTTTACTTCCCAGCTTTCGGTGCCTCTGTCTATATCTGTAAAATGGAAAACTCTAAAGGACGTGTGCGGACTGAATGCGATTACTTAGCCGAGTGCTTGACACACAGTAATCACTCAGTTAAGTTAGTTATTAATATGTATTGATCCTTACTGTGGCTCATCTGTGGAATAAAATTTTTTCAGTTCACCCTCATGATCTGTAAGCAAAATTCTGTTTGAGCCCAGAGCCACTAAATCTCTTAGAAAAAACATGGGAGTTGTCAGTATATAAAGTGTCACAAATTTAGAAACGGAAGCCTCTTTTGAAAATGAAACTAGCAAGAATCAATAAATAATATCTGTCTCAGTGACTCACCGTAAGCGATGTTTGGCATGTATTTGTGGATGGTGGCCTAGGATACACCCAAGTATAACCTCAGTGTGCAGAATCTGTCATGGGGGCAGGGAAGTAATGAAAGAAGGTATATCCTTATGCACTGATTGGTAGCCGGGCCAAAGTAACGGGGGAGCAGCAGGGTCATGGGCCGGTGCCCGTGGGAGTCAGATAGCACACCTGTGTGAGTGCAGAGGGGGCAGGGAGAGCACAGTGACCTGGAGAGCAAGATCTCCCCCACAGGCCAGCTGCTCCCAGTCCAAGGCCAAATGGGAAGGTGGGCCCTTAATTGCCACACGTTCCAACCTTCCAGAGGGGCTGAAACTTTGGATCTTGATTGGAAGTTTCCCCAAACCAAAATCTTTTTCAGTTTCTCCATTTTTAAAAACTCCTCTGTAAGCAAGCAGCAAGCAGCTTCTGGTCATGAACATTGAGTGTGGAGTTTAGTTCACAAGGAAGATGCAGGGTCCAGCACAAATAATGCCACTTTCTTAGTTACAAAATCATAGGCCTGTTATCCTGTAACATGATATCATAAGTACATTAACATAACTACTTTAAAAAGGGCGTTACTTCTGCCAGCCCCTATCTGTAGGAAACACATAGAAGATTAAGAATCTATGCTTCCTCTGGGCTTCTTCAAGGAAGAGAGACCCTATCTGATGGATCTGGATCCCCAGGGAAGTGTATATGTTCTGTATGGGGTAGGGATGGTTCATTTCGGTTCCCAAGACATTTCTTGGGCACCTCCTGTGTGCCAAGCCACTTTTGTTCTCCTGGTTCATATTTCCCCACACTGTCTGCTGATGACTAATTTATCCATTCATCAGCTGATGGACATTGGAATTATTTCCACTTTTTGGCTATTATGAATGAAGTGCCATGGACACTTACGTGTGAGCTTTTGTGTGGTCATATGTTTTCCGCTCTCTTGCATTTATGAGTGTACCTATAGAGGAACTTCTGGGTCACATGGAAATTCTACTGGTAACGTTTTGAGTAACCTTGATATCGAGAAGAGGATTTTAAGGACCTGATCGCGTCCTCTTGTGGAAATCAGCTCTTTCCGTGCCACACAAGCATGACGAGGGGAAAAAAAGGAACATTTTGTAAGTAAGATGTGAGTTCTGGTTAGAGTAGCAATAAAAGAACACGAAAAGCATATCATTTTAGAAAACCTTACCTTTAACAATGTGAAGCAATCGAAAAACTTCTAGTTATTCCTAATCTATCTGAGCCATCTGAATTTACTTTAAAATGGAAAATATTACACATGACCCCAAACCCAGAGTTTTGTGAGGTAAACACAATGAAAAGGGGACTTCCAGTTTTCATAAAGTGCAGATTTTATAACCTGCTACAGTCATGTACACACACTAGGTAAAATGTAACCAGAATCCTTTTAAATATGTGACAGAGTCAGCAAGAAAGGCGGCGACTCCTTGGGGACCAGAAACAAAGAGGAAGGGGACAGCCAAAAGAGAATGCATGAAAGCTGATGCCTCGATTGCCCTGGGAGGAGTCCCTGGTTTCAGTAATTGAGGGGCCTGGGTGTTTACCCCCACAGGGGGACCAGAAAAAGAGGCCTTGGACCCATTTCAGGAAGGAAATGCACCTGAGAGCCCCCTGCACAATCAGGACAGATGGACCAGGAAGCAATGTGCCCACCAGGACAGGTAGCTGACCCAGAAGTGTGACAGTCCTCTTCTGGGCTCCAGGTGCATCTAAAGCATCCAGAATTTGAAACCAGAGGCCAGCAGCACAGTTGCGTTTGCAGTTTGAATTTGCCTCCCCTTGAATAGATCCAAAATGCCCAAGATGAGAATTTACGTGAAAACTCCTCACTGTCCCAAAATAATTCTGGGTAACCTGACAGAAGCAAGTGAGAAAAGTCTCTGAGGGCACCCATCCTCAATCAAGTCTTCATAAGATTCACACAGATAAAGGCCCTTCACATGAGCTCAGAGTTCAAAATTATAAACTGTACAAGGAACAGTCTACCCATCATGCTCAAGACTCAGTAGACACAACTAACATCAGTATCTAACCCACAAGAGCCAAAGATAATCCAAGTCTGAGAGGGATACATTATTTTCAATGATTGAAATATAAAAGAAGAATGCCAAACCACAAGACACTATGAAAAGAGGAAAAGCACTGTGAAAAAAGAATTACACTGCCCAGCAATGCAAAATATAGTCACTAAAATTACTGTATGTATTTGAGCTATATGTGGACATCTTAGGGAGCTGAATAGACATAAAGCTGAAAAGAAAATTTTTTATCTGAAAGTAGAGAAGAAAGCATGCAGAAATGAAGAAGTAGAAAACAGAAAAAAGAGGTTTTGGAGACAAGAAGGACATGAGACAGTAAAGCATATTGTTAGAGAATGAGGGAGCTGGTGTTGGGGAGCAGATATTCCAAGAGATATTGGTGGAGAACTTTCCAGAATTGATGAAATACATAAATCCCTAGATTGAGGTAGCACAGCGCATACTGAATAAGATTAATCCCAGGGAATATGTTCTCGTACTGAATTCTCATACTGAAAATTGTAATGTGGACTATACACTCATTTCCTTCAAGGTGGCAAGGAAAGAACTGTTACAATGTAGAAGAAATTTGTGTTTACTGGAACACGTGTATGGCTGGGGGGTGGGGTGCAGTAAAATCACTTATTATCAGGTCTTACTATCAGGATGAACAGACATCTACCGAAACTGAAGGAGGGTTGGAGCAACAGCTCTTTGAAAGAGAGTTGGGTGTGTCCACTCGCTGACCACACTTTTCTTTTTGAAATTTCTCTTTCAGGCTGTTTATCTGGAGTTTTGTGTCAGTAGACTATGGGCAGGAAACAGATGGCCCGCTGCAACTGAAAACGGAGGAAGTTTAAGACAGAGACTGTTTATAAGGACATGAGTAGGATTTAGGGAAACCAGAGGGACAGCGCAGTTCCGGGGGCCAAGATGGGAGGCCATGACCACCCCTGGGCCTGAAGGACAAAGACAAGGGGTGGAGCCTGGACCCCAAAAGGCAGCTGCATGGTGAAGCCTGCCTGGCAGGAGCTATAACCCTCGGTAGAGCCATGCAGCAAGCTGCAGCATAGGGACCAGACTCCAACGGAACCAGGACCCCTGGCTTACCCAGCAGAGTTTGTTTAACTCCATTGCTCTTTCTCAAAAGTGTCCCAGTGTGGACAGTCAGTAATTTGATTACTCGCATAAGGGAGCCTGTGGGTACAGTCCATAGGATCAGCTTCCTGAGGAAAAAAGCAAAGTAGAGAAGGATGGATTGTGCGTGGGGAGAGCCACGGAAGCTGTTCAGGATGTACCCTTAGAATGTACCCTTTTAAAGTATACCATTCCGTGATTATTTAGTATATTCCCAGAGTTGTGCAAACATCAGCACAAATGATT
Source organism: Lyroderma lyra (assembly GCA_004026885.1). Lineage (NCBI taxonomy): Eukaryota > Metazoa > Chordata > Mammalia > Chiroptera > Megadermatidae > Lyroderma > Lyroderma lyra. Next base: position 32,650 of record PVJL010000993.1, on the reverse strand, counting down.
CTCAGAAGATTTTCATCAGCCTGCTAAGCCACTCACTACCCATTAGCGGTCACTCCCCATTTCTCCCCCAACCTCTCCATTCCCAGACCTAGGCAGCCACTAACCTACTTGTAATCTCTATAGATTTGCCTCTTCTGGATATTTCATATAAATGAAATCATACACTATGTGGACTTTTTAGCCTGCCTTCTTTCACTTAGTATGCTTTCAAGTTTCATCCATAGTATTGTAACATGTATCCATATTTTATCCCTTTTTATGGCTGAATAATATTCCCCTGTATAGATTTACCACATTCTGTTTATCCACTCATCAGGTGATGGACATTGGAGTTGACTGCTTTTTGGCTATTATGAATAAGGTGCTGTGGACACTTACGTATGAGCTTTGGTGTGGTCATACATTTTCAATTCTCTTGAATATATACCTATAGTGGAACTGCTGGGTTATATCAAAAATCTGTTTGTAACCTTTTGAGGACCTGTTAGACTGTTTTCCAGTAAACATTTTTTAAAATATAATTCATAAGGATTTTTGCAACATGAAGTAGTAGCTCTGATGGAGTCTTTGTTGATCTATTCATCACAGTGACATCATCTATCTCTATTAAGAGATTTGGCTGCTGTATCATCTCCAACTAGTCATTGGTAGGGTGGTAAATCTTCCTATTACCTAGCATAGCACCCATAGCAAATTATTTGATTCTAACAATAACATGATTTTAGACATTTAAAATTTCATTTCTGTACAATCCCACTGTTTATACATTTCTAGCACTAAAACTCCCAGGTAAACAAAATCCTACTGTAACCAATGAACATGGTGCCTATACATCTGCCTCTCTTAAGTTCGGCTAGCAGCAATCTGTCACTCAGGGTCAGTTAACCCTTCACTGGCAAGATTCTGGACGTGCAAAGCTGCATTCCGACTTGTTAGAAAGCAGAATGTATATAACATGGCACAAGGGTCAGGTAGGCATTGGGACAGGACACTACACACCAGCACTTCAGCATCTGGAGTCTTTGCTCTGCCCACTTTACACATTTAAGTGACTTGGTGGCTCTGAGCTTCCACTCCCCTGCAACCTCACAAGCATGCCTACAATTTCAGAAGGTTTTGACAGGGCAGATGCAAGCTTCCTTTTCCTCTGTCTTGACCTTTTCTTTGAAATCAACACAAAAACAGAGAGAGGTATGGGAGAGCTGTCCTTAACAGGGGACAATGCGTTTGGGGTAGAATGGATATAGGTTTTTGGAGTCATAGAAATTCAAATTCAAATCCTAATGTTTCTATTTTTCACACGTGTCCATGAGCAAATGACTTGACCTGCCCATGTCATCACTGGTAAAAGGCGAACTATAAAGCCCACTTATAAATCTTGGGGATTAGTGACAATGTGATCACCGAGTCTGAGCTGTAACAGGCATTCAGAAGCGGGGTGTTCTTCCTAACAAGGTAATGCTGGCATTCCTTTTTAGATTTTCAACAAGGGAGGCTTTGTTTAGGGTAACAGGGGTGAATTGAGTCCTCTGAGCCAGGAGACATTTAATCAATTGTTTCAAAGCACTTCGGTCTTGTTTACTTTTAATAATGGGTTTGTTTGCCTTTAATAATAAGGACCAGACCCAGCCCTCCTATTTTCTGATGCTGGTGAGCAAATGATGCTTGTGAGTAGCAATCTGTATAGCCACAAGTGGCCAGCAGCCACAGGCGACAAGTGAAAACAGGTTGTGTTCGGGGAAACCTTTCTTTCGCAGAGGTTAATGATATTTACCTGGGATCCTATCCACCAGCTTCAAAGGTGGTGGCAAGCATCACCCAACTAATTGCACAAGACTGCCTGGCTCCTTGTCCCCGAGGCAGGAATGATGCTACCTAGTAATCTGCCCAGCTGATGCCCATCAGGAGATAAAGGGAGAAGAAAGGACTTGTCCACCTGAGCTCACCTAGCTCAGTGATCTTAGAGGAGTCACAGAGCTTCGCATGCCCTCCCTTTCCTCATTTGTACCACAAGAGGGTTGGTCCCTTCCAGGTGATGTTAAAGATGGCTTCCACGTGACTCTGGCCGGCCTCCAGGCCTGATTTCAGATACTTTCCTTTGCCATGTATAATGTGCACCCACATTTTTGGCCCAAACTTAAAGGGGGGAAAATTGTTTGTTTTAATTTTTTACTTCAAAATTTTATTTGTTTAAATTTAGGTACTTGTTTTTTGTATTATAAAGGAATTTTAGCATATATTTTTAACATGTTATGGCACAAGACATTTTATGTAATAAATAATTATAATACCAAACACAAGAACAGATATAAGGTACAAGAAATTTTACATATAAAATTTTTTGTATATAAAAAGCCCCCATTATTGTATTCCAGGGTATTATTTTGCATACGGATATCGTTATTGATTTCTAGAGTTACACTTTTAACTCATAAGCATAAATAAAAGCATTAAAAACATTTATATAGATACGAAATTAGCACTACTCATGTGTAACGTGCATCCTTTTTCTCCCCCTCAGAAATTTGGGTCAAAAAGTGCACATTATACATGGCAAAATACAATATATAGGTAGGTGTACATGTCTGTGTCTGCTGGTATGAGTGTGTTTATGTTTTGGAAACATCTGGAAAAAGAGATGAGGAAAAGGATGGGTGCCGTTTGCTTCAGGCAGGAATGCAAGGAGGCATGCACGGTTTAAGTAGAAAGTCCCTTCTCAGAGGATGCGTAATGCTTCCCCGCTACCCATTACCTGGGTAGTTGATTACAGCGGAGCCTTGAACAACACTGGGGTTAGAGGTGCCAACTCTCTGCACAGTCAAAAATCCATGTTTAACTTTAGCTCCCCCAAAACTTAACTGCTTGTCGTCCCCTGCTGACTGGAAGCCTTACCCGTAACATAAAGTCAATTGACACGTTTTTCTGTAATATGTAGTATATGCTGTATTCTTACAATATAGTAAGCTAAAGGAAATAAAATGTTATTAAGAAACCCATAAGAGAAAATACACTACCAGAACAGTATTATATTTATCAATACCATAAGTTTAAAAAACACCAACATGTAAGTGCACCCACACAGTTCAAACTGGCATTGTTCAGGGGTCAACTGTACCTATAAACACAAGCAACTGGAATCCCCATCACTAGAGAAAGCTAGGTCAACAGGAAGTAACCATTGGCTCATCTCAACTGCAACTGGAATACTTCCTTTCCCCCAAACTTGTTATTTATATGTACTTCACCCTTAAGCTATTTTAACCTAAACATGTTGAAGTAGGTGAGGCCTAGCCATCTCACACCTCCTATAGACTTGTACTTTCTAGCAAAACTAAAGCTCACTCATGAAATAAAACCAGATTTCCACAGAGTGGTTCCCCATAATCTAAATGTTTCAAATAGGGGCTTACTATTTCAAATGACAACCCATTCCCTTATTGATCCTAACTATTTATTTGAACTACTTTCTTTATCCTAGTTGAAATCTTTTTTCCTTGTGGAAGTGAATTTTCTAAAGGATCTACAATTAAAGTCCCACGTTTCTTTAAACATTATTTCTCAGAGGAGAAACGTAAACCACTCTACAAGTCAGATACTTTTAGCCACTGGGTCTCAGTAGCCATTATTATTATTATTATTATTATTATTATTATTATTATTATTGAAATTATGTTCTATATATTATATTCTCTATATAGACTATTCCATAATATAATGTATGCTTATAGTTTAATCTATATTATAACATATTAATAAGATAATCATTTGAAAACTAGATTATAAAAATTTAAATTTAACAAAAGCAGCTCTATCAGGGGACTTATTCATGAAAATGGAAAGATCCTTTATCAAGTAATTTCCCCGGAGGGCCTTTAAATAGCGATCTCCCCCATTCTGATTCAATCTGTAGCAATCCCATTTAGCTGCATTACTGGACCAGCTCATTGTTAAAGGAAGGTAAACTGTGTATTGGTAACCATTTGGCTGTCTCGGTTTTTTTCCAGCTTGCTACTAATTCACTGGGCCATTAATCGGGCCTTTCCCGGGAGGCCATTTGATCTGTGGGCGGGGTGAACAGGGAGTTCCCGCCGCACTCCCAGCCGCAGTGGCTTTCTAGAGGCAGATAATCCGAAGGGACAACGTCGCCAGGACAGACATGATTAATTGAATAACTCACTTGAAAATCGTGCGCCGCTTCGAGGACCCAGTAGCTGATCAAGTGAGGGTGCACGCTGTAGCCTGGCTGAGAACACTGGGGGTGCGGAGGGGGCGGGGGTGGAGGGGATTATTTTTAAGAGAATCCCAGCAATGGAGTCCTGAAAATGCTGGAAGCCTGATTCCAGGCAGTCACAATTCTATAATCCTGATAACATTCATTTACATTTGCATAACTCTACACAGGTTTTGAAGCCTTTTTCACCAATATGGTCCTAATGCTCACAGCAACCCAGAGGGCTGGATGTGAAAGAGCTGCACTGGCCTTGCATTCCAAGTGGCAGCAGGCTCCCAGCTTCTCAGCTTCCCAAAGGCACAGGGCTAGGAGTTGGCAGAGTGGCACCAGAACCCAGGACTTCTGACTTGAAATCGACGGTGTGATCAAAAGATACAGTGAATATTTAAATTAAACAAAATTATTACAGTAAAAGACACATGGCCATGAATCCCCCTTAAAATACCCCCCTCACTTTGAACCCACGTATCCCGTCGTTCTTGCCACTTTCTGAAGCAGCTCTGGACGTCCTCTTTCATGTCTTTAGTTGCACTGTCGTGGCCACCCTGATGTCCTGAACCAATTCAAAACATTTACCTTTCATGGTCATTTTGACTTTGGGGAAGAGCCAGAAGTCGCACGGTGCCAGATCCGGTGAATAAGGTGGATGAGGACACACCGTCATGTTTTACCAGAAATTGTTGTGCCAGAAACGATGTGTGACCTGAATCGAAAAGACACATTGTTCAAAGAGGGAGGGAGTATTTTGAGGGGGATTCATGGCCATGTGTCTTTTACTGTAATATTTCTTTTTAATTTAAACATTCACCGTATCTTTTGATCACATCTCGTATTTTAACAGCTCACTGTACTATCTCATCAGAGAGTCACAGCTAAAAGTACCTTATTGAATCCCTCTTCCCTAGAAAAGGAGAGGGTACCCACTAAATACTCTGCTCCTTGCCTGGCAATAATCTGCCCTTTGGGAATATGGATATCCAAGCAAGATTGCTACCACAGAAAGCATGTAAGTCCCAGGATACATGCCAGCATCATTTTCTATTTTAAAGCAACAGATTCCTTTATGTGGGCTGTGAAGAGAAAGGCTTTCATGGAACTTATCACAAGGGGTCCATACACCCTCATGAACCACCAAATCTTGTGTAGTGAGAGGCTGAATATACAAGTGGCCAGTGGCCAGATCATATAAAAGACAACAGAACTTTGACCTGCAACCTGCCCAGGAAACCAAGCCCTTATCTGTAATAAATCCAGGTAGCCAACCTTCTGTCACTCAGACTCGCAGGAAGCAAGATTGCTATCTTTAGTGACAATTCAGGAAGCTAAACAATAATTCAGTAAAAATTGGCACCAAACAGCCAGGACTTGATTAATAACTGACAGTTTCCCTAATTTTTGTCCCTGCTTCCAACTTAGGGCCAATCAAAGAAAGCCAAACTCGCATCCCTAGTCAATAGGATGTCCGGCTTCTAGTTAGCCCGCCTCCAGCTTCCCAATCAGGGCGGACCGGAAGCCCTCCATCCCTTCCATTATAGATTGAGCTGTCCCACTCCTCGCCTGCCTTTGCGTCTCTGGCTGCCTCCCTTGCTATTGCAAGCTCAGAATAAATAGCCTTTGCTTTTCTCATTTGGTGGTTCTTCATTTATTTCCACAGTATAATCAGAGATATAATATGGCTCATCCATACACATAGCACTTCCTTTGAATATTTGTAGCTGCTGTTGTGATGTTTAAAACACACATTCATTTAGAATGCACGATGCCTATTATATGGAGACTCTGAAGTTTTGTTACCTGAAAGAGCATAGGGGCATCTGTAAGTACCGGCTTGGAAAATTGCTAAGTGTAAAAGCAAGTTGCAGAACTGTATGTATATTATGACCCCAATGTGTGGACATGATAATAAAGAACTGAGTGATTAATAAATGCCCACGGTAAATTGGGTGTGAGATTAAACAATAATCAACAGCAACAGCAACTGCTGTTTGAACATCCAGTCTTCACAATAACCCTACAACATGGGTTCTATCATTAAGCACACTTAACAGGGAAAGGAGCTGAGGGTGGGTGAAGTTCAGTTCACAATACCAGTAGGTGGTAGAGTCAGGGTGTAAGCCCTGGTCCACTGGTCTCTAGAGCTGGATTTTGACTTCTGGTTGCCATTTGCTTCTGTAAACCCTGTTCCATGTGGTGGTGTTTTGGGTGATACTACTGCTTGTGTTACAATGGCACACTGGCTTTTATACCAGGGCAATCCAGAAAGTACCCAGCCATGTAATATGAAAAATAGAGGCATTTATGGCTGGATTTTTCCCAGACAGCCCTCATATTTTAGTTGGAGGACCAGAGTCCCATTATACTTGTGTTCTGAGTAAGTTTCCACCATGCTGAAGACAGAAGCTAGATCAGAACCCCGGAGCCCGTCCTAATCCAGACTCTGCCACCAACTCCCCACCTAGCTCTTGGATCAGTTCCTTGTGTTAAGTGTTTTCAATATGCTCTGCCCTTGACCTTCCTGGTTCTCAGGATATTTGTGATTACTCGCTCAAGGCTGGCCTTCTCAGCCCCTGTAGCCTGTAGTAATAATGACAACAGCAGCCAGGGCCACACACGAAAATATACCGAATGGCAATCTCTGTTCTGAGCGTTTCATGAGTATTGTCTCCTCTAAGCCTCACCCTCACCTCACAAGGCGGATGCTCGTGGCACCTCCTTTTTGCAGATGGAGAAACTGAGACACGGCAGCCCTAAGGAAGTTGCCCGAGATCATGTGACTGGTGTGATGGAACCAGGGCTCTCCACAGGCAATACGTCTCCCAGTACTGGGCTGCTCACTATTACAATTCCAACCCCGGTGACCTCAACTGTAGTAGATGAGCAGAGCCCACCCCTGCCCGTTCCCCAGTGAATTCCTGGCACCTCTCTTGATGCTGAGTACAGAGTACATGCCTCAGGTATTCAGGGAGTGAATGAACTCATGGCTTCTCTTTAGTTCGCACTGTCTAACACGACACCCCATACACATCACAGGTTAATATCACTCAGTGTTCCTGAGTTTCTCCCGTTATTTTTAACAACCAAAGACAAAGGCTTCACTATACACAGTCATTGGTTCACCCTGCCTCCATTAGCCTTTTGTTCGTGTATCTACCTGGTGTCTAATCAGCTCTTTCATTATAGTTAGACACTCTGTTGGGTGACAAGGACCATTTGTTTCCCATGGGGGCAAGGAGAAAAGATCACTTCCTTCTTTCCCACCCAGATCTTCATCCATAATTGGCCTCTCTTTCCCTGCGGGGGGTTGGTTTTATACCCCAGTCAGTGGCTTTGCCATAAATGCTCCCCAGGCGCCGTCGCCCGAGGGCCCCTTCCTGGACGTGTCTCCGTGACACCGTTACACAGAGGCAGCGGTGCTGCGTCTGCAGCCGCTCTGCGAGCCCCGTTTGCATGCTGCGGGGTCCTGCTCGTGCTGGCAGCTGTTTTTGGGGTTGCTCATTTCCCAGGCTCCACACTAATAGCTTTTCCAGCCGTCTCCAGGGATGTGGTCTATTTTGCATTTGTAAGCCACCTTAACGAGAAGGGCCTCCAGGTCTGAAGTGTCCTGTGACCACTTATTCAGTGGGAGATGTGTCAAGGCCACGTTCATCAGAAAGTGGAAACGGGCGACCAGTAATGCCCTTGGGGCGCTGGGTGTCCACGCAGGACTGCAGCGTGGCTGAAATAATGTCAGGAAAGAGAGGTTTTGTTTTTTTCTTATGGATTCTAAGAATTGTTCTGCTACGGCTTTCAAATCGGGTGGGGAAAGAAAAAGGAAGTGCAATTGTATGGAAAGGAAGGAAGTGGTGAGTTCGAAGGCTGGGAGAATTTGCCCCCCCAAAGCCGGAGCGGGGTCCGCCCAAGTCCCCAGTTATCACCTCATCAACACAGCAGGAGGACAGAAATATCCAAACTGCAGTTTGGACGCCTTCTCAGGGCCGGCACCCTGTCACGGCCTCATTCTCACGAGGTTGCTATGAGCACGTTACTGTTGACTTACTCTGCAGCTGGGGAAACGACGCTCGAGGAAATCACACTGCTCCGTGGCTGAGTCACCCCTCACCTGCAAGGTTGCCGGACGCCAAAGCCGGGTTTCTGCCTCTACCCCACCCACGTGCACCACCCAGTTCTGAGCATGAGAGGCCAACAAGTCGGGGATCATGGCGACGAGGACCTGCTGTTACATCTCCCTCAGTCTACCAGGCGTTGCACTTTTTGTTATTTTGGGACCGTGGCTGCGTGTCCTTGGTGGCTACGGTAAGACCCTGTTCAAGTATCCTCTTGTAGGAAACCGAATTCTCCATGACGGCCTCCTTTGTGGGGAGGGATACCCCGGAGATAAAGGGGTTGATGGTGGTCACCCTGAAAGGAAAGTCCCCTGTGGGGAGGAAGGCCTGGGAGGAACTGACCGGAGCCCTGAGTCATCCGGGTTCTAAACCACAGAACAGCCTGAGGGGGCCCTGGTGTTTGTTTCCATGACTCCCCAGCCACCCCAGCAAAGTTCATTTCCTCCAGGGTGCCCTCTTATGCTCTGGGCATTCCTTTCACTAGTTAAATGTCTGTTGAGTGTGTCCACGTGCTGGCACCAAGTTAAGATAAGGTCCCACCGCATGTCATAACACAAACACACATGGTGACTTAAACAAGGGATAGGCTTATTTTTCTCTCATGTGAAAGTCTACATGTTGGCCATGGGACAAGCATGGCAGCTCCTAGATGTCACTAGGGACTCAGGTTCCTATCTTTCTTCTCTTCCCTCCTAACTTGTGGCTTCTTCCTCAAAAAACAAACAAACACACAAAAACAAACAAACAAAAATAACATAAAAACACCTTGTAGTATAAGATTAGGATGACCAGACGTCCCATTTTAGCTGTGCATTGACTTAAGGACTCTGCCACCTCGTCTAGACGCCCCATTTTAAATAGGACAGAAAGCATGGGGCTGTCCCGTTTCAAACAGTCTGTAGGGTCAGCCCACTGACACCTTGAATTTAGTCCAGTGAGATGAGGTTGACCCTGTGTGCCACCGGAAAGAGGAGACCCCGATGTTTTCTGTCCTGTTTAAAACGGGACACCGGGTCAGCCTATCTAAGATGGCTGCTGGAGGCTTCCATGGGACGCAAGAAGGAGGAAAAGCAGAGGAGGAGAAAGAGCCCGTCCCACATGAAGCAGCTCCTTCTAAACAGTCTGCCAAGAAATCCCAACTGATGCTCCCACCTGCTCATTGGCTGGAATCGAGTCACCTGGTCGCATGTGGCTGCGGGGTGGCTGGAGAGTCTAGAAGAATTTGGGGGATGGCTGAGTAGGAATATGCACAGCTATTGTAACGGACTGCGGGTAGGGGTAGGCGGGCAGCGAACTGCGGCCTGCAGCCAAATCCGGCCCACAGCCTGGCTTTGTAAATAAAGTTTTATTGGAACACAGCCAAGCTCATGCATTTACATATTTCCTGTGGCTGTTTTTCTGCTACAACATCACAGTTAAGTAGTTGTGATGAGATAGGGTGTGGGAAGCCTAAAATATTTACTATCTGACACTTTACTGAAAAAGTTTGCTGATGCCTGAAATACAATAGACAAATAGCAAATAGTAATTTGTGAACAAATAGCCCACTAGCCTCTGCACTGGAGTGTATAGATGTGGTTGTATCCTCAGGCAGCTTATAGTCTAGTGAATGAGACAGTCAAGGACGTTACTACTTACAATATGGCGTGAGGAGTGGAATAGTAGAATTTTCTTCAGGGTGCTATGGGACCACAGAAGCAGCCCATCTAAAAGATGGAGCAGACTCTAAAGATGGAGGCCAGGCAAGCTTCTAGATGAGTCTGAAGAAAGAGAGGCTGAGAGAGAAAGAGAGAGAGGAAGGGAGGAAGGGAGGGGGAGAGAAAGAGAGAGAGAGGGAGGGAGAAGTGACTTCTAAGCAGAGGGGAAAGCATATGCAATGATTGCAGGAGTGAAACGCCTGTCATTATGGATTCATCCCACTGTGTCATGGCTGCCCATGAGTCTGTCTCCTCTAGAGCTCACGTCTTTGCCTCCCCAGTGCACAACGCTATGCAATGCGTCAGTGTGCACGGTTCCTGGGTCTTGAAGGGACCTCCAAATACTCCCTTAGCTGCTTGCATTAGCATCACCATCACCTATGATCCCATGATACTGATTCCTGGGGGCCCTGGCTTACTGAATTGGAATTTAGAATGGGTGGGGGTGGGGTGGAGCGACGCTGAGTTTCACTTCCAAGTTTGGCAATCACTAGATAAACATGAGGTTTTTTATCCAGTCCCAGCCCTACTACTTCCTACCTTGTGTAAGTGCCTGGACCAGTTGTTGAACTTTTCTAAGCTTTGTTCTTCTTCATCCATAACAATGGGGATAGCATCATGAGTGGTACAGTACTGGGTCCTTGGTGCTATTGACATTTTGTTGTTTTTGTTTTGTTTTTTGGGTAGTTCCCTGGCTGGGAATCGAACTCAGGCCACAGTGTTGAGAGCGCCAAAGCCTAGACACTACACCACCAGGGAGCTCCCCTATTGGCATTTTGGACTGGATAATTTTTTGCTATGAGGGGCTGGGCTGTCCTGTGCATCATAGAGCTTTTAGTAACATTTATGACATTTACACACTAACTGCCAGTAGTGCTCCTCAATGTCTCCAGACATTGCCAAGTGTCCCCTGAGCAGGCAAAATTGTCCCTGCTTGAGAACCAATGAGCTAGTGTAAGGATTGAATGAAATAGTGCATATATAATATGTGTAAGTAGTGTGATAACTATTACCATTATTGTCAGCAGTGCTCACGAAATATTCAAACACTTTTGTCGAGGGTAACAAAAAAGAAAGAAAGAAAATATTTGTTGAAAGAACAAACGCATGTCATGGAAGGAAAATCTCCCAGGAACAGTTTCTGGTTTTAGGTTGGCAAATGCAGGGAAGGACTCCTCCACCACGACTAGCAAGCACGGTTTTCTGTTCAACCTGCTTGTCGTGGATCCGTGTTGTGTTGGGAATGTTGGCTGAGAGGCATTTTCAAGTGTGCTGTCAGGGGCATCTGCTGTTTTGCGACCTGTTTCTGCATTACCTGGTTTAGTTGGGGAGGAAATACCCGCCGCCCCCCACTTTCAGCCACGAGCTTTGGACGAAGCTGACCTCTACACTGGTTGCAGAGGTGCGTCATGGGACTAAGGCCCAAGTCACCTGGGAAGTCCCATCTCCTGGACACAGTGTTTGGTTCAGGAGTAGGACTGAACAGGGCTCCAGCCAGACACAATCAGAAAACTCCAGAGGTTTCCTTGAGAACTCTGAAGATGGAATTCCCACTCCCCACTGAACTTGAACTGAGGAGTCGTCAGGCCAAGAATGCAAAGGGGAAGGGAGGTCGTGTCTGAGAATAAGGCCCACATGTGAAGGAGGGCAGAGTTGAGCAGAGAGGTGGAGAGAAACTGAGTTCTGTGGCTGTCTCAATTCCTATACTCAGCGATGCCTGAGGCCCAATGTATTCACTAACTGTTCGTGTTCGTGGGCTAATAAATTCTATCTTTGCCTGTTAGTTTGGGTTGGTTTTTCTATCATTGAAACCAGAGCATCCCTCTGCCCCCGCCACCTCCACAACTGATACTTGATCCTGATTATATTAAGAGTATAAATGACACTTTATGAGTATCTTTGGAATGCTTTGGGTGACAAATAATAGAAAACCCAACTCTAAATGGTTCAAGCAATAAAGGCAATTCTTTGACTCATTCTGAAAAATGCCCAGAAGTATGTAGGCTTCAGACCTGGGCGTCGGCTCCATTTTTCTGTCGCTCTCTTGACCTAGCTGTCCCCCTTGTGTTGGCTTTGCCTTTAGGCTGGCTTCCCTGGTGCAAAATGTGGCACTGGTCCCAGGCCTCTTGGACATGTGCCACCAGGAAAGAGAGAGGAAGAAAAGTCGTGTCAGCTCTAAACCAGCAAACGAAAGTCCTGGGCTTCACTGTGGTTAGATCACTTCATGTCACGTGCTTATTAGCCGTAAACAAAGACGGTGGAGGGGATGTCCTGGATTTGTAGCTGGGGCCTGAAGCTAGACCTAGGGGTTAGATCAGTGCCATCCAGAAGTGGGCACTGCCACTGAGTGGGGAGGAGGCCCTGGATGCCCGGAGGCCTGCCCATCACTCGCTTTGAAACAAGAAAGTGACATTCAACGTCAACTAACATGTCACCTCTCAGTTTCTTCCCCTGGACATCAGTGTTGGTTCTTCTGGGCTCCTTCAGGGATTGCTTGTTTATATATTAGCAATTATACCACTGCTGGTACAGTTGCTTGTGTAACATCTACTTTCCTTACTAGAAAATTCGGGCAGAGACCAAATTCCATATCTTTTCTTTTTCTCGATATAACCCGGAGTTGGTCCCAACTGCTAGCTTCAACAGTGGCCTGTGACCTAGAAAAACCAAGCTCTTAAGGTAACTGGAAGCAGATGAAGGAAAAAATGTGATGACAAAAATGCCAACAGGCTACTCTGTTTTCTTTCTATGTTTTCTTTTTATGTTTTGTGCCACATGCTTTGACTTTATTTCACTTGAAATTTCCATAAAGAATATGCCACTAGTGATCCTCAAGGTACCAAGGGGCTCTCTTCTGAATCAGAGACACGGCTGAGCGTTGGAAGCCTATCATTTGTGAGAAATGATCTGATTTGCAGCACAACTAGCCCATCTGCAAAGATCTGCCCAGGAATCTGCCCATGACTTTCAGGTCAGATCTTGAAAGCCTAGACCTAAAATGAGGGAGAAGTCCACTGATTGCTTTCCTTCAAGAGGAGGTACTTTGTTTTTATAGTTGTTCCTACTTTTTGAACCCAATTAAATTTGTACCCCCTCAACATAAGGGCAAAAGTTTTCAAACCCAGCTTGCCAAAAAGGTCTCAAATCTTTGAATTACGTGGAGTAGTTCCATGACCGGAGTTCAAGTCCCACTTCCAAACTTAACCGGCTGTATGACCCTGGACAAGTTACTCAACCGTCTAACCTCAGATTCCTCATCTGTAAAAGGGGGATAATAGTATTCCCCACCTCACAGAGTCAATCAGAAGAATAAATGAAATGATTTGTCTGCAAAAGCGCTTAGTCAGCAACGATGGCTCTATAGTAGGGGTGTGAGTTTGGGCAAATGAGACAGATCTGCCAGAGCAAAAGTTTTTTCATTGGTGAATCCAGGACAGGAGTTCCTCCCTTACAGGGCTGTTGTGGAGAGCACGCAGTGGGCGCTGAGGGAGTGCTAGCTCCAAAGCACTCCGCCGCTGCCCACCCCAACGTGGAATAGGACGGGGGTGCCCTTCATTCCCCCAGCCCCGCCCACCGGTAGAAGAGGCATTTGAGAACCTGAAGGTTTGTTTTACAAATAATTAGGAATCTAGGGCACAGAAACCCTGCCGAGGCTTAGAAGGGCATTACGGCTGAGATCTGATAGTCGCAGACGGAGCGATCAGGCTTTGTGGTTCCAACCACCGCTGACCACACTGGGCTCTCAGACAGCTGCAGTCGGCCAGGCTGAAACTGCAGCTGGTACAGGGCCGGGAAGCGCACTGGGCGGCTGCAAAACGTTCTCATTCACGCGTGAGCTCAGGCGGGGAAGCCTGGTGCGTTTCTGTAAGTGACTGAGTTTTTCCCCTTCTTTGGACGCTTACAATTAGTGGGCTTGGCTTTTTTTTTCTAGCTTGAAGGCCACTGTTTAAGATGGCAGTTGATGTGTTTGGAAGCTACTAGCCTGAAAAAGATTCTCAGCCTGAGATATCTCTTGGTTTCCAGATAGTGGTTTACACATTAGTGGGTGTGTTTGGGGATGAGGGTGTCTATTCTCTATCTAGGCTGACCAGACATACCCTTTGAAACACGGCAGAAAACAACAGTACTGTCTCATTTCAAACAGTACATCTGGTCAGCCTGCTGACACCTTGCATTTAACCCATGAGACCAGGCTGAAATGGGACAGGACCGTTGTTTTCTGTCCCATTTAAAATGGTACATCTGGTCAACCTAACTCTATCCCATTTTTCATTTCTATAACCCAAGCCTCTAGCACACGTCTGACATGAAGTCGGGGCTTAGTAGACATTTGAAGGGTGAGTGAGGGGAGGAGGAAGTCACTCACAAAATAGGTCAATGCACAGAGAGTAAATTCTGACTAATAGTGCTTACAACCTTTTGACGATGGAGAATTTCCAGGCTGGCCAGAGGCTGGCTTTGACATTGACTAACGTGACCAAGGGGGAACCTGTTAGGACCACTGGGTCCTATTTTGCAATTAGGATAATAGTTGGGGTCTGCCCAGGTGGAATGACCACACCTGGTGAGTGTTCAGGGCACCTCACTGTTATCACAGAGAGGTGGCCTGCTGCCCCTCAGGCTGCCCCTGAGGAGGATATTTCCATTATCCAAGGATGGGACAGTCTCAGCACTAGCTATGATAACAGCAGTAGACAACTTTCAGTGAGCTCTTCCCAGGGGTCAGGCCTTGAGCTCAGGACTTTACTGGGTCATCCCATTCCATGCCCACAGTCACCCTGTGAAGTAGGTGTCATTATGCCCATTTCACAGATGAGGAAACAGAGTCAGAGGAGTTTAGTAACCTGTTCAAGCTCACACAGCTAGTAGGTGGTAAAGCCAGCATTCGAGCTCACACCTCAGGGTGTCTGACCGCCAAGCCTGTGGTGCTAACTCTGGTGCTATACTCCTCTTTAGTCTTGCTGGGTGGCACACCATAGTGCCAGATGCTGGAGACCACCCTATTTTGTGCATCTGTTTGCTTTGCTATATTATTGAGTGCTTGCTGTATGCCCAACACCATGCTAAGCAGCTTTTGTAGATTTACATTTTCTTACTTAATTCGCAAAGCAACCCTGTAAGTACCATTGCCCCACTTCCCATATGAGAAGGTCAAGTCCCTCACTCAAGGAGAAAGAAGGTGGGATTCCAACTCCAGGCCTACATGACTCTAAACTTATTCGCAGCCAAAAGGACAGAATTTTTCAAAGGAGGGTCCATGGACCCACCTCATCTAAATCTGGTGGTGCACGTAGGAATGCAGATTCCTGGGCCACGTGGCGCTGTAGCAGAACCTCTGACAGCAGGGCCAGGAAATGGGCTTTCTGCCAACTCTCCCGGGTGGTTCTAACGGACATTTACCTTTAAAACTCACTTCTGTATCTACGTGCTGGTCACGTGGGCATACTCCCTTTTGAAAATTCGTGGAGTGGTACGTTTCTGATTGATCACTCTTTTACATGTTTGTTATATTTTAACACAAAGTTTACTTTTTAAAAAAACTCTCTTTTCCATGTAGGACATCATCTCTACGATGAGCTCTTGGCTTCCTTGATGAGCCTCTCTCACACATCCTATCTCACACACCGCCACACTGCTAAATTTCCAACACTAATTCGCTTGGGACCCCGCAGCGCACAGGGCCTGAAAAATCAGGCTATGAGAATGTCCCAGAACCGCCCCTCCCCTGCCTGACGCTATCGCGCATAGGTTACCTACCAGCAGTTCTCATTTCCTTCTCTCCAGATAATTCCTCCAAAATAGATCACCTAAGTTCCTCCCTCTGTAAACTTCCATCATGTTCTTTCAACCCTGAAACCCAAATCAGTACAAAACAGTCCCTTGGGGTCCTGCTGGTGGCTAATCATCCAAGTTTCCGCCATAAGGTCATGGGGTGGTCCCTGGGACTTCGCTTTTGGGGCTTATTCCATCCAGAATCACTCTAACTCTGTCTACTGGTTTAGTTTTTTTTTTTCCCTTTAACACTTGGTGAGGGTTTTGCTCCTCTTCTGCCCTTCTTTTCTTCTTCTGCAACCTCAATAGAGCCCCACGTTAGAAATATCTTAACTCTTCCATCTCTGTTATTGCTGCTCCATTTCTTTCATTCCTTCACTTAACTCATAGACACTCATCAAGCACCAGTACGTACCAGGTACGCCACCAGGAACGAGAATTTTGAAAATAAGTAGGATGTGACCCCTTTCTTCATGGAGTGCAAAGTATGTTTCTAAGTCATTTTTGGCAAATACGTGGCAAAATGGAGCTACTTCTCTCAATGGTAATGCTGCTGGTGGTGAGGATGCTAAGAGAAGCAGGAGAAGGAGACGGCATTTGTTTAGCCCTTTCTCCAGGGAAGGTCTCTAATGATCATTGTAGAGGTATTACTCGTACCCAATACCCTCAACAGTCCCAGCAGGCTATTATTATCTCCATTTTACAGATGAGGAAATATAGGCCCAGAGAAATTAAGTCATTATGTCAAGGTCACCCAGTTTGTAAAGGCTGAATCCCAGAGACAAGACTCTTAATACTCCCTCTGAATCCTCAAAACTATCAAATGAGAAGTACCAGAAGGGTAAGAAACATGGACCGAAAGAGAGAGGAGCTATGAAAGCCTGGGCAGGACATGATTTTACTCTGGAAGGTTCTGGAATAAGAAAATCTAAAATATACATTGGCTATGGAAGTGTGGTCTCAGCTGTCCTGTCTAAAAGATAGCATTTTCCCCAAATCATAGAACCATAGAATCTCAGGATACAATTGTAGTATAATCCAAAGCTCATTTGATGCCCCATCCCTTTACAACCTTGTCACCACGTGCTCATCCAGTCTGTCTGGAATACGTCCAGGGATGGGGACCTCACTACCTTAGGACACAGCTTATTCCATTTATCATAAATGGGTGTAATGAATATATTGGTTTTGCCTGCCCTCCCTCCTTGTTTTGGTAACGGCATCCCAACTTTCCTCTGGGTAACTGCCTACACTCATTTCACGTGAGTCTACTGGAGGCTGTCAGTCAGCGAGGACTGGGTCTATGACTCCAAGTTAGGCTGATCAGCCTGTCTCTCGTGGAAATCTGAGTCTGGCACCAAAGGACGTAAGGATAGAGTAATGACAGAACCCAGTCATAGCCAAGAGAGACTGCCCACGAAAGCCCCGAGCAGCTTCGGAACCCCTGACCTCCTTCAGCCTTCCCTTCAATTCTGTGAACCATCTTCTGCTAAAAAAAAATCCTGGGGTTCCCTGGCTAGGGTTTGGCGCTCTCATGCCACAGCCTGGGTTCGATTCCCAGCCAGGGAACTACCCTCCACCAAAAAAAAAACAATCCTGTCTTTGGTCTGTTCTGCTTATTAACCAGAGTTGGGTTTCAGTGGTTGCAACCAAAATACCTTAGCTGTGTTTACTCTCTGTTGTGTTGCATTATTACATGTGTTTCTTTATCATAAATGTCATCTCCACACGTGGTTTAAAAACATTTTCAAATGGCACACAAGGGTAATTCCAAATGGTACAGCCCCCTGGTTCCACTTCCTGGAGGTAACCACTGCTAATAGGTTCCTGTGTTCCCTCCAGAAAGTTCTGTTGGAGTGCCCAGAATTGAGCATGCTATTCCATCCGATGGATTAGAGCAGAACTCTCGCTGCTGTTCTCACCCTTCTTGTTCTCCTGTTAAATATAGCCTGAGAGTCCCCAGAACTTCTGTCAGCAGCCTAATCCCATTGGCTTTACTCTCCGCAAACATACACACAAACACACATACGCACGCACGCACGCACGCACGAGTGAAATCACGTCACCTTGATTCTGAATTTCTGCTATTTGCTTTTTGAACCCAATTATTACTTGAAACAGGACACCTCCATGCTACAATAAATCACTCTAATGTGTAGATGCATGTTAAAATTTTAGGCCTTTACTCAATGTAGTATCATCAGCAAGGTTCTTGTCCCTGAGGGTGTCTCTTCTGAAAGGGCATCTCACTTTGTGTAAGCTGAACCTCT
The DNA here is from genome assembly GCA_004026885.1 of Lyroderma lyra. Taxonomy (NCBI): domain Eukaryota; kingdom Metazoa; phylum Chordata; class Mammalia; order Chiroptera; family Megadermatidae; genus Lyroderma; species Lyroderma lyra. Next base: position 14,577 of record PVJL010000993.1, on the reverse strand, counting down.
GCGCACTGAAATATAGCACCAATGTCAGTATCGGTGTCAAAAGCCTTAGGTTTTTGCATGCCTTGTGGTTCACCGATTCTGCTTCTAGGATGTTCTTTGAAACATTATTCACAAAATAATCCCGAACTGCAAAGAGCCTAAATATCCCATAAGTAGGGACTTGTTTAAATACATCAAAGTATAATTATATGACAGACTATCATGTGGTCATGAAAGATCAGGCTAGAGAGGAATAATTAATAATGTGGGAAGCCAGGACGCCATATTGATATGCTAACAAAAAAGATTATAAAAAACTTGGGGTAATACAATCCCACTTTTCCGTGTATCTAAGTGCATAGGATGAAGATTGATAGGGTAGACACAAAATTGTTACAGAGGTTATCTCTGGGTAAAGGAATTCTGACTGATTTTTATTTTCTATTTTTTTGTCTTACCTGTATTTTTGGGTATGTTTCTATAACATTTTGAACATTACTTTTATAACAAATTATTTTTAAAAGTAAGGAAGAAATATGACATTGACACCTAACAGAATGATCCAGAGCACAAAATAGGAATAAAAAAAAATTAGGTTTAAAAATACCATGTTATTTGGAAGGACTTGTGGTTTTTGTATTTGTACATTCATACCTGAGTCAAATCACAACATAGGACATGTCATGGGCCCCCTGGATCCTTCGGAAACACTGGAGCTAACAATCAGAGTTATATTAGTTCCAGGTGTATATTAGTTCCAGGTGTACAGCATGGCGGTTAGACGTTTATATAACTTACAGAGTGATCTCCCTGATTAGTCTAGTGCCCACCTGGCACCACACAGTTATTACAGTATTACTGTGTCCCCTGGGCCGTACTCTACATCCCTGTGACTATTTTGTAACTACCAATCTGTGTTTTTAATCCCTTCAGCGTTTTCACCCAGATTCCCCCAACCCCCACCCACATGGCAACCCATGGAAAATGGTATGGAGAGTCCTCAAAAAGTTAAAAATAGCCTACATTATGACCCAGCATTTCCACTTACTGGATATTTATCTGAAGAAATCTAAAATGCTAATTGGAAAAGTTATATGCACCCCACACTCATTGCAGTGCCTTTGCCATCCTTTCTACCCATGGTGCTGCCCACTCCACGTATGATCTCATTTTCTCTTCCCCAGGAGCCCTATGAGGCAGGTTCTATTAATATCTCCCATCATAGGCACAAGAACTAAGACTTTACATGAAGTAAATGGTTTTTTTCAGAGTCTTATGACCAGAAAGTGGAAGTTCCAGCCTTGGAGTCCAAGTCCACGCTCATTTTAATTTGATTCCTCAGTTAGTTTATTACAGAAATGGTGCGCCTTTCTTTCACTTACCTATTAAATTGTGCTCAGAAGTGAATTCTCAACGATTTACCTTTAATCTTATACAAATTCAACACACATTTATTACATAGCAACTGAGTGTAAGTTTGTGTTGGAGGCTGTAGTGTAGAGGGCTTCCCAAAGTGCAGGAACTGGGGTCCTCTTGCAAGGACTGCGTACTCGAGACAGGGACCGGGGCTGGGACGAAAATGGGGAACATCACTCAAACACAAGGCACAAACTAAGGTAGAAACCAACATGCGTCGAACATTCTACTATGTGCCAGGAACAGTAGATGCCTTTTAAGATCTCATTTAATTTTCTGATGGAGAAGGAATCACAGACTCCATTTCCTGAGTAATTTGGCCCAAGACACACAGGTGGAAAGGAGGAGAACCCAATGAGCTTGGGTTGGAAGGAAACTTGGCCCCAACTCCTGCCTCAAGAACACACAGAATTCCAAAGGCATGAAACTTGGCTTGAGTTTTCGGGGATGAGTGAAGGCATGACTGAAAGAAGAGGTGGTCTCCGGGCCATGGTGGAAGGAAGGGAAGATGGACAAGGGCGCTAAGCAGAGCGGGCCCTGCACTGGAGGGAACACCGATGTCAGCAATGCCAGGGGCCGGGACCTGGGTGGTGTTTCCGGAATGGTACGTAGTCCACCGAATGGAGGACACGGTGTGTTTAGAGGAGGGAAACGTGCTTGAGAAGGTGGGTTGGGTCCCACTGAAGGGGACTTTCTTCCAACTAGTGATGGGGAGATGGAGGCACAGGCAGGTCAGTGATGTAACCGGAGCTGCATTTGATTTTATGAGCTGAAGCCTGACTCAGAGCTGCTATCAGGGGAGCGGTTCTGGCCCCCAACCTACTTTTCCTCAGCTTCTCCTGCTCCGGAGCAGTGGAAGGAAGAAACCTCCAAGGGTGAAAACAAACACTATGGAATGTGTATCCCACCTTGCCCCCTTCTTGAAGAGTGTCTGCCTTTCATCTCCCCTTAAAGTCAACAAAGAAACATCCTTCCACAGGGAAAATGACTAATGAATGTCTAGTGGGGGTTTTTTGGTGGTTGTTTCTTTGTTTTTTAGAACCACTAGTAACAGAGAAAACTAATTAAAATCGAACGAGTCAGCACCAATTTGTACTGACTTTAAATACTGATCATCCAGTGCTTGTGAGGGTGCGGTGAGGTGGACCCTAACATGCAGTGCTTGGAGCAGTGTGAATTTATGAATCTCCTGGCCCAGAGTTCCACTTGTAGGAATTCATGCAAAGGAAACCATCTATGATTAAGATTTGTGCCCAGAGAAGTTCACCACAAAATTATTGAGAATGGATAAAAATTTGCAATGATTCTGATGTCCAATCTCAGAGAAAGTTTACGTGAAATAAGTCACAGCTATCTGATATAATAGTAAGCAATATAAAGATGACTATAATGAAGTTTAACTCAAAAATAGTTTGGGGTATGTATAGACTACTTGAAAACTTGAAACTCCCTCTCTCTTTTCCAGTTGAGCATTGCAGGTACAGCTAACACTTTCTTTCTCTGCATCAGTCTATTTCTTCTTCCCCTCTCTCTCTCCAGAGATAACTCACTGTTTTTGAGCTTCAAGTGGGCCCATTCAGAGCTTTATAAAAATATTTTCCACACGTGCACGAAGTAGACACATTCCTTTTTTTGGATTGTGTTTTTTTCTGGTATCAGACTGCATGGATTATTTCTGCAGCTCACTTTTCTCCTTCATAATTTGTCTTTTAATTGTGTGTGTGTGGGGGGGGACTGGTGGCATACCAAGTGGGAAAAGCAAGAGATGGGATTATACAAACAGCGTGATCTCCAATATGTACAACTGGCCTCATGCTCAGAAAAGAGACTAAAAGAGAATATGCCAGACATACTGGCAATCTGTTGTCTTGGGGGATTTAGAGAGATTGCTCTTTTCTTCTTTGTATCTTTGGGGTTTTCTTTTTGGATTTAGCACATATTAACCTTACAATCAGAATAAAGTTATGAAAAATATGTATAATAGATAAAAAATATCGCTTTGCCAGTGAAATGCCAGCCTTCCCCTCCCCTGAACCCTGAGAGAAGTATTTTCTCTACTTTCTTTTCAAGAAGAGGAAGGGCTCTCTCTTTACCCCCATTTCTCTCCATGTGTCTCCTAAGCAGTGATAGAGATTTGTCGATATTTTATCTAAAACAGCTTTAGCATCTTTGCTGCAAGAATTTCAAATAACCATGCTCTTCCACACCAAATAGAACATTCCAAACTAGAAATCCACACACCTGATGCTCCCGTGTAAACAGCGTTTAGCATTTAACCAACCCTGAGTAGTTTCATAAAACATAGTTGCCCAGTATCAAGTCAAGGCAGACGGCCTTGTACGATGAAGTACACCCGCACATGTCCAAACGTCTCCGAACCTTTCTGACATTCCCCGTGAGTGATCTCATCAGGACCCTAGACCTGAGCCATATTTATGTTCCTTGGGTCCAGGACAATGTGCAGGCCACCGTAGGCACTCAGGGAACGTTTGTATACAAGATAGAAAGAGGAAGACAATGAGGAAAGCTGAGAGAGGAGAAAGGGAGAGACGCCCAGAGTCATTGCCATCCCCAAGAGGCCCCTAGGAAGGGGTACAACTTCAGTTTAATATGCTGTTTTAATAAGATGGGCAAAAGCAAGGCCTTGAGAGCACACCTGGCCTTAAAAAAAAGGCAGGGATTCATTCATTCATTCATTCATTTATTCATTTGTCACTTAGTGAATAGCTATAAAGTGCCTACTGCAGTAGCGCCCCCTATTCTATGGGGGTGTGTTCCAAGACCTCTGTCGGATGCCCGAAATTGATGGTAGTACTGAATCCTATATACAGTGTGTTCTTTTTTTCTATACATATTATACATACCGATCATAAAGTTTATAAATTAGGCACAGCAAGGGATTAACAGCAATAACTAATCGTGAAATAGAACTATTATAACAATGTACTGTAATAAAAGTTATGTGAGGGGGTTGCTTGGTGGTGCAGTGGCTGGGCTTCGGCGTTCTCAATGCTGCGCCCGGGTTCGATGCCCAGCCAGGGAACTACCAAAAATAAATAAATAAATAAATAAATAAATAAATAAAAATAAAAGTTATGTGACTGTGACCTTATTCTCTCTCTGTCCCTCCAAATATTTTATTGTACTGAGCTCACCCTTGTTTTTCTGGTGATGATGTGAGACGAGACAATGCCTACGTGATGAGACGGAGGGAGGTGAGTGAGACATTATTATGTAAAACAACTGTGACTTGAACACAAACACTGTGATTCCGAGACAGTCGATCTGATCACCGAGACAGCTGCTACGTGACTAACAGGTAGGGAGTGCGTACGGCCTGGAGACACTGGACAAAGGATGATTCACGTCCCAGGTGAGACGATGAGAAATTTCATCACCCTACTCCGAACTCAGAACAGCTCATGATTCCAAAGTTACAAATTGTTTATCTCCAGACATGTTCATTTAGTATTTTCAAACTGTACTGGACCGTGGGCAACGGAAACCGCGGAAAGTGGAGCCGTGGATACGGGGGGACTGCGTGCCCCCCGCTGTGCCAGGGCTGGGGTAGAGCTGAGAGCGACAGGGCAGGCTCCTCCGCGATACGTGGGCAGCTGAGGGAAGGGGCCAGGTCAGGGGGGCAGAACATAAGCAAGTAAACAATAAATGACATAGCAGACAGAGAGAAAGACGTGGAAGAAAACCAAGCCAGGTGATAGGATAGTACCCCGGGGGCCGGGAGCCAGGAAGATGGTGTAGACTGGGTGACCAGCCCTTCAGCTTTGTCTCCAAACCAGTCGCAAACCCCAATATCCCGTCCTGCCTCCATGATCCTTGGTCAGCCTCCACTGTACCATCTCGACTCCATCCATTTACATGTTTCACCAGTCAGCCCCGCGTTTACTGAACGCTGTCTGTTGTCAGACACTGTGCTCGACATGGAGGCTACACGCATGACACAAGCTCCTGAGCTCACAGAGAGGCAGTGACACCCTGCGACAAAGCAATGTCACCAGCGCTATGACGAGCCCCGGCGAAGCGCGACGTGGGTGCGGGGTTGCAGGTGGGAGCAAGTCCGCGAGAATGTTTTCATGGGAGGGAGGTGGGCCTTGAAGAGTAAGAGTTCACGGTGTAAGAAAAAAGCAGAGAGCGTCTAGAAGGAACTAGAAAGAGGTGCAGCGGCCCAGAGAGGAGGAGGCTCCCCTCATGGCTGCCCCCAGGAGCTGCTGCTGCCCCCGATCCTTCCGTGACCCCAGCCCAAGTGGAGTGGTCACGGCTGACCACAGCAGGGCCTCGGGCCAAGGGGTCCAGCAGTTTCCTTGTGCGGGGGCAGGAAAGGGTCCCAGCCAGTGGCTCTTGGCAACAAGCAGGGGTCGGTCATGTTGGTGGCATATCAGAAATGAATTAAAATGATTAAACGAACACGAGCACTGACGGCCTCTCGGCAGTGAGTCCTTCCTTGTAGCTCCGCGTGGTTCCCAGAGCTGACGTGGGTGTCTACCAGGTGGGGCCAAAAAGCCCCGGAATCTGTGCAAACCTGTGTCTTTATGTCACCTGTTGAAACGTCAGTCACCTCCGAAGGGCTCTCCGCTGGACGCAGGGCGCCCCTGGAGAGGCGTGTTCCACGGCTCAGAACAGGTTTTGAACACAGCGGCTTCGATGCCTGTTAGAGCTTCAGCTGTTTTTTGGTTTCACCTCTTCCACATCGGAAAACGTTTCCCTTTTTTCATCCGGGGAAACAAACAAAAGTCACTTGGGGTGAGATGGGGTGACTAGGGAGGGTGGGACACTCAGCGCGGTGTGGGCAGGTGCGTCGTCGTGCCGCACATTGTTGGTGTCCATCACCACCACGAAACGGGGCAGACGCACTGACAGAATCTCCCCAAAACTCACTAGGCCGAACGCGGCCTCTCACGACAACACCAGCTGGTGCACGGGTGCAGACGGGCTCCTAGAACATTCCCCTAGCGGCGGGGAGCCTGTGCTACAGGGGGCCCGCCCTCCAGAAGGTGATTGCGGGATTGTGCCCCCTCGTATGTGAGACGGGTGAGGAGGCAGGGGTGGTAGATGTACCAGCCTGCCAGCCTGGCTTCTGCAGCAGTGCAGGCATTGGGGGGCACGTGGGTTCTTCTCCTGTTGGCTTGGCTGAGTCCCTGTTCTGCTCGCCCCCTGGGCACCACTCCGGCCCCCAGGTCGGCCCTTCCCCTCCTCCTGCTGGCTGCTGTGTGCCTCCCTGCATGGTGAAGAGGGACGACCAAGGGACCTCCTGGGCCAGACTCCGTTTTGGAGCTCCTTCCTTGGCATTTGACAGTCAGCAGAGGACTTTGTGCTTGTGGGTCCAGGGAATCTGGGCCCCCACGGGGATTTGCAACAACCCATCATCTTTTGGTTGTTTTGTCTTCTCTTTACAAATGATGTTAAAAAAACCATTTTCGTTTTTTTATTATTATTATAAGAAAGTGTGTATTTACTTATGTGTTAAAATAGAAGACACAGATAACTAAAAAGAAGGCAGCGGAAACACCTGCAGGCGCCCAGCTCTTGCTTTCTCGGTGCCATTATCCGCTGAAAACAAGCAGTCCCCTTGGAGAAACGGCTGATTCCAAGCCTGGAGCAGAGAAGGTACCAGAGAAGCCTGGAACATCTTGCTGTGTCAGAAAGGAAACCCAGGAGGAAGTGCTCAAACAAAGAGGTTACAGAGCATGTCAACAAGGCCCGTGAGCCAGCCTGAGTGGGCTCCCACTGGCCAAGCTGGGATGATTTTGAGAGTCAAGGGAAATATGGACACGAATGGGTTGTAGCCCACTGAATAAAAGGCGACTCTACAGCCCATTCCGATAGTGAGTAACTAAAGGAGAAGCTCTTCCTTCTCATTAAGAAATGTAAAAGGGATGATCACATTACAATACAAAAACCACCATTTTGCAATTATACAGCAAAAATGGATTCAGGCAAGATTCATCAATGGATTCCAAATAGGACTCGGGAGGAAGTCAGATGAGGAATGGGAAATTCACATCCTCTTGAAGTACCTTCCCATAAATTATTTATTAGTAGCAAAAGAAGAAATAGAAACCATACTGTATAAAAGGCACAAGTGATAACCAAGTGGAAGATGTCGGCATCACCTCTAAGGGACAAATAAATGTTCTAGATGCGATACCTTGAGAAGGACACAACATTCCTTATGTAAGATTCCAGACCAGAGTGCATAACCTGTTTCAAATTATGAGGAACCATCAAACAAACTGAGGGGCAATCTATAAAACAACAGGCCTGTGTTCTTAAAAACTTGCCATGTCGTAAAGGACAAAGGCTGAGGAACTGCTCCAGATAAAAAAGACAAAAAAGAAAAGGTGACCACCACATGCAATGTCCTGTCCTGAACTGGGTTCTGGACAAGGAGAAAATAAGTTCCTGTGATGTACATAATGGGGGCGATTGATTAGGTTGGAGCACGGACAGTGGCTTAGGTAACAGTACCCTATCAATGTGAGAGTTCTGGAATTTGCTAAAGGTTCTGGGGCGATGTAAGAGGATATCCTTGTTCTTAAAGGCATATTAAATTCTCAGGGGCAAGGGACTGGATATATGTAACCTTGGTGCAAACGTTTCTTAAAAAATAATTATGTGAACACAAATATAGGTAGCTAATAAGCAAGAGAGAGAGAAGGGGATACGACAGTTTTGTGTTCTATCCTTGCAACTTTTCTGTAAGTTAGAAATTATTTCAAAGTACAGTTTTTAAAAAAACTGGTAACATTGGAATGAACGATTTCTTTTTTAAAATTTATTTTTATTGTTAGACTTACTGGGGTGACATCTGTTAGCCAGGATTACACAGGTTTCAGGCATACAATTCTACAGTGCATTGTCAACTTGTTGTATAATAAGTTCACCACCTAATGTGACTTCTCTTTCCATCACCTTATATCTAGCTTCCCCCCCTCCTCTCCCACCCCCTCCCCCTTCTCCCCTCCCTAGCCCACAGAATGAACTATTTCTAAGGTAATTAAAACACAGCTGTGAAACAAGAACACCCGAATTTCTATTAATGTCAGGTGATCCTCGCATGCTATCAATCCAGGATTGTTTTTCAAACAAAAATCAGATTGAGGCCAAGTTTGGTTAGTACAGCAACCATGTCACAAATGGCTTCTCTCCCTACACATCTGTACACATAATTATTAATTAACCATAATAATTAACAGCATTATCATTATTTTGTATTATTCGAATGCATAAAAGTGCCTTCATTTATTTAATCAGTAACTACCAAATGTAGATGCGTCCAGTTTTTCCAATTATGACTAATTAACGTATTTCATCAAATCAAAGGACCCATTGCTTGTAAGATACCTCACCGTTATTTTATGTACCACTAAAAAACAGAACCCCAATGTCTGAGAGGTTGGAGAACATGGGTTTAGAATTTGTGAAATCTGTGCCTTTTCTTCAATGTCTGGGAGACCTGTGGTGACAGCTCAGATTCAGATCAGAAAAGGAGGCTGCCCGGAGGGCCCTGTGTGGTTGGGCAAGTTGCTTCATCTTCCAGGATGATTCACTAAGTTCTTTGGGATTTTTCAGAATGTAAGAGTGATTATTAAAATGAAGATAATAATACCTTTCCTGCCCAACTTGTTTTTCACTTTTACTCGTGTTTATCAAACACCAATGTCCTTTGTCATTCACAGTGTCTGTGCATGAGAAGTTTGCAGATAAATGGGGAGAAGAACAAGTCATTGTCCTGCCCATGGAAATCAGGCCTGGCCAAGGGAGAGAGGGGGAGAGGAGAGAGAGAAAGAGGGGGAGGGAGGCGGGGAGGGAGAGAAACTCGATCTTGTGGGATTTATTCATTAAGCAAATACCTTCTCCTGTGCCTGAGACTCTGCCAGGTGCTGGGGTTGAGTAGATATTTTTAGGGCGTACTTGGGACATTCCAGGCAGAGAGCACCGCAGGGATAGTGATGCGAAGGGATGGGAGCACAGTGTTCGCTGTATTTGGGAAACGGGGGGGTCTGCAGAATGCGGGGAGTGCAGAAGAGGAACTGAGAAGTAGGATTTTGTTAACCCCATTTAGCTGGTGAGGAAACTGGGGCTCAGAGGGGATATGCAATGGTCTAGGGTCCCACAGCTGAAGGGTGCTGCACCATGTTGGATTCGGCTGTGTGAGTATGTGGCTCTTCACTCTCCTCAGTGATAATCTAAGGGATGGATGCACCATCTTTCATCCTAAGTGCCTAGCACAATGAGGTCCCGTCATGAGTGTTCAAGAGTTTGCTGAATGAATGAATGAATGAATGAGTGAGTGAGTGAGTGAGTGAACTACACAGAACAGAGACAGAGCCTTTTCCGTAGCCCACAGGGATGGGTGAGTCCAGCCTCTCAGATCGGTTCAGGCATGCCCGACCTGCGGCCCAGGATGGCTTTGAATGTGACCAAACACAAATTCTTAAGACATTATGAGATTTTTTTGGTGACCTTATTTTTTTAGCTCATCAGCTATCGTTAGTGTGAGTATATTTTATGTGAGGCCCAAGACACTTCTTTTTCCAGGGTGGCCCAGGGAAGCCAAAGGGTTGGACACCCCTGGTTTGCATTATTTGTGTCCAGAGCTAGAAATTTCCTGGAGGCCCACACTACCCCACCCTGCCTGGATTTTGCAAGAAGGTGGCTTCGCTGGTCTAACCACTCTAAATTGGAACCGCTGCCAAGGCCCGAGAGGAAATTCTGAATTGGAAGGTCGGGCCGTGCCCCCTAGGACCTCAGGGTAAGTCCAGACAGGCCTGTTCTGGGAACCGCCCCTCCTGCGAGATTTCCCGGGGGCTGCCGCTCTGGGGGGCTGCTCTACCCCGTCAGCCCATCTTGTTTCCAAGGCAATCTGCCTGCTGAGAAGGACGAGGACGGGCTTTCCGAGACCCGAAGGGCTGCCAGCCAGCGCAGGAGGGGCTCCCTTTTGGGATTGCTAATCACCTCCTAGCAGCAGAGTTCGAACAGGGAATTTAGTAATCATGTCATCGGTCCCCTGCCTCCGTTTCACAGATGAAGACGATGAAGCCCAGAGAGGGGAAGTGACTGGGTAGAGTCACCCAGAGTGAGACATGCAGGGGGGTAGCACCACGGCAGGAAAGCTTGGGTGACGGGACAGCCAACGCTGGGAACGTCTCAGCTCCCCACTTACCGCTGCGGGGAGCTGGGCAGGTGAGCTTCAGATTCTTCATGTCTAAGAATGGGGATCGCTATTTTGAGGGGTGTTGTAAGGACTGAGTAAGGTAACAAAGGATTGGAAAGAGCCTTAAATGTACCTGCAACGTAGACGGGGATGAATAAATGTTAGCTCTGACCAGGGATGGAAGGAGGATGTCATCGTCATTGTCATTGTCCTTACCGATATCATTATTATATAACACATTGGCTGCGCTGGGACTAGGGTACAGACCTCCCAACTGCCATGCTCTCTCCTGCAATCCTGTCAGACTGAGTGAGCGTAGCCTGGTTTCATCCACTCATCACCTGCTGAATGAGCACAGTTCGCGTGGTAAGTCACAGTGTAACTGCCCAGTGGATGTGTGTGGGGAAGGGCGTGGGCAGAGGACAAGCAGGAGGTACAAAAACGACAAGAACGTCGTGTCTGCAGTCCCCTGGGGGCTTAGAGGTGGGAGGCAGCGAAAGGACAGGAAACAACCGTAGGAGGGGGATTAATTCTGGAAGTCGTATTTGGAGATTGGGGAAACCTGGGTATATCCGAGCCAGTCCAGGATCTCCCGGCGACACCCCCAAACCCCCAAACAAGGACAAAACTTACACACACGCACACACACCAGCTCTGATGGCACGAAGCCTTGGCCAGCCTGCTTCCTCCTCCCCCCAAGGATGGGCGGACCCCATCGGTCGTATGTGGGGAGTTCAGGGACCCCAGGACCATCTGCTTCCTGGGACCCGACTCCACACTGTCACCACTTCTCCCTTTCCAGATGGGGACATGCTTTGTGCAGAGCAGCACGTGTCCGGGGAGGAATCACATGGAGACCAAGTCTTGTCTCCGCCCTTGTGAGACGTGAGAGAGTGTTCGTGAGAGGGCTGGGGGTGGGGCTGGAAGTGAGAGCCCCGGGCAGGTGGCCAGCGACGGCCACCATCAAAAGTCAGGGAGATCTCGGAAGCGAACACGCAGCGGGGTTTGCAACGGCAGCAGCGAGGAGCGACCCCCGACGGGAGCGACGGCGGGGAAAGCGCTGTCCCAGGCTGTGGCCCGCGTCACCCGGCCGCTACCGCAATCACGGCTCACAGGCAGAGACACCTAATCTTTGAGAAACCTGCGCCAGGCCATGAGAGAACCCCCACTTCAAGGCGATACCTAGAAAGGAGCACCCGTGAGAAAAGGGAGACAGGTGTCTGGGCGGATTCTTAGGACCCAATAAAGCAGAATAATTAGAAGCCAAACCAACTGTGCACAGGGTCCCGTTGAGTTTTCAGAGTCCAGCTTAAGGAGAGCCCAGAGAACCGGGACATCGTCTCCCTGTCCCAGAACGTCAATCAAGTTGTTCACACGTTCGTTTTCCTGTGCTCACACCCTGATGAACCGGGGGGGCTCGGTAATGGGGTTCTCAGACAGGAACGGTGCTCCTCAGGGAGTGCAAGTGCACTGCATCGCGGTGGGGAAAGCGCGGGCCCTCAACTCGGGCAAACCTGGGTTCGAACCCCGGCTCCACCGCCCGCTGGCGGCAGGACAGCTGCTTTCCTCATCTTCAAACGGAGCCATTGCGACCCTCCGCGCGCGCAGGTTTGTTCAGGACACAGGTAAGGTCGGAAAGCCCCTAGCGCAGCGCCTCCCGTTGGAACTTCCTTTCTCCTGGCTTCATGTTTCCGTGTGGAGGGACAGCAAAGCATGCAACACGCCTGGCTTCCCTGGAGCCCCTCACTCACTCAAGCACCCCCCACCCCCCAGCAGGAGGAGAAGTGAATTACCTGGTTGACCAATTTGGGAGTAGCAAATGGGCACATGTACTGGTACCTCTGCCCCGGACCCACTTTTCCTTTGGGATCCAGTTGCTACTGGATGCACACATTCTGCCTTGCTTCTCCACACGTTACGTTTGGGGGGGCAAGCTCACTACAGGGGGAGGCCAAGGCTTCTCCACCGCCAGCCAGGGCCCCGTGGCGAGTCGGTGAAAGGCAGCCCATCGTCGCCATCACACCTGAGCCGGGCGCTCCAACCCGGCGGTCCTGTCGTTTCACCTCCACCTGTCAGACCCCTCTCATTTCCAATGGTTCAAAAATGGGGGGGACAAGATGAGGGTGGTGGTGGGTGTCACTTAGAAGCCTGCTCTATTCTCAACGTGTCCTACAGTAGGTGTTCCATAAATGGAAGCTGTCAACGTGCACGACTTCTCGCACTTCTGATGCTGACTCCGCCCCGTCTGTGCCTTAGCGCCTCCCACACACCACAGGGCCTTTCCTGGTGACGGTGGCCTGGGCTCAAGGGCCCTTACCTTGCTGGGGCACTTCCTGAGGCCCTGCCCCACATGCATACATTTCCTTTGCCAAGAGGCAAGGCACACGTCCCATCGCTGGGCGCGTCTTGTTGTAAATTCTCAGCTTATTCTTAAATGTTAGCTCTCGGCCGCATAGACGGGGCACTGTGCTTGCTTTCCCACGAGCGTAAGGACGCGGAGGGATGGAAGGATTAAGTTTTCAGAAATCAAGGGGCTGCACTGTTTCTGATCTTCGCTGTTCACCCACTGTGTAAAACAGTTAGGGCCAGCCCAAGAGTCATCTAATGGTCAATTAACCAGCAGGGCAGCTGAGGGAGAGTGGAGACTTACACACGTGTGTGTGTGTGTGTGTGTGTGTGTGTGTGTGTGTGTGTGCGTGCGCATCTGCAGGCCCTGCTCCCCAAGATCCTGTGCATTAAAAAAAGGCAGGGAGGAAGTTCATTCCCACAGCCCTGGAAAGCCTTACCTGAGAGCCCTCCTCGGACGTGCAAGCCAGGAAGCCGGGACATAAGACATGGAGCGTCAGCCATCACGGAGACCGCTCTGGGTGCCGGGAGGGAGGTGTTGCTTTTGCTGGCGAGGAGGGGACAGGGTGACTGACAAACACAGGACAAGGGAGGTCCTGCCCGGCAGGCCGAGGGCTCGACTTTGTAAAGGGACGTGCAGGAATGAAGGCTCTTCCCACACTGGCACCACTTCCAGTTGAGCGAGAACAGGGAGGGAGGCGCAGGGAGGCACGCTGAGGAAGCTCGGGCCGGGCGTCCTGTGTGTCTGTCTGCCTGGGCCCTTTCTGAAGCCCCCACCGGCGGCGGACACCTTCCTGAAGGAACCGCTCAGGGGGTTGTTGAAAGGTCTACAGAGGTCACCGGGTGAACAGGAAAAGAGCCTGCGACAGCCTGGTCCCGAGCAGGTCCAGGTCTCGGTTTCCTCGTCTGGATAACGGGGAGCTCCTTCCAGCTCATGGCGGTTCTGATGGCGGTTCTGATGGCGGTGATGCTGACAAGACCCAGCTGGCCCTGGACGCCCCCCGGTTCTGCAGCACCCACCCTCACCCGGCAAAGCCTCCGCTTTGTCCCTACCCCCGCCTTCACACCAGACTCCCCTCGGAGCCCTGCCGCCCCCCGCCCCTCTCCGGCCGCCTCAAAGCCCGCTCGGAAGAGAACAGCCTCGGCGCCTGGTCCTAATAAAAGCTTTATTGCCTCTTCGAAGTTACACGTTTAAGGTTTACTAGGGTCCTTCTGCAGACACGGTGAAGGCCAAGGAGTGACCCTCCTGGTAGGAATGGTGGAGCAGAGCCAGGTAGGGCAGGCTGACCTAGAAGGTGCCCCACATCTGCTTGTTTCACTAGCTCCCAGCATACAGGACGACCCAGAAACAGGGACGGGACTCATTTCTATAGAGCTTAGAAGGCTCTCCAAGGCACTGTTACCTCATTCAGTCCTCCCGACGGCGCCGAGAGGCAGGTCTGGTGGATCTGAGCCGTCGGGCAGGCAGTCTGACAGAGCCGATCCGGGAGCCGGCACTGAGGACAGACGGCTGGGCTGCGGTCCTGGCCGTGCCCCTCCCCAGCTATTGCTCTTGGGCAAGTTTCTCAACCTCTGCGTGCCTCAGCCATCTCATCTGTAAAATGAGGGTGATGATAATGATAGCCTATGCCTCACAGGGTTACTGTATGAAATGAGTCCGTCTA